>OX380337.1:8946631-9546631 GCA_947425015.1 Pterostichus niger | reverse complement strand
AGATTGGACGCTTGAAATTTATATAAAATTAGTTTTGCTACGATTGCTATGAAAAATTGAAAATTACACTTCATATTAAATGTCCAATGACAACGTGCGAAAAAGATTAAATCTGCACTTATTTCAATAGTTATCAGGGATACAAACACAACAGAAACACATTGACGAAACGAATTTAGTTTCAGTACATATATGTTCTTTAATATGGAATCGTAGAAGAAAATATGTGTTTATCACGAGCGTAAAGTATCTTTCCTCTTACACTATTGCAGCTCTCGTCTTCGGCTCACGCTGCAATTACTGTGCTCGAGTAACGAAGACACAATTTACGATCTTAATACACAAAGAACTATAGTATCATTAATATAATTAATTCAGCAATAGAAATTATAAAAATATGGGGTAGATGACTCAGTAATATCGAGTCGGTCTGTGGATTTGAGAACCCGAGTTCGATTTCTACAGGCGACAAACAATTTTCACCACATTAAAACAACCCCTGTGGCTCTCTCTTCACTAACATCCTTGAGGGCCGTGATTTGACAACTGGAAACCACATTTCACGCAAAGAAATATATCACTTATAGATGCCATACACAGAAATGGGTAGAATGCGTGAATACGTATTTATTTATTTTATTTTAATATTTTTCATAAATAATATTATATGATACTGTCTTGTCAATTTATCAAATTAAAAATGTAGTTTGTGTTTATTATTTAGATAATCGATTAGTTTGACAAACTTCATTATAACAAACATTCTTAGTTTCAACTTTCTGTATCAGCCTGCATGGGAGACACTCATAGCAGCATCATGCTCAAAGTTTGCACACGTTCGTTATCAAAACAGACATCTATAATTTATACTTTAATTTCGAGCTTTTTAGTTGGTTTGGCACGGACGCCGACTCCGTACTGCCGCTGTGCGAGTGTAGCTAGCATGCCGACGCATACAGATGATGCTCGAATGTTCCACCCCCACTCCGCGACCCGGAATTGCTCCGGTTGAGGTTCCGGGTTCATTTACTTTTCGCGCTATGCGTTGCAAGGTTATGTGTATTATCGTCCAGTAAAGCTAACACGGTGTGTTTTCATATCTTGATTTTAGCAGGAATGTTATTGTTTATTTATTATTTATGTTAGAATTAAATGACAAACAATTAGATATTATATTGAATTAAAATTATTTAAAATTATTTATGAGGTAGGTAGCTCAGTGATATAGAGTCGGCTTGTAGATTTGAGAAACCGGGTTCGATTTTCAAAGCCGACAAACAGTTTTCACCACGTTAAAAACTACCCTCTCTACTAACATCTTTAGGCCGTAATTTGACGGCTGGTAACCGCACTTAATGCGAAGAAATATATCATTTATCGAAATTTGCTTCGGCAGAGTGCTACACCCAGCAATGGGCAAAAGGCGTGATAATATATTTATTTATAAAAAAAAACAGTTTCAGTTTAGTTTTTGTTGAATACTATTTTATCTATGGGGTAGATACAGTGATGAATATGATGCGTGGTGGGTCCTGTATCAAATATTTCCATAGGGGTTTGCTCTTTAAACAAAAATAGCTGGAATAAGGGAATAGTGACTCTAGATGATCTAATTTAATAACAATTTATTTTTAAATTATTTACTAATTTACTATTCTTCGAATAAGAATTATAGAATACAGATTTTCTCTTATATTCTCCCATTGATTTTTTCCGGATTTTTATTTTCGAATGCATTTTAACAACGTATTAATCAGCATGGGTGGAACACGAATGCAAATTCGGTAAGAATATCGTTACGACACCAACATAATCAAGTTATGATAAAATAATATGTCCATGGCAACATATAGCAGGTAAATAAAATTTACACTAAAAAACAATTTTTAAATATCAAATTGACATTTTTGACAAAAAATTTCCACTTCTTAATTTTGCTAAAGTATGTTAAGCAATGAAAATTTTCCAAAACATTTTTATATTATCATGGTAACCATGTTTAATACAGTGTTTCTATTGGCTGTTAATTACTGTCGTACAATTTTCGAAACAATAAATATATATTTTAACTACGACTGGCTACTGAATCCCCACTGACAAGTAACATTACCCAACTGTCATTCACCGATTTAAATTAAACTTGGCACACTAAAGAACTCAAAAAAATATTGCACCCTTATTTTTATTCTTTCAAAAGTTGTTTTTTAGGGGTACAAATCACCCCTGAAAGATGGTAAAAGCAAGAATCGCCATAAATGAAATTAAATAATACCAAAATATTACGCGTGCAACATTGGTTACCCAGAGGTAACCTCGAAAATAGATTCAGCGACCCCAAAAATCTTCGAGTTTACTAAAACTGTATTTCAGTTAAATAACGTAATTTCATCCCCCACATTCCCTTTTCAACCACTTAAAAAGTGCATATAATCAAAATGACCCCGAAAATAGATTTTGGCGATCTCAAAAACCCCTGGGTAACCATTGTTGAACTCGTAATATTTTGGTAATATTTAATTTCATTTATGGTGATTCTTGCTTTTACCACCTTTCAGGGATGGTTTGTACCCCTAAAAAGCAACTTCCGGAAGAAAAAAAATAGAGGTTCAATATGTTTTAGAGTTCTATTAGTGTGCCAAGTTTCATTTAAATCGGTGAGTGACAGTTGGGTAGTGTTACTTGTTAATTGATACATATATTCTAGGTTCCTGAGGCTAGATAGCTTAGTGGAATCGCGTTGTTCTGTGGATTTGAGAAACCAAGTTCGATTCTCACAGATGACATAGTTCAGTGCACATTAAAATTTCCACTGTGGCTTCCCGACCACTAACATCTTTAAAACCCGTAATTTGACGGCAAATCAAAATATATCGCAAGTCTCAAGGCCAGTCTCGATCTAAACTCTTCTCGTCCCGAAGTCAAACTCCAAATTGAGACGAGACAAGTATTGAGTCTGGTTCATATTAATGAAATTTTAACCACTTTTGTTTCACCTTTGTTTGAAAATTAAATTAATAATTTAACGATCATTTACATTCCGTTGTATTTGGTATTATACCGGATATGATTTTAAAAAATACTAAAATTAGGTTATATCTTCATACAAAATGCAGTAGTAGCATTATTAATAATTAATACACTTTTTTATCCGTTTTTGTTTCAAAACAAAGATATAGAATGTTATACAAAAAGCGGATCATAGGCGCTTAACATGGAAAATTTGTATGTAACTTTTCCTGTCGAATTATACGAACAGAACACAATGGCTGGTAGCACAAATTCTGTTTTTGGATGTTCTAAGAGCACGGTTTTAACATGTTAGAGATATAGGTACGAGTAAAATACCCAAATACACTGCTCTTAAAACAGGCAAAAACAAAACTTTTACTACTAGCAGTTGTTTCGAATAAAAATTGCATAGATTTATATTAATTAGTATCAGATAATACAATTTAAATGACTTATTTATTGACGATGACAAACACATTTAAATAAACTAAAACAATTTCTTCGACGCATACAAACAATCATTTCGTGGATTAGATACACAAATAACTATTGTATGTATGAAATGCAGTTACCAGTCAACGACTCACGATCCCCAGTAATTTTATGAACATGGAACCATAAGACATTTTTTACATTAGATACATTTTACACAATATCTTTCAATAATTGAAGTAGCAATTCAATAAAATTCAAATTAATCTTCTTCCTCGAATTCGGATTTATTCGTTCTGGTAAGATATACATAAATTAATTAATCTATTAGAAAAAACAAATAATAAGGCCTACAGTAGAAATAAAAGCATATTGGAAAACTAAGCTAGAAATTGATGATATTTTGATCTTTGGTTTTTGATTTATTTATTTATTACTCTGCACAACAAGAACTCAATTCCAATTATAGTACAGGGTTCAGACTCACCAAGCTGCAGTGTGTTAGTTCATATATTTTTAGTTTGAGTGTGATTCCAATTCGGGATCTTTGGATTCGAAAGCCGTAACGTTAACCACATTTTGTCAAATAAACGAAAGCTAGAGTGATTATTCTCGGGTATAATCACAAGAAATTTATTCTCACTATAATGACAAAATTGATTAATACACACACACGCACACACGTGACAATAGATAGTCAATAAAATGTAATTTAAACAACAATAAATTTATACTATTTAATATTAGAATAATATAATTTATTAATACTCTTAAATGAAGCTATTGTCCTTGAAAATTAATTTTATTTATATTTTCTGGCATCTTATTTAATTTATTAAATAACTGTTTGTAATTATTGTATATAATATTTTTTGACATTTTCATTTAAAAAATGTTTTTCTGTACTTACGATTTTATCAAGTTTTTTTATCATTATTTTTTTTAAACAATTGTTTAAAATAATGCTATATTTTGCTTAATTTTAATTGTAAGTATTTTGTATTTTAGTTACACGTATTTATCACACTCGGGTGCTAAAAGCTAGTCACTTATACGCCTTAAATAATGTAGCATTTGACTTCGAAAACCGGCAGTAGGGAAATGTAAAAACTGCGGCTCGGTGTGACCGGGAGGTCCAGGCCCGACTTGGGCTGTAGCGCCACAGATGATGATGATGATTTTGTATTTTGTAATCATTATATTTTACTGTTAATTTATACATAGTGTTCTGAAGAAGGCTCAAGTGTTGATCGAAATTTTGACAAATTAAAAAATTTACTGAAATATGAAGAAATCTATTTTTATATTAAAAAAAAATAAAAAATTGTCGAATTTACTAAAATAAGTCTAGTTATCCAATAAAAATTAATTTCTACCAACATTTATTCGGATTATTTAAATTACTAAACTTTATTTTAAATCTCAAATTTGAGTCACTTTCACTGTTGCCAACCGTAGAATTCCAATCTCTAAGTTTTGTTTTAATTAGTACAATTGAAAGTTTTATTCAGAAAATACATATCCTTATATGTTTATTAAAATTTATATAAATAAAAAATTTAAAAATGCAAAACATTTTGTTGACATTATCACAAATATTGCATATATTAACAAGTTTTCATTTATTATGAACAATGTGTCAACACAATCCGATAATAAGAACGCATGCTGCATTTCAATCAACCCCTTCAACTTTGCAATTGTTATGCTATACGCATTTTACCCAAATTCACAACAAACTGAAGCTGCTGATGATAATGTTATCATGGTAATAAATTTTTAATTTGCAGTTTATTTCCTGGGAACAAACGGATATTGCTATATGTTCTCGTGACGGGAACCATTTGTCATTCTAGGCAGGTTTTTCTTTATTTGGTTGGCTGCAGTTATTAGGTTGTTAGAAATGCGTGTTTAACTTCCGTTTGTAATCAAAGCGAGTTTTATCATATTCCGCAATAAGGAAGAAAATTTGTTTTGGATTAATAATTCCGAAGCAAAAAAAACTACTGCTTGTTTTCTGTGAATATCTTTTATGTATATTACTATTCGTTTCAATCCAACAAAAAGCCATAAAAAGAACTAAATACCATTATCTTTAGCAGTACCTATAGAAAAAAGTTTTTAATTCTATGGTATATATAATATTTTCAATGAAAATTATTTTCATTTTAAACTTGAGGGATCGCCATTTAACGATTAAATGCACCGCAATTACGTTTACAAAAGAACTCAAAATATGATCCGACATAACTGGTTTCACAAGATTCACACCGGGTTGTACAGCCCCATTCGCCGGTACGGTCAATCATAGGAAAAAACAAGAATAATTTTAGGCTGAATACGACCCTTGAAAATATACCTATTTTGACCATCGATAAGCGATATGGGGTAGTCGCACTAATGGATTTCATTGTACAGTCGAACCCCGATAACTCGAATTCTGATAACTCAAATTTTTGATTATTCGAACAAAATTTATTGGCAACAGCGCCAAGAGTGATAATTGCATGTAATTTTTTCTTCATAAATTGAACTTTTATTACTCGAATTTCTCGATAACTCGAACAGAAAACGACGCGCTTATATTCGATAAGTCGAAGTTTCGGGGAATCCCGCGCTTTCGATGAAACGACGCATCTCTTGATTCAGTCGCAGTTTACATTCCGTGGTTATTCTAAGTTAGTATTTCACTCGTATACTGCTTAATTGTTAGGCGTTAGGCGTCATATCACCGAAGCGTATTTTAAAGACCTAAACAATAGAAGATAAGTATGGTGTACCTCCAAATACAGTGTCTATAATTTAAAAAAATAAGGAATCGATTATCACAGCAATGGAATATGGTATATTGCATCTGGTAGTAGCCTGAAACAATTGCTAATTATTTTAAAAATTCCGGGTTTGGTCAGTGTACTGTGTGGGAGGAAGAGGATGATATTCCTTTAGTTTTCATCAAAGAACAATTAAATCATATTAATAAAGAGAATACAGCAGTACTTCAAACTTAATACGAGTCTTGGGTACATTTAAATAATTCACAGGACACTGGCACTCTTGACGATTATATGCAGGTGGATGACGATCTTGTTACATATGAGTTTCCCACTGATGTGGATATTGTCAAGTCTTACAGTTCCGAACTTATAAACCTTGATATGGTTGACAGCGAAAGTGATGATGAACCATTGATACAGGAAGATTTTCAGCCACCTTCGAATGATATGGTTGCAAATTCTATACGAATTTTGAATTTAAATTTACAGACAAATGAAGATACAATCGATTATATTTAAAGAGATTTAAATAGAATTCAAGCTTTTTTTTGAAAATAAGAATAAAAAAACGGTACATCAGTCACAAATTACTGAATATTTTACGCCAGAATGAAATACAACGTTACCTGCCCATAGAAAAATATACTATGCATGTATTTTATTTAATTATATGTTTATTGTGCATATTATGTTGCCTTTATTTGAAATAAATATGTATTTTTTTTACTTAAATAAATACATATGTACATATTATTATTTTTTTTTGTAAAATTCGCTTACTCGAAGTCTTAATAACTCGAACTTTTTTTGTGGCAAGTCATGGTTCGAGTTATCGAGGTTCGACTGTAGTTATATGGGACAGGGCCGTTTAATCGTTTTATGCCGATCCCTCGAGTTTAAAATGAAAATAGTATACCGAGTGGTATTGGTAAGGAGTGAATATAGAGATTTAAAATGTGAAATTAGTTTTGTGCAGTTTTCTGCACTCCTGTTCATTTTACAGCAAAGATTGTAGAGTATAAAAATTGATTTATTTAATTTTTAGTTTCTCCACAATTTTAAAAGAAATTACTATATATTTATTAAGTAATAGGCAATAGCTGTAATAACAAAGACATGATTATTGTATTTAACACAAAAAAATACAATTACTTTTTAAAATGGCGGAGGAAGTAAAAACTGCAAATATAGTTGTGAATGAACAATTTTACATTATACAGCTTAATAGTTAATATTTTAATTTTAAGAACTTTAGAATTGCGGTTTACATGTAGTATTTTCCAATAATTTTTTGATACTTAATATAGCTTTGAAATATATTTAAAATTTTTCAATTTATCAAAACGTATGGAATATTAAATTTGTTGATGATGTTAATTTATCCTCATCTGAAAATTATTTTTCTATAAGCATTTGTAACAAGAATACATTTATGTAAACTCAATTTGAAATCGATGTCATATAAATGTTCTTTTGAATCTAAGTATCTATTTTTTGTCCTGTCTACTACTGGTACTTAGTAAGTGATTTTCAAAATATTTTAATTATTTTCTCTACTTTGTGGTTCTCAGATCAGATAATTTGTACAATATTATATAAATTGTGTAGACAGATCTAGTTTTATCATATGTAAATTGATACAAAAATTGTTTGTCGAATATTATCAATTTGCAAAAATTAACATATTGTAACAAACAATTATTCCTTGATATTTAAATAAATTAATTGTACAAAACTTTGTTAGATAGCTCAAAGTTCCACGTTCATATTCGTAGAGATATCTGGGAATTAAGGATAGGAATTTACGATGCATAAAGGATCTGATAGTTCTTTTTCCACGCGAAATTTATAACGTCTGCTTGAAACAAGTAAATTTCTTAAAATTCTACAAATTATCAAGATTACGATCGTTCAATAGAAAGTCCGTCTAACTTTCTAAATACGTTGATTCAAAAGAAAACGGCTAAGGTAAATCTCCGCTCAATAGAAAATTCTACTTCAAACACTGTATTGTTAAGTTTAATGGAACATATTTCTTTATAGCAATGTCTAAATAGGAAAATATGTAGTATATATTCTTTTGACTTGTATCATTTAAAAGATATTACTATACTCGTTATTTTATTTATATTTTGAATGCGTTGAATACATAATTCTGAACAGCATGGGAAAGCCAATTTCCTGAGAGAGGTTTTCCTAAGCTAAACAATGGCAATCGTTAAACGATCATATATTTTTCATTTCGGTTTTAAACTCAATTTTCATTGAAGCGTAATATCAAATAATAGAATTTTCACAACAATTTATGTTATAATCCATAAATCCAAATAAGAGACATAGTCAGTGGCGTATCCAATGGTCTAAGAGGGATATTTTTATTGTTAGCTGTAGTTTTACTTAAAATATAGTAGTTTTCTTTTTATTTGTATTAGTACATACATAACATCACACGATTTCCTCTTGAATTGGGGAGAACTAACCCTAGAAATAATCAATCTTCGCACACATTCTTTTCTTCACATACCGGTTGTGCTTCCCTCACTTTAATAATTTCATTAAAATAAGCTCGTGGTTCCGTACACTCGGACTATTTCGTTCACATAATAAACCTGTAATTATACTCAACAATTTTGTTTCTATAGGGTATCGAGTAGAACTGTGAATTTGAGAACCCAGACTACCCATTAAGTTCAACTCATCGAATCATATTATGATTATAGAAATATATCATAACTGCATTGTACAAATCATAAATAGTACTCATTTACTGTTAAGCTATTTACTTTACTTGAATAAATCAATAATTATTGTATTATTCTTTTTGACAGTTGTAGAGAAATTGTTGTTTGTATTTCGTGGCTGAAATTCTTGTTTTTTTGGCGCGTTTTAATAACTTTTTTGACTCGATCTACGGTTTCCACTCAAAGTGACATTAACACCCGCAAGAAAAAAAACATTCATTTCGTGCACTTAATACAAAAATAACTATTATACTGAGGGAGATATGATATTTCACAGTTGTGTATTCAGCTTGTGACGTCACAAGTACTTTCAGTGGCTGCCAAACAATTTATTTCAATGAAAACATATAATATAGTTATTTATTATTAGGAAATAATCTTATTATATTGACAATTCCACTCATAACCTTTCATCCGATCAAATGACAGTATTTTGCTGAATTGAACCAATCACAGTAGTATTACAGCGATAATTTTCACTAGTGAAAATTGTCGCAAATCGTTGCTTACATATAACGTTTGTTAACTATTTTGAGTAGATTAATATTGTTGAATTTTATTTGACTTTGTTTACTTTGCTTAGTTATGTCAAAAAATGAAACAATATAAATTGATTACCAAGGTAATAATGTTTCAGACATTGTTTTAAAAATTTTGCCTGGTAGCGCAAGCTCTGTTTTTGGGTATTCTAATTGCACGGTTTTAACATGTTAGAGATAGATAAAAAACATCCAAAACACTGCTCTTAAAACAGACCAAAACAGAGCTTGTACTACCAGCCAATGTAGGTAACATTTTTTTAGGGTAAATAAAATATTTCGAGGAATTGTCAAGCTAAATACCATACGTGACTATGACTGTCCTTTGGTAATTTTTGCCTAGATTACTCCTGCTTGTTGCTTTAAGAAAATCTACATTCGTCCTATCGCAATCGTGCAGATTCTCGTCGCAACAAGCAGTCGTGATCATGACGACAAAAATTTCCGACAAACTCATAGTCACTAATGGTATTATATAGAAAATTATTTGATCATATATTTTGAGATCTAACATTTTTTTCATGAATAATTTTCTATTTATGGGTATAATTATCGAAATTTTCAGTGTCGTTTTGTAACTGAAATACAGAAACTTTTAGTTGCAGTAATAATAAGTAACATTCAACTATTACATCAAAATATCATCACAGATATATATAACTATTTGGGTTTTAGAAATAATTATTTCTATATAAAACCTGCCTCGGTTCAATTATTCAGGATTTTTTTTATGTGGCACCATTGCAAACATTATACCACTTCTACATATTTGCAAATTGGCATCATGCACTTCTTCAGTGACTTTATAACTTTCAAAAATACACAACTATATAATTATAAAAACAACCTATATTTATCTAACCTAAAAATATTGTAATGACAGATGATAGTTTTCTTCTTTTCCGCATCGAGTAGCTAATTCGAAGTGCGTACATTTGTTCTGACTAATGAGATTGCTTCATTCAAATTAAATATTTGTGACATCTCATATTTTATGATTGGAATGTATATATTTTTTGTATATGTTCAACGGCCACCCCTTCAGATTTATTCGCCGGAGGCAAATTCCTCATTCATTTCGTACATGTTACAGCTCTGATTTTATTACGCCTGTTAAAATAAAAGTTGCGTTCTCATTTTTATAGTCGGATGCGTTGTTACAGAGCTATTTACCTCATAAACATAACAAACTTCCAAAGTCCTATTGTCAAAATTATGTGAAAATGTAGTGCAAAGTAAGTAATAAATGATAGACAGGTAAAAATTTGTAAATCCATTGTGTGATGGCAGCGGCTGTGGTGGTTATCACCAAATCACATTGTGCGGAGATGAAACGTCAATATTTCATGCTTCCTCGTTCAAGTTCATTGAATAGCCAGCGCTATACATCACCCTCAAATATATCTTCTTCTTCTTTGTACGAAACTTAGCATTGTTCGTTGTTCGAAGTGAGAGCTACGAGCAGCGAGCAGCGAAGGTTATATACGACCTCGGTGATTTTTATATTTATCATGTAGATCAAATAAATTTCAAATATATTTCTTTAAAGCGATTTACCAACACGACAATAATGTCAGTTTTCACATAAAATGGGCGATAAAACGCTCGTAAACTAGAATATTTTAAACGGCGTGTTTTTATAGTTTGCTAGTGAAAAATATCTGCTATACCTTCGACTATTTGGTTTGATATATTTTGCACTTTGCAATAATCTAAATGCATTGAAACTATAACTAATCCTTTTACGACTGTATCCTACTTACAATTCAGAAATATTTTATATCGGTAAAGGTATATCGTCATATAAATGCTATAAAAGGTACGGCCAGTATTGTCTACTATATATAACATGTACAGATTGATATATACAGTCTCAAAATTTTGAAATCTCAATTATTCCATTGGTATTAAAAAATGGACTTTTTACTCATTTGTGCCTTATTTCATGTTATTGAGCTAACAAGCTTTCACCAAAAATGATGTTTCACTTTAGTTACGGATTTTGCGGAAAATTCTACCATAATATAAAATTTCATTCGAAACCCCAAGGCATATTTGGGGTATTATACAACCAGACAAATCGTCAATCCTACAGAGATATAAAGTTTTTAAACTATGTTTTTCAGATTCATTAGTGTTTACAACGTGAAGATTAAGCCAAATTTCGAAATCCAACCACCAAAATTAATACTTTTTAAGTAATACTTGGAAAATTAACTTCGCTTAGAAAATAACGGGAAATGGGATGTTTAAATTAAATAAAATAAGAAATCAAGAAATAGATAAAAGATAAATGTAATTCTGTTTATTGAGTTAGATGCAGAATTGTATACTCTACAACATTTATTTGAAGCATTTTTGCCTAAAATAATTTGGGGAGCAATGCGCACGGAAAAACTGTTTTTTTCATGTTAATCGCCTATGTACACAGGTATGATGTTCCGCCCGGTATAAGCATTATGTTTATGTGGTTGAATTCAGAAAAAAAAACAGTATTAATTTAATTATTGCATTTAACTTGAAAAATATAACTTTGTTCTAGAACAATTTTCTTCTCTAATCAAATGTTTCCTTTAGACTCTTTCTTATGTTGTAATTTTTAGTGTCTTTACAGAATAAAGAAAATAATTGCACTGACCCAATGAACTGACACAGTTTGTATAAAACTGAAAAACTATTTCCAACAAGTAATTTTATAAAGTAAACTATAATAGCAGCGATCTTCAATTTTGGTTGTACGTTTTATAAAGATTTATGATATCATTTCCGGATTTTTACATTTCTTGAGATTCTAACTTTTAATAGAAAGATTTTCAAACTAAATTAAAAGTACTTTTAAGTTGATATATATAATTTTTATTTTAATATATTAGTATACGTTACGAGCTAAATACTTTAAATATGTAATAGCTGTCTGCGAAGTTTTGTGTCAAATATATTATTTGAAATTCCAGTGCTTATAGCAGAAAGTAAGTAAGCTCCTTAAAACCCCCAGTCTTATATGAGTTTCAAAGAAACAACGACTATACCGCCAAAATATATTCTCCTTCTAAGTACCTAATTATAAAATAATGAATTTTCTACTTGGAAAAATACCGTAATCCCTTCAAAAAGTCGTATAAATATTTCATAATTTGTCAAAAATTTGTACATGCTTTCAGCATTTGGGACATGGTAAGAAAATATCGCAATTTGCGCATAAAAAATTAATTAACTTTCAGGTCTGAAAGTTGTAATTATCTCTTGTGGTATAGTGCCGCAGTTGACGTGCACAATGTGATATATCAGCAGCAGAATATGAAACTTGCCATTAATGGTAAATTGAAAAATGATATATGAACTACTAATTACTGTACTTATTTCTAATTACTCTTTGCTTGTCTTCTTCCTTCAGAATTTTTCATAATTTATATCCATTGATACTGTCGTAACATTTTATATTCGATAATTATTAAGCTTCAAATATGTTGTTTCATCTAACAATATACTTAAGTATCTTCCGTACAATTAAAGCTAAACAGTTAATAACTTTAGTCACTCAACATGTTATTCCGTGATGAAAAACAAAGGGTTAGTGACTTAAAGTAAAAAAGATAAAAGGGATATAAAAGTAGAGGTAATTATTTGTAAAAGAAACAGTTCACATGCCACAAACTTTTCGGCAGGGTGCCAATTTCGAATGTTTTCTACTAATATATCTTATATAAATATTTAAATAAATAAATAAATATATCATCAGGCTTTATACCCATCACTGGGTGTGGCACTCTGCCTAAGTAGATCTCGGTAATTGATATACTTTTTTCGCGTTAAGTGCGGTTACCAGCCGTCAAATCACGGCCCCCAAAGATATTAGTGGAGGAGGAGCCACAGGGGTACATTTAAATTGGTTAAAATTGTTTGTCGGCTGTGGGGATCGAACCAGGGTTCTCAAGATCCACATGCCGACTCGATACCACTGTGCCACCTACCCCATATTTAATATTTAATATTTGAATTATCCAATAAATTTAACCCTAATCTGTAAGTGAATATAAGCATAATAAATATAAATTTTCTTTATTTTATATTAACGCGATTACTTTAATTTATATTACTATTAATAATTTCATTATTTTTATAGAATATACTATTTTGATATCTAATTAGTAGGAAATTTAGTTGCTAGTCAAATTGATTATAATAATAATAATAGCATTTATTTACGGTAAGAAAACCTTTTACAAAAGACAAAATAGACAGTATTACATATAGTATAAATATAAATATTAAAAAATAAATAAATAATAAAAATTTAATTGGTTAATATAATATTTTTAACGCTATGTTTAAATGTATGGAAATCCTCACCAAATATAGATAGATTTACATAATTGTCATTGACGTTATACGATATTCTGTTCAAAGGGGAATGAAGAATATAATTAGTTTTTGCGTTATTCACTTTTAATAATTTTATATTACGAGTATGATACAGAGGTACTACCACTAAAAACATATCAAGAATATCTGTCGATTTAATTAAGTTACGAAAGACTTTATAAACAAACACTAAATCGTAATATATTCTTCTCTTACTGAGTAAAACTAAACCAAAATAATCTAAAAGTAAGTTGTAGTTATTGCTGTCGTATAAAATTCCAAATTTAAATGACAAATATTTGATAAATTTTCTTTGTATATTTTCTATCCTGTCAATGTGTACTTTATAAAAGGGAGACCAGATAATTGTGCAGTATTCCAACTGAGATCTAACAATAGAGTTATAAAGTATTAATAGTGTGCGAGAATCTGTGAAATCCGAAGTTGATCTTTTTAAGAATGATAGCATTTTCATGCCTTTATTGACTACATAATCTATATGCGGGTTAAAAAGTAATTTTTTGTCTAGTATCACACCGAGATCTCGTATTGTATCAACTAGTTGCAACTGTGTATTGTTAATATAATAAATGACTTCATTTTCCTGTATCTTTCTAGAAAAGCGCATATGCTTGCACTTGCTTATGTTTAATTTGACAAAGTTTGCTTCGCACCAGCAATAAAATTTGACTATGTCTGATTGCAATTTATAACTATCATCTACTGATACAATACACTTATAAATTTTGAGAGCATCAGCGAAAAGTGATATTTGGGAATACATTATTACCTCAGAAAGATCATTGATATACAATGAAAAGAGGAGAGGCCCAAAATGAGAACCTTGCGGGACTCCAGAGGATACTTTAATTTCCTTCGACAAAATTATTATATTATATTCGAATTAAATATGATGCATTTCTAGTTTAATTTTTAATGTGAAGCTAGTATCACAATGCATCATATAAAACTTTATATATATATATATATGTATGTATATTTTGAAAATATCTGCACTTGTGTATAAGAAACATAGTTCAGGGTGGGCAGTACCATAAATTACCATTCGAAGTCAAAGGGTTATATTTATTATTTTCGTCGAATTCTGTCAAAGATGTTCTCAAGAACTGGTATTTTCTGTGTGTCTATCTTTGGAAAGAATACACAAATATTTACAGACAGCATTCTAACCTAATTATTTAGAAAATTGGACCACTGGGAAAAAATATCAAATTATTTTATATTGGTCGCGGTGGCTTTGATCAGTAACATAAATAAAAGAATGACGGTTCAATAACAACTGAAAACAAAAAATATCAATTATAATCTTCGGGCTATTTGACCATTGAAAATAAAACAAAGAAGGTTAGAAAAACATACGTGACACGACTCCACAAAAATTGATGGCGGCATTTCTGTTTCAGTTTCTTCGCGTTATTATTTTAAAAGTGATATTATTGAAGGGACAATAAAGCTATAATTCAATTTAAGAGCGGCATTATTCACATAACAGCTGAAAATTTTAAAATCTAGTTAAAACCGTAAATTAGTTTAACAAATAGAGTAAGTTTCATCATCTTTGAAACTTTAGAATACTTTTTTTCCCCCAGGACTTTGCAATTCGAACTTTTTCTTTCGTATGAAAATAAAAGTTTTGTAAGTAACACCAGCTGGTATTATAATCTGATATTTGCAGGAAAAAAGCTACTTAGGAAAATCATTGTTGAAAATTGAAGACATTGGCTGGTAGCACAAGCTCTGTTTTTGGGTGTTTTAAGTGCACGGTTTTAACTAAAACACCCACATACACTGCTCTTAAAACAGGCAAAAACAGAGCTTGTTCTACCAGCCATTGGCATTAAGAAGGCAACAGAATAAGTTTCATATAATAATTCCACGTGAATAGCATTTAATTTTTGTTTTATAGTTCCACATATTACTTACATATAAAATTCTAATCCCCATCTAGTCGCAGCATTTGTTTTATTTAATTTGTGAATATTATAGTTCAGCAAGTAATATATTCAAATTAAAATATATATCATTTCGTTGAAAGATTCCGCAGTAATAATTATTAGATTAAATAAAATAATATGGGGTAGGTGGCTCAGTGGTATCGAGTCGGCCTGTGGATCTTGATAACTCTGGTTTGATCCCCACAGCCGACAAACAATTTTTACCAAATTATATCTACCCCTATGGCTCCCCACCACTAACATTGATTTCTATAACATAATCTACTTTGTTCAACATTTTTATTTTACTTAATATACAGACTGTCTCCTACCCCCATCGGCTTCTCAAGAACTATGAGAGCTACGTTTTAGGTTAAATTAGATAAAAGTTACAACTTATTAGAATAATTTAATTATGTTTTTTATTTTTCAACAAAAAAAATACATTGAAATACTTTTTTCAGATATATGACATAAAATAAATAAATAAATATATCATCACGCCTTTTACCCATCACTGGGTGTGGCACTCAGCCGAAGCAGATCTCGGTAAGTGATATATTTTTTCGTGTGAAGTGCGGTTACCAGCCGTCAAATCACGCCTCCAAAGATATTAGTGGAGGAGGAGCCACAGGGGTAGATAAAGTAACATTTTTTAAAAGGAACGAATAGTTGAAGATTATGTCTTTAAATTAGAGATGGGCGAATATCAAATTTCTCGAATTCGAATATCGAATACGAATATTAACAGATCTCGAATAATCGAGGTACTCGAATAATCGAAAACTCCTAAAAGTTAATATATTTATTATTAATAATTATTTAATTATGTCCTTTTTATTATTTCAATGAAATTCTTAAGATAAAATAAAATTAAAACAAAAAGTACAAACAAAAAAGAAAAAGATGAAAACTTCAAATTTAAGGTGAAATGTACGGGCTGATACGAAAAACAAATTTCAAATATGGTACGTCTTCATGGTTTTGAAACAAAATATCTTTGTTATTAATAACATCAAAATGTTGTAATAGCTTTAAATTTATGTACAAATGATAAAGAAAAACATAGTCAAAAATTGAGGTCAACATATGGCGCGATATTCGACGTATTCGAATGTTCGCTATACTGACGTTAATATTCGAAAATCTCGAATATCGAATAATGTCAATATTCGCGGCATTCGACTATTCGCGGATGATATTCGCCCATCTCTACTTTAAATACTCGTAGCATATTTTTTCACCTTTTAATTATGCTGAGGTTACTTTCGTTTGTTAATATATTTAATAACACATCAACATATTTTGATAAAAATTAATAAAGCTACTTATTGTCCTTATTGTTTCTATGATATACTCGTATGAATTAGTCATGCTTCATTTACTTAAGCAAAGACAAATCTAATTACTGCTTGATTACCGTTTAATAATTTAAAATTTATTGATTATAATACTAATTGGATCATGCAAACTTGGCATCATTATACCAATCAAAAACTACATTCTATAAATATGTAATTTTCAACGAATTATTGTATTCTAATAATCCAGCTATGTCATATTTCAAAAATGGACCAGTACAAACAATTTAATTAATTCTCCATTCTAACCAGTTTTTAATGTCTATAATTTTTATTTTAAAATTTTTTCTCTACCAAAATAAAATATATAAAATTATTTGAAAAAAAATGGTTATTTCCTATTATGTGCCAATTTGTCTTGTACTATATGCAGGGTGTTTCTGAGCTTATAAGAGTAGATAAAAAAATGGTATATATATAACACGTTGTACTGATAACGGAACAAAAATAAGTTTTCAAAAATTCGCAAAATAAAGGATGGTTTACTTAAAGGAAACATGTTGAGTGCCACTGGTTTAATTGCTATTGCTTAGCTTTTCATTTTTTTCGGTAGATGGCATTAATGGTTCGACAGAACTTCTCATATCATCTTAGCGTTTGTTAGAGATCTTATTCTCTGCTGGCACAGTTCTTCGTCACCAGCTTCTTCACATGAACTTTGTTCTAGGTGAAGAAGTGAGTTATACCATGCTGATGAGCTCTAACAAGAGCGAAACGCGTCCATGGTTACTAACTGTGCTGGTCGGCCTCCGACGATGCCCTCATAAGGTGACTCGGAGGCTGAAATTTGTGAGACTTTGCCTAGAGTTTTATTTAATATTTTTTATTATACCTAGTCTCACTTAGTGCATGAATGACAATTAATTTTGTCTTTGTTGTTAAATAAATATAATGACTATTAAATATTACAATCTATATAAAATAACTCAGATCACATCACAATTCTTTATTGGACAGGTACAATATGCAAAAAAAACTGTATTCCCATATTAAAGTCTTATATCAGAATTTGGTAAATAATAACAATATATTTTAATTTTTCAGTGTAATGTAAGCTTTAATAGCTTTTTTCTGTACCACACATTATTTATTAATTAAATATTACTTTTTAACTTTTATCTATCAACACAGAGTTTTAAAAAAAAAGAAATTTCTTTTAACTGCTATACCAAAGAGTAAATTTTGAGCTAATTAAAGCAAAATCTCGCAGTAGATCTACCATTTCTCGAAATAATGATAGTCTTCATTAAAAAATTACCTTTCTCATAATACCGTTATATATTGTCAAGAAAAAAGAAAAGCTATGTCATTAAGTAATTAATCAAGAAACTACAGCTACAACATTCAAAAACTGGTAAACATAATTAGAAACTGATCACAATGACCTTTAAATAATGCAGGTGTAATCTGTTTCTCTCGAACCATAAATTACACTTGAAATTTCAAACGCTAAACGCAATAAAAATTAACTTCATACGAAACAGCTCTTCACATCTTTATTACATTACTGCAGGTAGCGTAGATTCTACTCAGTGTTCCAAAAAAATGACGCGCTCTATAATTCAAGCCAGTACACAGGAATAAAAACCTTCTAAACGTGCAAGAAAGATGTATGAAACAACACTGTTGTCACATAAATCAAGTTAGGGGTGAAATAGGTTGTTAATTTTTTAGTTTTGTTACCATAGAGACAAAAATTCTTGCGTTATAAAGTACCTTCATAAACGGAAATGAAATTACGTTCTCTGCGACGTGTACAATTTGTAAGTCCTGTCACACATTTTTGCTTTATTCTTTAAGTCTTGCTAGTCTTTTCATACTTTTCATTATTTTTATAGATTGCGGACATTTATTACCTACTACAATAGACGCAGCAAATTATTCATTTCTATTAATTTATTGTTGGAATCATCATTGGAATAATAATAATTTATTAATAGAAAATTAAAATATATATAACAATAATGAGCTTCAGATGTGTGTGTGCATCCACTGTAAATTATTGATTTGATTTCTATTTGTCGATAGCAGCAGTTCATTTCTTTATTACGGACTCTTTGCGATTTTTTTTTCACCTTAAATTTTTTCAACATTTTATAAATATCAAATTTAAATATCTAAAGAACTTGTAATCACTACAAGACGTTTGCATACACATAATAGTATGTTATGCATCAATGGAGGGAAACTAGCGATTAATCCCGCGTGTGAAGTTGGCAAACCTCGACTTCAACTCGAGTCTTCGGCCCTCGCTTACGTCTCGGTTTGCCAACTTCACACAAGGGATAATCGCGCCCTCCCGTGAAACATATTATACTTTTCGTAACAAGTGCACAAAAATTACTGTCTTATCGGGACAAATGTCAAATATGGATTGCGTAACTAGTTACCTAGGAATCGCCGCAAACAGCTAATAATCGTAGTCTCTAGGGACAGAAACATCTCTCTAGGCAGAGAAACATGCTACCTAGGAAGAGAAACATCCTACCTAGGGAGAGAAACATTATGTTTCTCTCCCTAGGGGAGAAAAGCTGTGTTTCTCTCTCTAAAATTTGGGAATAAGAACGTGTTTCTTGTGCATGTGTTATGAAAATATGTATTTTACAATATACTTAAATAGTATACTAGTCAGTTGTCAGTTATTATTGTCAAGTGATCAAAATATCAGTACATAATAATATTTTTTACACTTGTTTATTTTATTATTATCTTGACAAATAGTATAAATACTACAAGTCATCGTATATGTGTAATTTAAAACAATAATAACATCTTCACACTTTAAACTCTAGTTTTCTATCTCTCATTTAGATATATTGTCATTTAATAAATGATAAATTTTATCGTAAAAATATGGTGTATTCAGTTATCAATACAAAGTATGGATGATCAAAGCAATATTCTGCCCGAGTATATTATGTTAACAAGCCTTCATCTCATATCCAATAATGTTATTAACAATAATAAGTAATATTTATTTCCAAAGTTTAACCAAACACTGTCGCATTTTATTTTATAAAGCACAATATTTGTTTAAATTATATAGGTAGCTATTCGTCAATATAAATAAACTTTGAACTTTAAATAACCACATAATTTCATGAAAAGATAAAATTAAAAAAGAAAGCATGTTGGTATTCCTGCATAGTTGCCAAGTAGTTTTTAGTGTACGTTTTAAATAAATTGAATAAACTTTTAGTCAAGTAATAAGGGTTAGTTTTACGTTCCACACAAAAAGGAAGAGAGAAATTTTATGCGAGAACATTAAAAATTCAGCCGTAATTAGTTGAACCCAAATTTACACAATTAAATGCACAAACCGCAGTTGAATGCAGCAACGAAATTCGTTCAAGCAGCAACATTAGCATACCGTCGACGTTAACTGTGTTTCTAACTTTAAATAAACTGTACAACACAACATTTTAGACAACTATTTAAACTTATATTGCACAAACTTTCAACAGATATTAGATTAAATAAACGATGCGTCTCATAAACAGCATAATCTACAAAGAGAATAATACAAATAAAATTAGGTAAGTACTCACGTTTCCGGAGACTTCATTCTATGCACATTGTAGCTCTATGTGGAGATCAAACATTATAAATGTTAGTAATGTCACACACCACTATTAAAAATAATTCACTTCTTCACAGATTAAATATTTACACTATAATAAAAACAGAATGGCTACCAGACTCTATGCAGTTGCCTCGAACATGTGCACTGTACTATAACATTGATATTTGAAGGTAAAAAATGGTCGAAACTTGTTACAATTACTTGCGAGGCCGATTAATTCTTGAAGTTCTTTATAAATATTCGCACTGCGCAAGCGTCTATGGTATCATTCCACCAATACCACTACCAACTTTACTTATTCGATTTCATAAAAAAATCAAGTATATTTATTAGTGTGTATTACAATGTGGTTAATTATTTTAGTGCTTTCTGGGTACACAAGTAAAACGTAAGTTTGTATTGCTAATATTTTTTTTTATTAAGACCCAGTATTTTCGTCTGTAGTTTAAATTTTAATTAACTATTTGAAGAATAAAATTATCTTTATTTTATATCGAAGGTTAAGTTAAATCGTGTGTGTCCACTTCTGCATTAATTTATTTTATAGTTAAGTACAAACTGAATTGAATTGTTTTATTTGAAGTGAGACAAACATATTTTACAATGAATTAAACAAAAGGAGATAACCAATATATGTACAACCTAAAATGTCTCATTTAATTTGGGTGCTTTTTACACTTGGCTGTTTGAGGTCATATTGTTGTAATAGTAGGAGAGTAGCTAATTTAAGAAATGGCAAACAGGAGAAGAAATTTCATAAATAGTAAAATTAGACTGTTGAATGACATCGTCTTAGATTTACAAATAATAATAAAGAATAAACTAAATCTATCCCTGTGGCTCCCCATTCACTAACATCTTACCTAGATCTGCTACAGCAGAGTGCCACATCCAGTAATGAGTAAAAGGCGTGATGATATAATAATAATAATAATAATAATAATAATAATAAATTTATTTGTTCACAGAAAGAATTCTATACAAATAGAGTGGTACAGTGATTATTAGTACATGCTTTGAGCTAGTTATCTTACAATAATTGTATATATTGAAAAATTAAGTATTGTGTGCAAAAGCCCTTAACTTCAGGGCATTTTTGAAGTAGTTTGTGATGCAGAACATTGTTTCTTTATTTGGCACAGCTAGTAATGACTGGATCGTACTCTTCCCAATTGCAGGAGGGACGTGCTTCCTAAAGAATTTGCTTCGGATAGGATCATACATGGGACAATTAAACAGAAAATGATAAAGGGAGTTTTCTTCATATAGGTTACAGATATCACATATTTCGTCTTCGCTGAATTTGTGACGGTAACCATCTTGGTAAATGAAAAATGTCTTATCATTTGTTGTTCGTAGTTGACTGAATAATTTTAAGATGGGGAAGGGAATGTCGAGACAGAAATAATTTTGGGAAGTTAGGTAGGTGTTATAAGAGGTGTTGTAGGAAGAATTAATTATTCTCAGTGTGTCATTATCGTAACATAATTCGTTATATGCCTTGATTACATTCTCGATTTCCTGTTTCAAGAGTATGCAGCTCTGTTTTTCCCACAATTGCGGAAAGTTAACTTCTGAGACCAGATTATGAAGTTTTACTGTCCAATTATGGTTGCATTGTTTATCGAGTGTGATGTATTTTGTTGGTTTTTTGGAAACTAATAGTAAGCTGTTGTAACATAATTTTACATATCGCGTATCAGGCATTAATAAAATCTTGAGCCAGAATAGAAGGGTTTTCTCCAAAATTACCACTGCCATCGACCTAACTCCTAACTCTCTTCTGATGATATAAGATGGCGTTGTTTTTTGCCAACCGAAGATACTTTTAAAGTATTGCGTTGCTCCTTTCTCAATCAACTCACTTTGAAATAATCCCCATACTTCTGCTCCGTATAATAGCGTAGGGATCAGTACTGAGTTGAACAGTTCCATATTGGTTTCCCAACAGTGTGTTCGTGCTTTTAGCATGGTGTTTTTTATAGTACCTGTTATTCTTCTGGCCTTACATAGTTTCTCTTTACTATTTTCATTAAATGTTCCACTTGCCGTAAAAGTAGTGCCCAAATATGTGTATTTATTAGAAAATTGTATTTCTTTGTCCTGGCATGAATGCTTTATATACCTCTTTGGTGCTCGCCCCTTGTGAAAATGAACAATTTTTGTCTTCTCTTCGTGTATACAAAGCTGGTGATGATTACAGTAGTCCGATAAGGCGTTTAGTTTTCTTTGGATGTCATGTGGTGAGTGGGCAAATATTACCAAGTCGTCGGCATATTGTAGGGTGAGTATGTCAGTTGTATTGTTCACAAAATAGCCCTCAAGATGTTTTTGTTTCATATAGTTCTCTAAATCTGAGATATATAAAGCGAAGAGTAAGGGACTAGTGCATTCGCCTTGTAAAACACCCTTAGATATTTGGATTTCCTGCGAAATTTCATTATTGACGTTGATTCGAAGAGTAGCTGCATCGTAAATATTTTTTAGCAGTCTTATAATCTTCCCACTTATGCCAAGTTGATACATTTTACTCCAGAGTGTTGGGTGGGAGACGGAGTCGAAAGCTCTTTGGAAATCAACGAATATAGCGTAAATTCCTTTTTTATTTTTTAAAAAAGATAACTGTATGACTGCGTTTAGTACGAATATATTGTCTACGCAAGATCGTTTTTTTCGAAACCCTGCCTGGGCTTCCGGAAGAATAGCCTTACTTTCAATCCATGTTTGAAGTCTCTCATTTAAAATAAAAGTAAGGAGTTTTGTTATGGCATTAATTAACGCTATGCCTCTGTAATTTTTTAAGTCCTCACGGTTTCCTTTTTTGTGTAGTAGTGTTAGTTTAATTGTTTTTAGTTCCTGTGGTAGATCCTCTTTTACTAAGAAATTATTTAATAAATTTTGAAGATAGATTATCCATTCGTTGGGTAGGTTTTGCAGCTGTTCATAGATCAGACCGTCAGTTCCAGGAGATTTATTTAGTTTCAGTTTCTTCAAGGCACTATTCAGTTCCCTGAACGTAATTTCGTCGTCTAAAAAAGGGTGGCATACGTCAAAGAAGGTTTCCTCGCTTATAAATTTTGTGTTGTACCAATTCTGGTAATATTTAACCCAAACTTCTATATTGATTGGATTTTCACTGTAGGTCGTTCTTTGTAACGAATTAATGGTTTCCCAAAATTGCTTTTGGTCTTTGACATTTTTTAATTTATTCGAGAGCTCAATTTTATGTTTCTTTTTTTCTTTTCCTATGTGCTGTTTGTATTCTTTTTTCGCTTGTAAATATTTATTGCGATTTTCTCTTGAGAAGCCGTCTATCTTGCACTGTTTGAGACAGTTTTTTGCCATTTTTTTAAGCGATTTACAAGTATCGTCAAACCATTGTTTTTTCTGCGAATCGCTAGGATTGTTACAATATAATTTTGTTCTGTGTATTATGCCAATCGAACTAGATGTATTGACAACAGCATCTTTAATAAATTGATATGTTTCCTCTGCATTTTCATTTTCGCAAGAATAGAATCTTTTCTGAAGTTCTAGCTTATACTGCTCGGTTTTTGTTGGGTCCCATTTCGTTTTTGTGACGGTTGCTATTTTTCCATATTTTGATTTACCGTTATTATTATTATATAGATTGGCGATTTTAATAGAACATATTAGGTGATCTGACACTAATATATCTTCAACAATGGAAAAATCTATAATGTACTGTAGTGATCGTACATCGGTCCACGCAAAATCTATGGTGCTTTTGCCTACTGGTCCTATATATGTATATCCGCCTGGTGTGTCACTCCTAGACCTACCATTAAGTACTACAAGATTTTCCTGCTCGAGAACTTCCAGTAAATCTTTACCCTTCTTATTTAGGACTGGATCCGCTGTTATTCTATAAGCGTTCCAATTGTTATTAGTAGGGAATCCTTCGTCAATCTGGTTCTTTTCTCCGATTCTTGCATTAAAATCTCCACCTACTAATAAACCATGATTTGGGTATTGATTTAGTATATTTTTTAGACTTTCTGAAAATAACTCTAATACAAGATCGTAATTATATGAATGTGAAAAATAAACAACACAAATTATAAAATTTTGTATATCATTTTGGAATTTCAAAAATATCCAGTGTACCTCTTTTTCTAGGATGTAAATATTTTTGAGTGAAAATGATGAAAAGACTATGATGCCACCGCTTGCCCTACCCGTGCTAGCTTCTTTTACAGCTTTTTGTTCAAATTTGTTGTAGGTTTTTAGAAATGACGGATTTTCTTTTAAGTCATAATTAGCCCAAGTTTCTGTGAGACAAATAATTTCATGATTGAGAAGGATTTGTTCCTCCTGCGTATTTAAATTGTAAAGATTCTTGATTCCCTGCACGTTCCAAAATATAATATTGTGATTGTGATTATTAACTTTGTTATTTCTATTGATTGCAATATTGTGATTACTTTCTTTGTTGTTTGTTTCGCTTCTTAGTTTTTTGAAACTGGAGTTTGTTGTGATCTTAATCTAGGTAACATATGTTTATCTAACGGACCTGTTTTTGTTTGGGGTTTACTTATTTTTGGAGTATTTTTTCCAGGTTCCTTTAGCTTCAATTCCTGAGTTCCTGAGGTTGATGCGCTACCATTATATTCCTCTCTCAAAAATCCATTGTTGTCATCTGCTGCTTGCAGAGTATCTAGAGAAACCGATAGTCTCCTCCCTTCAGCAGTGAAATGTGTCGAAGTTGCTCTATTTACATTTAGCGGGTCTTCAGAATGTTCTGTAAAATCCTGTATCGTGTACTTTTCTCCATTTATAAATAAGATGTTCTGAAAAAGAGATACCTTATGGCCATCATTTTTTGCCTTCATAAGGTGTGTTTTTAGGATTTTTCTTTCCTGTACAATTTTCGGTGGGAAATCTTCTTGTATCGATATTTTTGAGTTTTTCAATAATCTGGCGTTTTGAAATATATTTTTCTTGAGTTTTTTTGAATATAATTCAACTAAGACAGGTCTTGTTTTGTTGTTTCCTGGTTTTCCTAACCTTCTAGAATCTTCAAAATTATTAGTGTTTATATCCGTTATTTTCATAGTATTCTTTAGTAAATTTAAGATTTTAAAGTCTAAATTTTCTCCCTTTTCTTCTTGCATACCAAAGATTAATATGTTTTTTTCCCTTAGTTTTATGTCAAGTTGTTCTATTTGTTTATTTTTTGCTTTAATTTCTTCTTCAAATTTTACAAATTTTATTTTATTTTCTTCATTAATCTTGTGAACTGTATTGTTCAACTCATATAGGTAGTGTTGTATATCATCAATTTTTCCATTTAAGGGATCAAGTAATTTTTTAATGTCTTCTATTGAAGCCATAGTTTGTTTTTGTTTCTAATACAGTTGGGAACACTGCGTGTTCGCGCTTAGCTTGAACCAGCGGGCGAGCGTACGGCTTGCCGTTACTAAGAATAATTGTGTCCTTGACTTATCTTTTGGTGTTTTATGTACTAACCTTAGATATACGAACTGATATTTTATATAAGTTGAACTCAGTGATGATTCAGAAGTAGTAATATCTAATTTTCACAAATTTTTGGTAAGATTTCGCTTTGTTTATTATAAATATTCCACAGCCTGATAAAAAACACAAACAAATGCTATTGTCGCACTGTTGCCACTCAAAGGCGTGATGATATATTTTATTTATTTATTTATATAATAAATAATATACTACTGACACAGTGGGTATCAAAGCAAAAAGTAATGTTTGCGAATGTATTTGTAAAATTTTCAGCGTTTGTAGTGGCACCGACAATTACAATGAAAATAAAATATGTTATCCCACTGAATTGTTTGTTGAACAAATTATCAATAATTTATTTTACATTCGACATATTGGCTGGTAGCACAAGCTTTTTTTGTGTTTTAAAAGCAGTATATTTGAGTGTTTTAGCTATCGCTAACATGTTAAAACAGTGCTCTTGGAACACCCAAAAACATAGCTTATGCTAGCAGCCATTAAAATTATTCGTCCTTGACCTACTAATTTTTAATATAATGAACAATTTTTTCATCGTCTGTTACTACTGGGTGTCTACATATATTATGGATAATAGCAAATACAATGGTAACATTTTCATGAGATAGTAATTTAAAAAAATGTTTAGAATGAAAAACTTTAAAATTATTGATAATTTACTTATTTTTTTATATGATAAATAAATTAAATTTACAGTTTAAAGCGAATTGCAGAATGCCATAGAAAACAAAACATCCAATTCAATCTGTCATGTTGATTCAATTCATACATAAATAAATAAAATAAATATATCATCACGCCTTTTACTCATTACTCGAGGTGGAACTCTGTTGTAGCAGATTTGGGTAAGTAATATATTTCTTCGCATGAAGAATGGTTAAAAGTAGTGAAGTTACAGCCCTCAAAGATTTTAGTGAAGGGGCGCGCCACAAGGGTAGTTTTAATAAGGTGAAAATTGATTGTCGGCTGTAGGAATCGAATCTCGGTTTTCAAATCCACAGGCCGACTCGATTTGTACCATTGTTTCAATTTGACAAATACAAATTTGGTAATTGACATTTAATTTTTAATATTTTCAACTTATTCTTTTTCTGATTTGAAAATTACGGAAACATTTAATGTAGAAGAAAAAAATTATTGCATTCTGTAATTAACTTGAAATTTGTAAATTTTATTTTGCGAAAAATAAGTAAGTTATCAATCATTTTTAAGTCATTATATGTAGTTTTACATTCGGAACCTTTCTTTTATTTACACTTTTGTTCTAAAATGTATATCGAAGAAATTATTACCTTATGAAAATTTTACGATTGTATTTCCTATGATCCATAAAAAAGTAGACATACATACATACAGGCTGTTTCAAAATTATTGCAAAAAAAATAAGGTTATATATTATTTGATGCACTGATTACAAAAGAAAAAAACTTTTCCAAATTTCGAAATAAAAATTCAAATTACTTGGATCAAACATTTTTCTTTCCTTTAGATTGATAGGTTACAAAAATAAATAAATATAAGTGAGCATTACATAGTATTTAATTTAAATAAAGTTGTGTAATAATTATTTCAATGTTTAATGTTTACAAATTTTTATTCACTACTATAACCTGTCAGTTCAGTGGCACGAAAAATATTTAATTCCAGTAATGTGCAACAATTTTTCCGAATTTTGGAAAAATTATTTTTACGTTGTAATCAATACATTAAATAATATACCTTTAATTTTTTTGCAATAATTTTGAAGTATTATATATAAATTCGAAACTGATATCATTAATTGACAAGTCAAACTGTTCAGCCCTATTTGAAAAATATTTTTTTTCTACTGCTAGTCAGATCGGAAAAATATTCTTTAAATTTAATTTTGGATTAAATTTTAACTGATATTAGAAATACACAAAGTTTAATATAAACTATCAATAAATTTTATTCTACGATTAAATAACGTTATCTAGAGTTGGAAATACTGGACCTAAATTCTATAAATTTAGGTTAGATAAATTTTGTGTATTTTATAAACTTATTCTAGCTAAATAGTAAATATGTGTGCGAACTAGTGCGTATATAATTTGATACTATGTAGCGTAATGTAGATAACTAATGTGTTTTATTCTAAATGAATAAATTATTATTTAGATATCCGCTGTAACAGTGCAGGATTTTGGATGATTGAATATTGTATTGTGTTTAATGGCTGATGCAGATAATTTATTTCCACTAGAAATATGGAATATTTAAACAGTATATTAATTAATAAATTAATTATTTAAAGATTTATCCTTGACCAAACTTAAACCCCAAAAATGTTTTATTAACGAATAGTTCTATTTGTGGGCTTTATTTAGTTTAGACTATTGTATTATACAGGCTGTTTGTATACCTATGCACGAAACATTAATGACATATAATTTGATGTACTGATTAAAGAACAAAATTATTTTTTTTAAATTCGCGAAATTTAGGGTATTTCATTCCTAGTGAACATTTTCAGTGTCACTGGTTTAATAGTACATTTAATTATGTATAATTATGTTACTAATTAAATAAAAGTATAAACACTGCCTACAAATAATCATTTATTAATTAGTTATTATGTAGGTACCTGGTGTAATGCCTTATTTTTATTTTTATTTGAGTACCTAGTCTGATTTTATATACGGTATTGAAAGGGTAAGTTGTTGTCAGGCCCGACGAGAGGGGAGGGTAGGGGGGGTAAAATACCCAGGGCCCGTGGAATTCAAAGGGCCCGGATGTGATGCTGTTTTATAAATTGCTTTTAATTTTGTACTATTTCACCAATTTATTATATTCTTTACTAAAACATGTATAAAGAAATATCTGATACACGTTTTCAACAATTTATTACATTGTATAAATGACGAAATGCTTGATCAAGGGATGGCCCCAGTTGCAAATTTTAAATAAATTTATACACTATTCAAAAGTACATTATTACATTGTTGCATTTTTGTTTCTTATATTACTACATTGTATACAACACACATAGGCAAAGGCTCTATACATTTGTGCGTAGTGCTGTTTTGGTATCCCCTGCATTTATCGAATATGCAACTAGATATTAGATAGTCATACAGTGAGTATACAATACACATCGCTGCACAAATTAACTCAGAATTTTGTATTTAATTTTATTTATATTGTTATAACTATATTTAGATATTAATAATTCTTATTGTTGTCATACATATATTTATAAATATATTTTTTTTGGTATCTTATATTTAATTAATAAATATTCAAAGTTAAAGGAGGCCCGAATTTTTTTTTCCCGGGACCCGCTTTTTCTCTCGGCGCCCCTGGTTGTTGTGGGAGAAATTTGAGAAAAATGTATAACAACAGTGAATTAATTGATATGCTGTTAGTGTATGAAGAATCGACGTAAAATTTCGAATTAAACCTGTGACACTAAAAATGTTCGCTAGGAATTATGTACCATAATTTTTGCGAATTTCAAAAAAAATCTTCTTGTTCTATAATTAGTATAACAATTATATATGTTATTAAAATTTTGTGCAGAGGTATAGAAATACCCTGTATTTGCTAGCTCATTTAAGATAAATCTACTATCTAATTAGATTTAATTGTGGTTGAAGTAAGGGCTTAAAAAAAATACTATGGTATAAATCAGGGGTGTCAAGCTCTATTGGACTGAGGGCCATTTGTCATAAAATGTATCCCACGTGAACACCAAATACATTATCGATTAGAAAGAAAACTCATTAGAATGTAAGGGAAGTAATGGCATGAATATAATTAAAGTGCAAAATAAACAGCAAAAATTTATTTTAATCTGTCGTTTCAATGTTTTAGTTATTAGGTTCATCAATCAGATTAACCATTAAAATAATTTTTATCTTCAGTTTAAACTCCATTTTTATTTCATATTAAATTGCTGATAATTATAGCATTAAGTGTTATATGATGTATTCAATTTAATACTTTTTATGATCTGTCTAATAATGATTGACAAATAAAAAAAGAATTCATAATTTATAATTGAATTTATTTTTATTAGGTTATTACGAATAGCTTTCTAGTATTTTTCCACAAAGTTCAAGATACCTGGTAAATTATAAATATATCATCACGCCTTTTACTTATTATTGGGAGTGGTACTCTGCCGTAACAGATTTCGGTAAGTAATATATTTATCCGCATTTAAGAGCGGTTGCCAGTCATCAAATGACAACCCCAAAGATGTTAGTAGGGAAAGAGTCACAGGGGTAGTTTTAATGTGAAAATTGTTCACAAACCACAGTCCCATAACACTAAGCCATCTATCCCTGATATAAATCATTTTACTTATAATTATGTAGATTTTTTTGTTAACTTCTTTTTAATAATTTATGAGAAATTAAATCAAAATATCAAATTTATTATAATACTTTTAATATTTCCCTTAAAAGCAGGGCTGGGTCTAACAGAAAAGTTGGGATGTGAAAGACTTCAAAATGCTGCTCTTTTAAAGAAGGATAAATTTTATTTTCTATAATATAGCATTATTTATTTAATATGGGACATCTAAAAACATGTACATACATATGTGTTATACAGGTTTATTTTATCTTAAATAAAAATATAATAATAATAAAAAAATAAAAACTGCAATATAAAATTGTTGTACTACTCAGGTAGTAAAAATGCAAACATTTTTTTAGAGATTAAAAATCTATAATAGTTGGATATCAGGCTTTAGGTATAAAAAATAAAGTATAAAACTTTTATTATCATGTATTGAAGAAACATTTCTTCCAATGGTTGTGGCCATTACCAAGCAATTACATTGTAATAATAGTTAAAGTTAATGCATTTTTATTAAAATTTAAAGTCAGAGGTTATTTTTAAAAGTTCATGTTCAGGTAGAAACCATTTACTTTAAATTTTATTAAAAATGTATTAAGTTTAAATATTATTGTAATTTACAATAATTTCTTGAAAATGGGCACAACCATTGACCGAAACATCGCATAATAAATGTAGAATAAATGGTTTACACTTTATGTTTTATACCTAAAGTCTGAAATCCAACTATTATGGATTTTTAATCTCTAAAATAATTTCATTCGGCTTATTAAAAACAACTTCAAATTATGAATATTTGTCTAGAAACGACAAACAAATTTAAAACAGGAAATTTCGATAAGAAAAAATAATATAATAATTAATTAATCATATAGTGGAATGAGAGTAGTTTATATAACAAGGGAATAAAGTTCTTCATTATTTGTCCAGAGCGATAACTGAATCTTGAGGACGTAGTCCGAAGGATGCAATCGCTTGAGGCATATAATGACACTTCATTCACGTATTATATACAATATTTTATATACAAATGAAAAAAATCGTTATTTAACAAAAGAGATTTCCATAGGAAGTAATTGTCATATTTATTTCCCTCGTTCCAATGGTTTTGAATCACTTTATTTTAATAGAGAATACGTGTCATTTTATTTCCCGTGGTAAATAATGAAGCACAATAAGTAATGATTTTGATAATAATAAAGTTAACATTATTTACCGATTATGTATAAAAATAAAATAATTTTAACCTCAAAATTTAAATAGAATATTTATTTTTTACTTTGTGATCGTAAAATTCCATTCTTTGCAAGATTTTGAATGTAAAATTGAATACCTCGAACGTTTTGAGATCATGTCTATCTTAAATATGTGTATAATACCGTAATATGAGTCATTTATATTAACAATAATATCTTGTTTCAATAGTTATGTGTGTATTACGAGCGTAAAGTGTCTTTGTTCCTCTTACACTATTGGAGCTCTCGCTTTCGGCTCGCGCTTCAATTACCGTATTCGAGTAACAAAGAATCACTTTACGCTCGTAATACACACATAATTTTTTCTACGATTGCATCTTAAAATTATTAAAAAACGTATGCGTACTGAAAATAAATTCGTTCTGTCAACTGTCAATATGATAAGTTTCTGTTTTGTTTGTATCCCTGGTAACTATTGAAATATGCCTGCATTTAATCTTTTTCGCGCGTTGCCATTGGAAACGCGCGCATTTTACGTCTTTTTCGCGCGTTGCCATTGGAGACGCGCAAAAAAGATATTTTTCGATTGTTCCACAGAAAACGTCAACTTTACGATGATAAATGAGAGCGTAATTGTCAACTTTTCATAGCAATCGTAAAAAAAATCTATTTGAACTATTTTTTTCCTAAATTACTATAAATAATAGAGATTTAATTATATTAATTAAATGGTGGTCATGTTTCGAAAAAAGTATTAGAATGCAGGTGCTAACCTCAAACTCAATTAAGTGTATGATTCACCTTAAAACATGCGATAGATGCCTGGTGCATATTTCACAAAAAAGTTAAAAAACAAGTAACTTTTCTATGCTCTACTCTAAAGCAGCCCAATTTAATCCGGAACCTTTAGGTTTCTACGTTTCAGTCCGTATCCACGTGTGCCATCATTTGGGCGAGCCGCACTTACCTATCTCTTCACTTCTCGTTCTGTTCTCTTTTGTATCTGCCGGAGTCTCTCCGGTCCAGACTCCGCGTCGGACCGGCGACCGGAAACGGAAATGGACAGCCGCGACCGCATTGATCCGGACGAGAGGGAAGGAGGTGGGGCTTTGAGGCCAGACAGCCGGATTTGCATAAGAAATTTGGACGCAGAAAGTAACATGAATAGTTTATTTTGACCGACGCGTTTAGTTGGGGTGTGCGTACGATTGAGGGTAGTTTTGAAGGGTGAGTGACGACCTGACTTATAACACAGTGGCGGAGGATGCGTATTTTCTTTGAAAGGAAAATTAAATCATAGCCTCGGAGACAAACACGGTTAATTCTAATTCATAACTCTAATTAGAACTTCACCAAAATAACACGGATTATATTTTTAAATCTCCTGACCTGTAATTGAAATAAATCCCCGTTTGTACGGTATAATAAATAAATGCGTGAGAGCTTTGAAAATGCTGATATTGGAAAAAATTTTCTTCCTTTTAACTAGAGATGGGCGAATATCAAATTTGTCGAATTCGAATATCGAATACGAATATTAATCAGATCTCGAACATTCGAGGTACTCGAATATTCGAATACTTCTAAAAGTTAATTTATTTATTATTAATAATTATTTAATTATGTCCTTTTTATTATTTGAATGAAATTGTTAAGATAAAATAAAATTAAAAAAAAACGTAAAAAAAAGAAAAAGACGAAAACTTCAAATTTAAGGTGAAACGTACGGGCTGATGTTGGCGAAAAACAAATTTGAAATATGGTACGTCTTCATGGTTTTGAAACAAAATATCTTTGTTATTAATAACTTCAAAGTATTGTAATACCTTTAAGTTTATGTACAAATGATAAAGAACATAGTCAAAAATTGAGGTCAACATATGGCGCGATATCGAGGTATTCGAATGTTCGCTATACTGACGTTAATATTAGAAAATCTCGAATATCGAATAATGTCAATATTCGCGGCATTCGACTATTCGCGGATGATATTCGCCCATCTCTACTTTTAACCATTAATGGTTGTGCTATTCTGTTGTAGCAGATCTCGGTAAGTGATACATTTTTATGCGTCAGTAATCAACTCACGCTCCACAAATATGGAACAACGTTACAGGATCAATTTCATTGTCATGCTTTTTGTCATAGTAGATTTATAGCCAACCGCAAAATCACGGCCACCAAAAATGTAAGTGGGGTTAAGGACACAGGGGTAGTTTCAATGTGGTGAAAATCAGTTCGTCTGCTATGAGAATCGAACTCGGGTTCACTGTCTACCCCATTCTAATATTAGTGTAATTAAATACTCGTACTTATTATTATTTTCTAAGTATTTTTACCATCTCGATAAAGATATGTATGATAATTTTATTGCACATAAAATAAATTAACCCGCTGTAAAATTACGATCCCTAAAGATGTTAGTGATAATTTATAGTAATAAAGTTATCTGTTATGTCCTGCTTGCTTTAAACTTGCGTACCCATTTCTACAGATACAGAACAATATGTTACATATCTCTATTTATTAACATTGTAAAATTAAAGGTACCAGTGATTTTCAAATGACACCTGCCCCACACAAATAATAATTCGAGAGTTTGAGCTTCGCTGACAGTTAACTGACAACTTGGAAAAAATGTGTTTCAGAAGTAAAATTTTCATAATTACTGCTTCGTACGAGAGCAAAATACGTAAAATAAAATAAATAAATATATCATCACGCCTTTTACTTATTACTGGATGTGGTAGATTTCGTTAAGTGATATATTTATGTGCGTGTTGAAAGAAGCAACAGTTGAATGTGGTGAAAATTGTTTGTCGTCTGTAGGCATCGAATCCGGGTTCTCATATCCACAATCCGACTCGATACTACTGTGCTACCAACTAGAATTATTCTATGGTTTTTTTTATGCAGAGTTAAAAATCCAAACAATGTAAATAGTAAAAATTGTATTATTTATAAGTTTTTTTTATATTAAAGTACATTTTTGCTAAAATTCATTTCGCTCGCACTACTAAGCTCGTAATTATTCCGAATTTACTTAATAAAAGGGATTTATCTCTGCGAAATTATAAAAAAAACATTGAACATTACTTGTGAACATGGAATTTCTCTCACTCAATTTAGTTGTAATAGTAATCATTTCTCTCACTAGTGAAGAAATCAAATAAATATCCTTACTAGTAAGGGAAACGGTTACTATCATTAAATTGGGTAAGGGAAGCGTCATTTGACATGGTGACCAAGGATACGTCATGTGTATTTACAAATACAACTCCTTTGATTTATATAAAAAAAATTATTAAATTTCTTGTATCGCCAGCGTAAAAATGTAATTTTCAGGTTTATAGTTAAAAAAAAGATATGTAACACACGTGGGAAAGAGCCATTCCAAAACTCGTACTATTGAAGCACGAGCGACAGCAACTTTCATACTCGTTTTGTTCTATAATATCTTCTTCTTCTGATGGCACTACAGACCAAATCGGGCCTGGGCCTACCGGACACACCGAGCCGCAGTTTTTACACTGCGGTACTGCCGGTTTTCGTAGTCAAATGCTACAGTATAAGTGACTAGCTTATAGTGCCCGAGTGTGATAAATACATGTAACTGTATTTTATATTTTACGACAAATCACACATTGTCGACAGGTAGATTCGAACTGACGAACCTTGGTTCGGGTGACGGCACAGTTAAGAGATGTGACTTAACACGCTCGGCCATCGCTCCTGTGTTCTATAATATAGGTAGTATATAAAGAGCCTGTATAATAAAGAAAGTATTGTGATGGTGATTACCATATATGTAAACTAAATCAATTTTCTATGTATGTATAGTTCAAGAAAAGAAATAAAGTACATTATTAATATTATACTCATAGTATGCAAGATAAAAAGAAAAGGGAATTAAGTAGGTATAAAACGAGAGAATTTCTAGTTCTCTACGCCTCTGCAAGGTGTGAGACTTTATCCATTGCGTGTAATGTTTACCAGAGCCGGTTGGCGGCTCCTCAGCCGTTGCCTATGCATATTTTACGCCGGCGAGTTGTCGTTCGGGCCCGCGCGATAAAATATTCCGTAGCATCTTCGCGATTCTGGAACGTGTTTGTTTCACCGCCTTTCTCCTCCACGCCCTTCGTGACCCGAAGCCTCTGAAATCGCCTCCGAAAATCCAAAGTCTAGAAGGTAGATACTGACGGATGTTAAAACATATTCTTGACTTCTTAATTCGGTCATAATCTCGTCGACCGCGTCAAAACTATAACTTTATTTTTATTACAAGTTATTTATTTCTTTTTATCTATTATTGGGTATAGTTCTCTGCATTGACAGATCTCGAAAAGTGGTATATTTTTGTGCCTAAAATGCGATTACTAGGCTTTAAATCAAGACCTCGAAATTAATTAATGTGGTAAAAATCATTTTGTTATATACAAGAATCGAACTTATGGTGTAGGTGGCTCAGTTGTACCGAGTCGGCCTGTGGATTTGACAACCCGGGTTCGATTCCCACAGCCGCCAAACAATTTTTACCAGGTTAAAACTACCCCTGTGGCTCCACCTCCACTAACATATTTGGGGGCCGTAATATATTTGTTGGTGACCGCACTTCACGCGACGAAATAGATCACTTACCGAGATTTGTGCTATACCATTAATGGGCAAAAGACGTGATGATATATTTATTTATTTGTTTATTTTTAAGAATCGAAGCAAAATTCTCAAATACACAGTAGGTATTAGATACACATTACAAAAAATGAAAGCATAATTAAATTAGGTACTATTGGAGAGAAAATTACAAAATGTTGATTAATTACTTCTCATCTAATATTTATTAACCAATTTAAATGAGTCGCAAATATTACTATTTTATATTTCCTTTTAGTGAATATAAATATTCAGCACGTTGCAAAAGGTTGACGACATCAAACGATTTATAATTACAATTACCGTTCCCATTGGAAAAACTCTCCAATAGTTATTTGTTTATCAAGGGTTGAAAGTAGCTGCAAACATCATCATGCCTTTTACCCATTACTGGGTGTGGCACTCTGCGTAAGCAGATCTCGGTAAGTGATATATCTTTTCGCGTAAGTGCGATTACCAGCCGTCAAATCACGGCTCCCAAAAATATTAGTGGTGGAGGAGCCACAGAGGTAGATTTAAATTGGTGAAAATTGTTTGTCGGCTGTGCGGATTGAACCTGGGTGCTCAAGATCCACAAGCCGACTCGATAGCACTGAACCACCTACCCCGTACAAGCAAAATAAAAATGTACAAAATTGACATTTGTAGTCTACTAAGAGATCAGGACACCTATTCTGTAAAATTAAGCCAAGATCCCAGCTCTATAATTATGACGTTAAGCAAGTACCTTTACCAGTTTCTTTATTACAGAATAAGAACGATTTCTATCTTAGTGATTTTGGTGTTTATAAGTTTTAAAATTTTAGGTTGGCGACAATATTTGAAACATTTAAAACGAGCTTTTAAACACTCTTTTATTTGACTGTTCGTTCTCGAGATTATACGTTATTTATAATTTCTTTTATTCAATAATTAGCTCTTATATTAATTTTGTTATTTATTATATTAAAATAAAATGTAGTCTAGTAAAATTAATAAAACTATCAAAACTAAAAACTTATAATTAATTAAGCTACAATAATGCTAATAAACTATAAATTGTTCATAAAATAAATAACAAAATTATAATTACAAAAAATATGAAAATAAAACCGATCCACAAATACAATCATAAACGTCAAATTAGAGCTAGCTCTGTGATATAGAAACACCTACAGGGGTAGCTCTATTTCTTTGAGAAGATGGAGATTGAGATGACGTTATGTTAGATACCATCACTGAATTATAGAAACACTGCCGGTATAGAGCTACATAACTCTAAAAGTTACAGAATAGGGGCCCTGTTGGAAATAGCAACGGTTTGCAGAGAGTCTTGGTCTGAAATTGTTCACTTCACCAAATGAGGGTTTTGAAAGGCTTACTTTTTTACTGATCATAGAAAAAAAAATTAAATTTAAAAAGTCGACAGACGTCATATATCTCCGAAGATGACAGTAAATAAAAATATATTCAACACTTCATACATTTATTTTGGATTCATTTGAGTGAGTATTTAATAAAGTTTAAAGGCCATTAAACGTAAATAAGATGCAATTCTAATTGATTTTTTTCCCTAAATTTGGGGATTCTAAATCGCTTGTGTTTAAAAGAAGTTAAAAAGGTTCTTAAAAGAGTTTTTGCTTTGTTGGCTCTCGGGAGAAACTGAAAGAAAGAACAAATTCTATTTTTTAAATTAATGAGGCGGTTTTATTTTATTAATTAAAAGAATTCCACTGTTCTTTCTCTGTGACTCGGTAACTTGTTGAAATGTATTCGTATTTTTCTTTATATAAAAAGCCTTTCATTTCTATAAATAACAGAGTCCGACCAAAAACTTTGGAATCTGAATTTAATAAATTTAATTAGTGCTTCAATGTACGAAATTTTGTGTTAACTAATTTCCTCATGTTGAAAGGAACATTGACGACTTAAAAGCTTTGTATAGGCAAAAAATATATCAATTAGAGATAAAAAAAATACCGGTATAATATAATATAAAATGTGATATAGTAGTTTTAATTAAAAAGGTTGAAAAACCAATTATTACGTTAAGTATAACTGAAAACATATTTTTTTTTGCAAATTATATAACTTTAGCTAATTTCATTAACAAAATATAATACTCATTAAACATTTAAAACTTTTCATTCATAATTTTCGTATTAAAATTTCGTGACATACAGCACAACAAAGCCGTGTAATCCAGATCATAATTTATGTAAAATTTCAGTACTATTATTTGTTTTATTAAAATAATACAGATGTAAAAATATAAAAATAACAAAAATATATTAGCTCGCCTTTTACCCATTACTGGGTGTGGCATTCCACCGTAGCAGATCTCGGTAAGTGATATATTTATGCGTGAAGTGTGGTTACCAGCCGTCAAATCACATTCCTCAAATATGTTAGTGGAAGGAGAAACAGAGGGGCAGTTTGAACGTGAAAATTTTTTATCGGCTGTGGTATTACTTGCCCTAAAATGTATTTAAATAAAATAACGCTATCTTCCATAAAATTTGGTAGCAGGAACTCTTAAAACATTCATACATTTTTATTCGTTCCATATATATTGCAATTAATAATCTTTGCCAAATATTCTGGGCTATTAATTTCGCTTCATCCACATTTATAATTCCTTTCCTAGAAGTTCGTTTATTTTGCCCACTTGGAATATTTCGTTCATCTAATAATCATTACCATTTATTTATTTGTAGGTCGTCCAAGAAATCTCATCCTTAATGTCATCAGCATTCTTTCATTCGAAATGTCGACCAAATTGTCGCAACAGAAACACATTCTACAAATTTAATAGTTTGTAAATATAGTATTCATATTTGCATTTTGTTGCAAATTACTTTAAATATTGGAAACAACCTTAACTATAAATAGAATACAAATGATATATTTAAAAAATCATAATTGTCACTTGTCTTTATAAAATGTTTTATACTATTATCAGAACCTAAAAATATAAATTCCCAAGTTTGAGAATGGGCTGTCATGATAACATTTGATTATTTATTGAAAAATTTCAGCAACACTTTAAGCTTTTCGTTGTTCTTCGCAGAAAGCTTCCAATTATTAACACTCAATAAATATTCTAATAACTCATAAATATTTTTTTCATGAAAGCGTTTTCATGTTCGGCAGGTGTTACGATGAATTATGCTAAAATAAATTAGCCGAGTTTTCGATTCACTGGCCAGACTTGCTTCGCCCGATATAGTGTTTCCCAACATTTTACTCTTACAAATTCTTTAGAAATTATATTGAAAATACTACAAGTTAAAATTTTTGATTATCGATATAAAATATAAATCTCCTCATAGCTTACTAGTTACTAAATTTGAATATTTGGACATAAAGATAATTTTTTACCCACTTTTCTTTTCCATTTTCGTTCATATCTCAAAACCAATTGGAAATATCGAGTAAATTTTGGTTTCAATCGAATTCTTGGCTTAAATTAAATTACCTTAAAGTACTCAAGTGCCCATATTTTGAATAACTAAATACGTATATCTCGTTCTGAAGCCAAAATACATTAAAATACTAAGTTTTACCAAAATATTTAGACCCGATTCTGAGATTGTTTAAATACATAAATAGACAGTTAGGCAAGACTTGTTCGTATTGGAGTATTGGAATATTCAACTACTAACAAGTAACATTACCCAACTGTCACTCACCGATTTAAATGAAACTCTAAAAAATATTGAACACCTTTTTTTTTCTTTCGGAAGTTGCTTTTTAGGGGTACAAACTACCCGTGAAAGGTAGTAAAAGCAAGAATCGCCATAAATGAAATTAAATAATACCAAAATATTACGCGTTCAACATTGGTTACCCAGGGGTTTTTAAGATCGCCAAAATCTATTTTCGGGGTAATTTTGATCATATACACTTTTTAAGGGGTTAAAAAGAGGATGTGGGGATGAAATTACGATATACAACTGAAATAGAGTTTCAGGTTCAAAACTAGTTACTCGGGGGTTTTTGGGATCGCTGAATCTATTTTTGAGGTTATCCCTGGGTAACCAATGTTAAACGCGTAATATTTCGGTATTATTTAATTTCAATTATGGCGATTCTTGCTTTTACCATTTTTCAGGGGTGGTTTGTACCCTTAAAAAGCAACTTCCGAAAGAAGTTCAATATTTCTTAGAGTTCTATTAGTGTGCCAAGTTTCATTTAAATCGGTGAGTGACAGTTGGGTAGTGTTACTTGTCAGTGTTGATCACGATATCAAACTTCAGACAAAGGTACACTTCAGCTTATTGCTGTTACTTTATTTAGAAAATAATTCTGTTTTCGTTAATTGTAATTTTAATATAAATTTAATTTATCTTTTAACTTCTAGGTATAAATTTAAATATATAGTTCATAGGTTCTTTTATTAATGCAGGTTGTTCTTAGTAGAAATTGAATCTTTTAGTATAATATTAGTTAATTACAGTTTTATTACCTTCTTTATTGTAAATATAAGTTCTATTTATCATTTATTTTTATGTATTTATTAAGTACTTACATATTATGTTAGTAGCAAACTGTAGTTTTTTTCTGCTTCCAAGTTTCGCCATTATGAGCGCATTTCTATTTAAAAACCTCAATAGGATTAAAAAATATTAGTAGAATGACACAGGTATATGATTTAGAAAATTCGTTAAAAGTATCGCCACATTATTTAAAATAAAATTGAACCAGACAAAATATTTGTGTATGTTAGATCGGTACAGTTTAAAATAAGCTATCTTTTTTAATTGAACACACAAATTTTCACAAATTTAGGAATAAACTGAAACGGGAAACATTGATTTAACATTTTAAAATAAAATCACCATGGAAATATTGTTAAAATGGCTGATTAATTTCGTTAGTCAAATGTCATATTTGTCACAACATGACGGCTTTGTATAAAATAATCTGTACCAACCAATCAAAAGCAATAGCATAACAGTACCATAACACATTAAAGATGATGTGCTAAAAAAACAACTCTGGAGAGAACCGAAAGCCCCAGGAACAGAGCATCATTTCTTTAATTATTATTACTAATATCATTACGGCTAGCACATAAAAACCACTTAAAAACAATACCTCTGATTATGTTTTTGGTAAATCGAATCTACTTACTTAAATCGGTTTTAATAAAATAACAAACAACAGCTTCTTATTTTGTGAATAAATTTATATTTCTCATGATACCTTATTTTCTAGCAATTGGGCATAAAATTGTGGAGTGAACAGGTTTTCGAATCAAATTGTCAAACTGAAATTTATCCGAAAAAATCAAATACTCGAGTGCAATTCTGCGAAATAATTAACCGACATTAAAATAAAAAAGTCAAACGATATTAGTTAGTCAGGGAAAAGGTAAATAAGGTTTTATGAGTTGGAAAAAGTTGCCTTCTTATTTATCATTTTATAAAAAAGACAAAATTGTTTTTCATATTTAGTTTACTTTGTATTGAAGTGAAATTAACGGACAAATATTTACGTAAATGGAAGAACTGATAATTTTTCAAGAATAATTTAATTAGTGCAATGCTTTTTCGAAAATCTCGCTTTTCGGTCACTTTTTCAAGATTTAACCCTTGAACTCACACAACGCACCATTTAATTGAACTTTTTATAATTAATTTTTAAAAGAATAAACATTAATTAAAAATATAGGTCAAATAATTTTATTCAAATTTTAAATAGAATTTTGAATAGAACATGCAGACCACCAATTGAGAAACACTGGGTTAAGGTACGCGTGATTTCAAAGTGATATATAATCGGTTATCAGGTCTCACGCGCTACGCTCGGCGTAGAAATTCACGTACACCCGGCGATAAAAATATTAGAAGTTCGATAAGTCACGTTTCACTGCGAAGTTATATGTAGTCGAATTTCAAGCGCTGTTTATTTTTGACGATTTAGAAAATAAATTTAAAGAGTTACGAGTTTATTTTGGAGATTATTAAAAATGATTTACTTTATTAGATTTGAAATTTATTTTACAAGGCGGTTTTATTATTTGTGTATTTGTATTTTTCAAGTAATAATTTATAAAATAAAACTCATTAATACTATTTTAATTCATATTTGTAAATACAGCATCGGTCTTCAAATATGAAATATGATCTCGTCTGAGCACGTAAATTAAAATGGTTGTGAATTTGAATTTGTCACATTTCTTTCGATTTCCAAGTAACCAGAACTTCAGCACAGCTACCATTTTTTATAATAATTATTTGTATATATAGGGAAGAAAGTAAAATCTTTCCTCTCAAAGATATATATAATTCTTCTTGTAATTACAGTTTCTTCAGGAAGTATACATATAATGTTTTTTACAATATCTTATCGGAAATAGTTATTTTTGATTCTAGATTGCGAAATGTTACTTTTGCATTCGAGAATGCAAAAGCATTTTGCAATCGAGTATCAAACAACGTTTTTTCGAAAACTATGTCCCAAAATTAGTAATAATGTAATGAGAAAATTTTGACGTTTAGGATTAATTAATGTGACATCTAATGTATCCATGACAACAATGTATGTAATATAATTGCTATCAAATCTGGTATTCTCTGACCAGCAATTGACAGCTGGTTGGCAATAGAAACCAAACAAACGTTCTAATTTTTTTCTGCGATTTATTGGGATTCGCATTGCATTTCTCAAGAAACTATTCCAGCACACCAGTTAGTTTCCTCTAGCGGAATAAATATGAATAATTGCTCAATTGGAACATTAAATATAAATTTTGTTAAAGAATAGAATTATTGTTTCAAAGCAAAAAAATAGTGACAAATTTTATTAAATTGTGAGCCTTTCTTCTATCAAAAAATTGCAGGATGCAAAAAACTTATAAATATATATAATATAAATTTATATCTTGTTCACCTGATGATGGTCTAGTCGACCGAAATACGTATTGTAAAATAAACTTTACATTATTTGAAACTATGTAACCTAGTGTTTTTTAATTTAATTCTTTCATTACGTATTTTGCACGATATTTTTTTGATAGACTTTACAATGATAAAAATTTTTAAATATTTATTATTAAATCAAATTTCAAATATTATGTTGAAAATTTTTAAATTAATTCCAATGAGATTAATAAATTAAAATAGTGCAAAAGACAAATGAAGCCAATACAATTATAGTATGTATTTTTTTACACGATTTTTAAAATATCTGACAAATTTAAACGATTTTTCGTTAAAAAAACGACTTATTTTTAATATGCAAAAAATACATTGCAAATCGTTGCCAATAGCAACTGTTTACACAGAGCTATGTATATACTTTCTGTCACCAAATGACGTTCGTAAAGCCTACTTTTTCATTGATCGTAGAAAAATGGTTTTTATAACAATATTGTATTGTTTTATTTATATTTAAAATTTACTGAACAATTTCAAACGTTTAAATAATCATTTAATTGTCTAGTATATTTCGACGCTCAAAGTAAATAATTTGTTAGTTTTGCTGTTCTGTTAATTATGTTTTGAAACCAAAATACAATAGAAAGACAATTAAAATTGAAAGTGTGACAACTCTGGCATATAAACATGTTATTAAAACATTGTGAAATTAGTAGGAAATGTTTTTAATTACATTAACTCTCTAACGAGTTAAATTTCCAAATGAGTTTACAGAAAGTATTAATGTAGGTAGATCCTTGCTTCTAGGGATGTAGAATGTTTACGAGAAAGTTAGTTACTTTTCTCCAGGCTTTGTAGGTTAAATTGATTCGGTGAACTCCCAATATGAGTTGATCGAAGGTGATCAGGTTCAGAATTTCCATTACAGCAGTAATTCTGGTGCTCTTTAGAGACTTCCTTCGCGCATATCAATTTCAATCAATGAATTTCGTTTTAATGATAAATCGATATTTATTACTTTTTGAATGTATTCTCATTTCAGCAGAAAATTTGATTATCCCTTGCAAATGATATCGTATCTACAACAGTTTACGACTAATTTACTCGAAAATAAACAAAATTTATTACAATGTTCTTCTCGTAAATTTTCATCAACTTTTACATCCCTATGAAAAAGTAATTTAAAGCAATATTTTTTAAATAGATTTCTGATAAGTAATAACCTCCCCCAACCCCCCATCTTCCCGAAAATAATACTAACAACTAGTAGCTTAGTTAGTTACATTATTTGTGGGCTAATATAGCTTAATTTATAATTTTCAAATATCAATAGTAATACAAGAAGTAGAGAAATAGCCAAAAAAGGTACATTAGTTACAACTAAATGTACATATTTAAAAAAAAATCTATTTTCCTCGACAGTATATTTATCCTTTTAAAAAAAAATCGTATCTAATAGTTATTTATGCACAAAAGTCCTTGAGCTAGAGAACATCTCCTTCCGTCCTTTAATTGCTTCCGTGGTGTGTACAAGATTTTATTTATTTTATTAAGTGCTAAACTTGGCCGCAAGAGGCGCATTTTACGAAAATAATTTAAGTAATATTTATTTTGTAAAAACTGCGTAAGTCCATTATTATAAACACACACATTATTTAAATAATTATTGTACATAATATTAAAATTATGAAACGTATTTGTTTCATTAAAGTCGCAGTCAAAAATCTTAAATACAAATAAATATATCATCTCGCCTTTTACCCAGTATTAGGTGTGGCACTCTGTCGTGGCAGATCTCGGTAAGTGACATATTTCTTCACGTTGAGTGCGATTACCCGCCGTCAAATCACGGCCCCCAAAAGATGTTAGTGAAGGGGAGCCACAGGGATAGTTTTAACGTGGTGAAAATTGTTTGTCGCCTGTGGGAATCGAACTGGCCTACTCGATACCATTGAGCCACCTACCCCATAATAATAATAAAAAAATTAAATAAGAAGGCATAGTCAATATAATATCGATCGCTTGCGGTAAAATTTGACAATGTTTGTTTTACATGTTTATTTGGAAACTAGCGTGCCTTGCTTATAACGTAGGCAACAGCTTAAATACGTTCAAAATTTGAATTGCCTTTATACCATCAGACATTAATTTATTAATATTGCCATTATTACACGTGTTGTAATGATGTATTTATAAATTGTTTGTATTTGTTTTTGTGAATACAACTAGATTTAGTATGTATATGCAAGGCAAGGTTAAAAGGTTTCTTCTTTTAAATAAATCTTGGCTGATCCGAAGAAAAATTTGAATATATTTTAGATGTCTTTTCTGTACCTAGCAGTGCTGGTTGTGAAAAACCCCCAAAAAATTATTTCGTAACAAGAACTAGGATAGCGTTTCGCGAAATAGAAACTTTTCCTAGTGTATATTATACTTACATCTGTAAGAAAACTTAGTACTTTGATTAAGTAGCACATAAAAGCTCCGGTATTAACTACAAATTTCATCCAAATGAAAATCCCAGATTAAACTCTCATGTACATGAATTCTCTTGGTATTACTTACTTGTGACAGTAGCTGATTAATGAAAATTTTGTAACTAACGATTTGTTAATATTTAGTAGAAGTTTTCACGTTACTAATCAATGAGATAAATCTTGAATTATTGTAGAGATATCTGAAGAGTATCACTATTATTATGTGGGCTTATTAAAGTTTTGTCATCCGTATATATATTTTTTTACTATTCTGTATAACAGAAACTTACAAGTAATATCAATTACAGTACTGTTTTAAATTAATTGAGTCGCAGTGTGATAGTTAAAACTCAGGATATTCTTATTCGAATGTCGTAATGGTAATCACACCACCGTACTGCTGAACAACAAATTTTGTTGATTTTTGATATCTTAAACATTTCTTTTTTATAATATACATTTTTTTAAATTTAATCATGTAAAAATAACAACAATTTTTGTCAAAAATTTATCAGCTTATCATAATATATTTTTTAATATTACATGTTTCGTAATGATAAGAATCATCTTAAATTATTCTAATTAAAGCACATTTTAATGATTCTTCTTTATTTTATAATTCATGGCGTAGGTGGCTCAGTAGTTTCGAGTAGGCTTGTGAATTTGAGATTCCGATAGTCAACAAACAATTATAACTACATTAAAACTACCCCTGTGGCTTCCCTTACATCTTTCGGAACCGTGATCTGACAGCTGGTAACTGCAAATATATATATATAAATAAATACCCTTACCGAAATCTGATTTGGCAGAGTACCACACCAAGTAATGGGTAAAAGACTTTTCCACGCTTTAATATTTCTTATGTTTTAGATACTCTAAGACGGAAACTATTTCAAATTTACCTATATACAGGATGTTATATTTTAAAAGACCCAACAAATATCTTATTTGTTTATCAACTTTGCAATTTATTTCACATAACATAATTTATACAGTAACATGTACTCGTATGCTATTTATGATATAATTTCCGGTTTACTAGTATTTAATATGTTTTACTTATGTCTCGAATTTGTATCATAGAAACAGTCAAACGATAAAAATGTATCATATACACCTCGGATATATATTTCTTGTTATGTGGTTATTCTCCTAGACATTATCTACACTGTATGTTTCTAATTAATAAATATTTTATTGTAACCTCGGTAAACAATAACTATTATCCGAACTGATATAAAATGAATTAATATTTTGGTCAAACAACAATAAAATCTAAATTACTAATTATTTAATATTAATATCACCACTTCAGTACCCAACCAAATACCTCCTCTCACTCTCCTTGACATCTTCACAACAATTTCCAACTGTTCGGTCAGCACCATCACCCTGACTTTCTCACTAGCATCAGCAACATCGTGACGAAGCAAAGCTCAGCGTCCGGAATAAATCACCCGGTACCGGTGTCGATGTCGATGTCGTTGCGTCGCTGTGTCCTTTCTTTGCGTCACGCCTCGCTCCGACGCCTGCCTTGATGTACCGGATGGGTACGTTTTCATGTTGAGATAGTCTTGACATTAGGTTGCGTGGTACTTCGGTATTGTTGCAGACGTTGATATGACTCGAATTTTAGATAGGTGATAGGTTATAGGAAGGTGATGATTAGTGATACTTTTAAATGTCCGAATGTCAACGGCCATGGCACAACTCGTTGATACTGATCCAAGCGATAACGCGAGTTAAGCAACGTTGCGTGCGGGGAGTATTTGGATGGGTGACCGTCCCGAGAAACCCGCGTTGCTGTTGACAGAAGACCTAAAACGCGGATCAGGGCGTAATGGAATGGCGGCATATGACCTAAGTAGTTGGTCCGCCAAGAAGCCACAAAAAAAAAAAAATGTCCGAATTTTTCTCTCTAATAGTATGTTATGCATCAATGGAGGGAAACAAGCGATTATTCCCGCGTGTGAAGTTGGCAAACCGAGGTTTGCCAAGTTCACACAAGGGATAATCGCGCCCTCCCGTGAAGCATATTATACTTTTCGTAACAAGTGCACAAAAATTACCGTCGTATCGGGACAAATGTCAAATATGGGTTTCGTAACTAGTTACTTAGGAAACGCCGCGGACAGCTAATAATCGTAGTCTCTAGGAAGATAAACATTTCTCTACGGAGAGAAACATGCTACCTAGGGGAGAAAAGTAGTGTTTCTCTCTTTAAAATTAGGGAATTAGAACGTGTGTCTTGTGCATGTGTTACGAAAAATATTTTTTTGACAGTGTTTGTTTTTATTAATTATTTTTTATTGCTTTTAAAACTAGTTAACTGCTATTAGTGCTTTATCGAAGTTACAATGAAAATGTACAAAGGGCGAAGGAATTCATCCCAAGGCTATCATATATATCATATAATAAATCAATATAACAATTATGATTATAGTAATGAGTACAAGTGTATTAATTGGCTGTGGCATTGCGTGAACCGAGCAGGCATTATCAGCAAACGTTATTATTATTATTATAAACGGAGTGGGAGTTATGAATGCCCGCAACAAATACGCGACTTAATATTGACAAATATTTTGACACATTGAAGTTATGCATAAAAAATTAAATGTTTTACAAGACAACTTCATTAATTTTTTGTTATTTTGTTTTAATTCCTTGGCTGACACTATTAAATTGTAGCTTAGAAAATTTTCATATTTAATTTCTGCTGTTAAAAATCTTAGTAAATAAAATTAGTTTATTGAATTAAATACAACATTTTAAATTCATCAAATTTGAAGCATTCTTGTCTAAAATAATTTGGGAGACAATATAAACGGAAAAACTGTTTTCTCATTTTAAACGCCTATGACCCGCTTTTCGTGATACGCCCGGTATACTTCATATCATAGTGATGGACTAATAATGTCCAAGTAAAAAGTAATTAAATTTAAATATTTTAATATTTCGAAATAAATATATCTGTCAAATGTGATCATTAATATATTGCCACCAGAATTATAATGATAAATTGTAATATATTGTTGCCTTAACAATAATGTAAAATTTGTCTTTACCGCTCATGGGCTGTAAATTATCCATTATACTCCTGTCACCAAGGATGTAATGATGTACTTATTGTGCTGATAATAGTTACAAATGTTAATTAATTTCCACATTTTTGTTTTGTTTGAATTGTTTTTCTAATTACCTACATTCACTAAGTATTTATCTATTAAGACAGTAAAGTGATTCTTTGTTACTCGAGCACGGTAATTGCAATATGAGCCGTAAGAGTGTAAGAGGAACAAAGACACTTTACGCTCGTTATACAAACATAATTTATATTATGATTACTTCTTAAATATTGAAAATAAATTCGTTCTGATAATATGACAAGTTTCTATTTTGCTTATATCTTCGGTTACTTTGAAGTTAGCCCATATTTATTTTATTTATTTAATATATTTTTTCTATGATTACTATGAAAAGTTGACAATTACGCTCTCATTTGTCATCGTAAAGTTGATGTTTTCTGTGGAACAATCGAAAAAAATCTTTTTTGCGCGTCTCCATCAGCAATGCGCGAAAAAAATGTTAAATGCGCGCGTTTCCAACTTGTAACGCGCGAAAAAGATATTAAATGCGCGCTTATTTCAATAGTTACCAGGAATACAAACAAAACAGAAACTTGTCATATTGACAGTTGACAGATTGAATTTATTTTTAATACGTATACGTTTTTTAATAATTTGAAGATTAAATCGTAGAAAAATTTATGTGTGTATCACGAGCGTAAAATGTCTTTGTTCCTTTTACACTATTGCAGTTCTCGCTGTTCAAGTAACAAAGAATCACTTTACGCTCTTAATACACAAATAACTATTCCGCGCATTGCCGCAGAAAACGCAAGACAAAGTTATTTTTCGATTGTTCCATGGAAAACGTCGACTTTACTTTGATACATGAAAGCGTAACTGGCAACTTTTCATAGCAATAATAAAAAAAATTATTGCTAGAATTCAAATCAAAGAGTCTTAATTTTCGATCGTAGAAAAATGTTGTATACCCATTCGATTGAGTTAAAAGTATCTTTGCAGCACGTCTCTAGTCTCGGTCCTCAAATTACTACTTACAATCGTTAGTATACAAATAAATTATTTAAAAATTAACAAACCTGTACATACAAAACACATTTGAGTTAACGTCTGGTACGATATGTCACCTCATACGTCCTAAACATCCCGCCATCCATCGTCCGCTAATTTCCCTGTACACGATAAATCAGTCTTCGTCCCTGCGACCTACGTTAGTCTGCAGGATTGAAAAGAAACCGAAGCTCGCTTGCGTCTAGCACGTGAACGTGATCGTGAGCGTGCCTCACCGTGATGAATGACTTCTTTTGAATCTCCTGTCTTGTATGGAGACGCGCGGAGCCCGGACGAGATGCGCTGCATGAAATATTGAGCCGTAGGATGAATCTTTAACCGGGTAATGTGAGATGCACGTGTACGTTAGGTTTGATTCGCATCGCGTTCAGTAGATATCTATTATGCCGGATTTTCTAACATATGCCGCTTCTATTTATTAGTAATTTTAATCACAAGTTTTAATTTAAACTTTAGCATTGGAACAGAGAAGATGTATACTTTTAAAGAAAGGTTTATTGTAAAACTATTTTGTCAAAATCAACAAAAATTGAAATTAGATCTGAACTAAATTCCAAACTAAAGTAATGAAAAGAATTAAAAACAACCTGAAATCAAACAAAGAATTATATTACGCAGACTATATAAAACTAATTGCTGACAACAGAAACTATTGACAATATAAAACAGACTCAATAATCGAAGACCTTAACAAAAGGAACAAAGATAAAACAAACACAATGGTCGTAAGCGGAGATGGAAGAAAATATAAGGTAAATATAACTGGCACTGAATTAGAACTATGTAGTAACCGTATATAAATACTTTCAAGTGACGATACAAGAAACGAGGAGATTGGAGCAAGAAATAAGGGAAACAGCAAACAAATGCAACAGACTTTAAAGAAAAAGAAGGAAACGTGTTAAAAAAAGTAGCGCTTCTAGTTTTACCTTTAATTATAAACAACCACAGACTCCAGATCTAGATAAGAAACATTTTAATGAGATTTTTTAGAGAGTATAAGGATGAACAAAATTGTACAAAATCAGTAATGAAGTGTATAGGAAGAAATTAAATACAAAATCAGTAGAGGACTTAATAGAAGAAAGACAACTAAGATGCAGAGGACACACTCAAAGAATGGGAGAACAATGGACGGTAAAAATAATTTATGAAGCTATACCCACAGAGAATAGAGGAAATTTAGACCAACAAAGACATGAGACACTAAAGTAAGAACAGTAATGAAGAAAAAATGTAGAACAACACGGTAACAAAACATTTACGAAAGACAGAAAAATCTGGAGAGAAGCATGGAAGAAAACATTAACTGAACAACGCCGAAGTGAATTAAAAAATTGTGATCCCTATTAAATGGTACTGTTTCGATGATCTTACTTTAGTTCATGAAACCCAGCGTCAAAGATGTCAAACAAATAGTCTCAACACTTTCTCTTCAAGCGATTTAAAAATCTTTGCTTCACATGGATAAATCATCTAACATAGCACACAAGAAACCAGTATATGTCACCAAATCTATTGCCATCTGAGACATTTCATTTCATGTTTTCAATACACCGTTAAAGTTGAAAAAGCACAAGGATTAAGTAAGTGAGAAATTACATTTTGACTGAAGTATATTTTAAGAGTTAATTTAAGAAATATTGACCATACGGAATCAGAAATATTTGCAATAACATTTTCTCTTTTCAAAAGATAAAGAATAAGCAATGGCAAAATGATTATGTCATTTTAAATTTAAATTTTGAAATGAACAATAACACTTTAATGTAAAACTATTATGTTATATAAAACTAATATGGGGGATTTTATATAAAAGTTTGAAAATTGTTGAATGCTTAGTTTTGATTTTATAACCTCGAAAAGTTTGCTAACGATATTTGATCCTATTTCGTAAAATTATGTATACGGCAATGTTACGGCATAGAAACGCCCTATTATAAACATTCAGCTGGAATGTTAGTTAGCATCGCCCACTATAATTTACTTATTGTTAATATTACAAGAATATATTATTACTAGTGTTGCATTTCAAATATTTGTATTGTATAACTAATATTTTATCTTTTTACTTGTATATTCGAATATACTAATTTTAATCAAACTCAAATTTCATGTCTTTTTGAAACACTGAAGTTGGTAAAAAATATTACATTGAAATGTAAGAACAAATAAGTGTTTTACAAATTGAATTATAACGAATAATTTATAGATGACAAGCACTATTTATCTTATTGCTCCATACATTTATAAGCGTGTATCAAAAATACAGAAGCTGTGAATGTGTTAGTGCAAATAGATACAAATCAATCAAATCAATGACAGAAATTTCATGTATTTATTTATTTTATTTATAACCAGTTAATCAAGGGTAGGAGGTTCAGTGGTATCGACTCGGCCTGTGGATCTTGAGAACTCTGGTTCGATCCCCACAGCCGACAAACAATTTTCACCAAATTAAATCTACCCCTGTAGCTTCCCTTCCAATAACATCTTTGAGGGCCGTGATTTGAATGGTAACCGAACTTTACGCGAAAAAATATATCAATTACCGAGATCTGTTACGACAGAATGCTATACCCAGTAATTGGCAAAAGACGTGATAATATATTTATTTATTTGTTTATTTTTAAGAATCGAACAAAGATTCTCAAACACACAGTACGTATTAGATGAACATTACAAAAAATTAAATGCTACGGCGGAGTGCCACATCCAGTAATGGGTAAAAAGGCGTGATGATATATGTATTTATAACCAGTTAATATACGAGTACATTTTATCTATAATATATGAAAAATTTATATGCTATTGTAAGAATAGAACACGTATTGTTATTACTGATAAATTAGTTTCTTATTCCTGCTCATTTTATGTATATAACATTTTTCTCTAAGGTCATTAGTTCGCCCAAAATAATACTGGTTAATTGGTGAGTATCGAGTAGAAAGTAGTAGCAAGTTTTAAACTCACTAGCGGCCATTTATAAAGCGAGTACGCTAGCTGTTATATCTTCTCCAACAGTTGATGGATTAACTTGTATAGGAATCAAGTGTAATGCGTGTAGCCCGGGTCGAAATTCCGTTGGTTTAAAATCAAGAGAGGGTTTCAGGGCAAATCACCGCTCCAAGAATCGTTTGCCATCGCTCTGATGGGAAATCTCCCTTAAGACAAAGGATGTTAGTATATTACTCACCCAACACATCCTCTCTCTGTCATACATCCTTCTGTGCATGGTCGCCGATAATATATTTTTCAGAGGGGGCAAATATTTTCTGATTATTCATAATTGTATAAATGCAATTGTGTTAATTGTATTTTTAAACAAGCGCAGGCGATGCTGTCTTCATTTCTTATAGATTCGTTGTTAGAGAAGTGGGCGTAAGTGAAAATTTACGAAACAGGTGTACAGGAGCGAATGGATGGATGTTTGTTGCGTGATGATGGATTTTGGTTGTGAGGAAAGAAAGAGTTCGTATGGAGGAAGTGTTAATGTGGTCGAAACGAGTATCGTTTGTCAGGATGAGAATGTTGATGTGCACTGATGCTCTAAGAATGTTTCAGGGGTTCGTGCTGCCCTATTTAATGGGATATAGCGTGATGTTATGTATGTATGTATATATAAATGTAATGGTTATAACTTAACCCTATCAACTAAGAGTTTACAAATTTAAACCTCGCTAACTTCTATTTATATATAAAAAAAAATTTGTATGGGAGGGGTTCAGAATCGACTATAAATTACTATAATTGAGATAAAATTCCTGTTGTCAAAGTAACAAAACTAGTAAGAAAACTTACATATTTCCGAACGAGGCGTCAGCCAAATATAGCAACCAAAAGTATCTGGGAACGTTCACTTCTCATACGGTGGTACATATATTATTTTTTATCCGATCAAACCAAATATGAAATTATTTTGTAAACAATTTTTTTAAAATCATGAGTATTCGCCAGGATTTGAGCACAGATTTTTTCAAACGTTAGGTGACTGCTTCACTTGAATTACAAATACTCAGCGAAGTGACATGATTTTTCGTGCAATGTTAGAAATTTGGAAAGTGACATGTTTTGCGTCAATTCGTTAGTACCAACAATTTCTAGTATTCAGTGGGTTATTCCCTGGGCGAAATTAGTATAAGAATTAAGTTATTTATATTAAAATCAATCAAATTGTAGGTATTTAGAAACAATTTTGAAAAATCATGAGCACTTTACAGTTAAACATTAATACTTGTAGCGTGTAGCGTGTCAAAGGTTATGGGTTCAAATTCCGACGAATACACCTAATTTTTCAAAATTACTTTTAAATATCAGCGATTTGACTTTAATGTCTTTTTAAATTCGTTGTTAGAGGAGTGGTTGTGAGTAGAAATAATTTGGAACTTATTTCGAATGAAAGATTAAAGAAGCAAAAACAGAAGAGCGATGAATGAAATGTAAGGATGAATGAGCTTGTGTGAGTGTGGCTGAAGTCAGGATGGTGTGTTAGGTTGAGAATGTTCGACGAAAGTTGATTTGATGAGACTGATGAGTAGATGCTCTGTGATTGTTTTAAGGGGTCATGCTATCTCATTTTATGGAAAATATCGTGATATATTTATGTAGAACTCATTTGTTTAACATAATAGTAATAATACTTTTTTTTATAAACATAATAATTTTGAAGTTTCCTCTAAATCCGGTTTTTTTTTTATTCATGAAACGTGTAAATCTACATTATTGGTTAAAAGATATTTTTAAAAACATCATCACCATTACCAGATAATTTTCTAACTTGCTGTTAGTTGCAATATTGACCCATAGTCAGTGCAAGATTTACGTATAAGCTACACAAGCTTTAGCTTAGGGACCCCACTTTCTTGGGGGCCTCCAAAAAATTGTTCAAGTGAGCAAGTGGCATATTTGGCACTGCCATAGAATATCTGGACTTATATATTGAAGAGTCCCATATCTCTAATAGCTTAGGGCCTTATCAAGTCTAAATCCGGTCGTGCCCATAGTTTCTACCAGTGTTTTTTAACCGGGGTTTCGCGAATCCCTGAGGATGCGTGAAACGATCTCAAACAATCCGTGAAACTTAAAAGTTTTCTCAAGTTTTAATAGTAACTCTAGCTACTAGTATTTTTGTCTGGCATTATTATTTTTTATTTATTTTATGTCTTATTTAATTTTTCGTTCGTATCCGATTTAGTAGGAGATATTTGTATTTTAACAAATGCTAGCAAAGTATAATTTGTAGTATTTTTTGTATTTTTGTATGGTTTATAAAATTATGTAGTCGTTTTGAAAGCTAAAAATTTCGAATAAGCAAGAATATTATTTTACCATTGTCAAAGTAAGAAACAAACTTTTTTCATTTTCTCCCTTATTTATAGTGATATCTTAAAAATTTATAAGTCCCTATGTAAAAGTCAATATAATATTCATAATTACAGTAGAAATTGGTAGGAAGCGAAAACTATTTGGAAAATTTGAAGGTCCGCGATGACAAAAAGATTAAGAACCGCTGGTTTACTCAACAGGCCTAATATGGAATATAATTTGATACTATACTGAACTATGTAATTAGGTGCCCAATATGGGCGCCCATGGATGTTAGCTGTCCCTGTCTATTCCACATCCTGCTCTATCTTTGTCTCTTGCTGTCCTTTACATTTCCTTATTGAATTCCGGAGCGAGATGGAGAATAATGAAGGGTATTAAAGTGGTCCTCGAGCAGGAATAAAGCGCCGAGGCCCCTTCCACCCACTCGCGCTTATGGAGAAAAATGCGATTATTTGTTATGGCCCCCCGGTGGGGACATTCATAATGCGAACACATCTTCGGATATAAGAATTGAAGTAGGAGGCGTCCGATAAAGGAATTATTAATATAATGCCATATTCATTTTTCTCAAAAGAATATTTTGTTTGTATGGCAATGAAATTTGTTTTTAATAAGACCTATATAGAATCACATCGACAACCGTATAAAAATGCATCGGTTTATTATTTATTACAATATGTAAGCCAATCCCCTAAAAGCGCTAAACGGAAAATATGTGAACTACCTTATCACTTCGTTCTGATCTCTGATATCAAATTTTATCAATGAAAATTTCATAGACATTGTATTCATGAACTGTCATCTGAATTTTGAAATATATTACTGGGGAATAAGATTTAAACCAAGGTCCAAAATGGAAAATTTCACGAACCGGAACACTGCTTCAAATTTATTGTACGATTAATAAGAAACCAAAATATATTTATATATTTATTTATTATCATTCAAACAAAAACATAAAAACAAATTAAAAATCAGATTCTCGTTGACATAGAGAAAAATTTGAACAAAAAAAGAAAGATATAACAATAGATACCACGATTTCATGAACTGAAACAAAATTTACTACAATTTTGCGAACTAAAACTTTGTTATTTATATATTTTGAGCTTTGTTTTAAACAAAAAATAATGCTTATAATACTAGATTATTCAATGAATGTGTAATGATAGCTATTGCATATAAGGAAGAAGTTTGCGACACGATCTATAGTCGAGTGGTGTAATATATTCGACTACGTAATAGCCATTACATGCAAATTTAACATTATACTTTTTCTATAACTATTCAAGTTTTAGATAAGTTTGACAAAAATAATTATTATAACAGATTATATAACGTGATTGTCAAACTTTAGTTATGTTGTAATAATAACCTCAAAGTGTTTATGAGTAATCATTTATTACTCCCACGAAGTAATTCGCTACAATTCATAATGCACTGCAGTATCTATTTAAAAATGCACATACAATTGCATGCATTACTTATAGCCAACATAAATGAAATTTTAAACTTGGTTTAAATTGATAAATGCAAATCAAAGTAAATTACCTTTTTCTACTCCCGTTATTAAAATGTCGTTTCGAATGTTTTAGTCACGGCTTGAAATATTAAGCACAGGGTGAAGTTAGCTTCAGGCAACTGTCATTGTAACTTAACTATTTAAATTATTCATTAAACTTGTCATAATTTGCCATTGTAGAAAATAGTTATTTGTGTATTACGAGCGTAAAGTGATTCTTTTTTACTCGAGCACGGTGCAAGAGGAACAAAGACACTTTACGCTCTTGATACACACATAATTTGTTCTACGATTGCATCTTCAAATTATTAAAAAACGTATACGTATTAAAAATAAATCCATTCTGTCAACTGTCAATATTACAAGTTTCTGTTTTGTTTGTATCCCTGGCAACTATTGAAATAAGCGCGCATTTAATATCTTTTTCGCGCGTTACCATTGGAAACGCGCGCATTTAACATCTTTTTCGCGCATTGCCATTGGAGACGCGTAAAAAGATATTTTGCGATGACAAATGAGAGCGTAATTGTCAATTTTTCATAGCAATCGTAGTCAAAGTCTGGTAAGTGACTCGTGTTATAAACTTTTAACATACATAAGATTAAAAAACTTGTTATATAATTTATTATTTTCAACTCCTGTTGTTAAAATGTCATTTAAGGTATTTACATGTTTACAAGCTGTGTCATTGAATGTTTTAGTCACGGCTTGAGATATTAAGCACGAGATGAAGTTAGCCTCCTAAATTTGTTATTGCAACTTAATCTTACTTTTTAAATAATTCATAAAACTTTTTAAAAATTTGCGATCGTAGAAAAAGTATAGTATGTGATTCGTTTTATAAACTCTTTACACATTCGTTTTTTATACACTCGGAACTAATGAGACGTTAATAAAACTTGTTACATAATATACTAATAAGAATTTATTTATTTGTTAATTTTCCACGTAATATTTGAATACAAAAGTAATCAAAACTAGATTTTCTGAAAACCGATGTTTTTTGTGTAAGTGTATCCAAAATAGTATATTTGTAGCACCTAAATCACAACAAGAAATAATTCATTTTATTTTTATTACTAATCTTCATAGAAATTGATAGTTAAGTATATCCAAAAACTATCATTGTTCATTTCTAAATGAACATTTATTAATTACAAAGTATTATTCTTGCAACATATCGTTTGTAATGTGTGTGTCTATATTATATCATCATGCAGGTAGTGTTTGAGATATCAAACGACTTGGGTTGCACTATATAAGGGTACTTTCAGTCTGATGTAGAATTCTTGTTGACAGAGGCCTAAACCTATCTCATTCTTAACACAAGATTTATGTCACCAGACTTGGCGTAATTAATTTGCGGCTTTAACTACTTTACGGTCTCATCTCAATTTCCTAAATTCGTGTGATATATTGCAACCATTCACGAGCCGGAAAACTCGCATTAGAAATGAACAAAGTGAAAAATAAATTCAATTTAAATGGCAAAATTTCATAAAACAGGAATACACAAATTCAGGATAATTAAGTGAAAAGTGTAACGAAAAAATTTCATAAACGTACCGCAGTTTTAAAATTTTATTTGCATATTTTTATTTTTAGCATACGTAAAAGTATAAAAAGCAAACATAATATTTGTAAAAAATACACGTTCTTTACATATCTCAAGAGACGGAACACCAATGTATTTTTTAATAAAATAGGTACAGTTTTTGTCTTATTTTGGCAGCATTTTATTAAAAATTCCAACTAGATAAAGAATTCGTCTCATATCAACGGTAAACAAGGTAAAATAAAACAAATGAGTAATAATTTCATTTATTACAGAACTACGAATAATTTCACAAATTTCTCTTGAGATTTCATAATATAAACATGAAATGCTACTTAAAGTTTCAACTAGATGTATGTTTTTTAGTTTGCGGAATTTTTATCATTTTCTACAGGCAGATCGGAAAAGCAGATTAACCGCTAATGCAATTTTAAATTCTTTTCTTATTTATAAAGATTTCTAGGATGATTACATGAAGTGTCAACGCAAGTAAAATATGAACTATTAGTAGTGTTTTGTGTTGCTTAATCCACTTCTTCCGCAGACTGTTAACAACAATTTATATATAACATTAATAGCATGTATTTACAAATTTTGAATAATAAGTTTTTTATTTATCACCGACATTTTATAATCATGTTTTTGATAGATTTAGAACAGCGCACCAAAGTAGCAGACAGTCCAGTAATGAATTTTTGTTGGGCTGTTAGCAAAAAGTTGAATTGTGTGCGCAAATTTCAACTTTATTTGACAGTTGCATGAAAATATTATTTGTTAATATTAACAATGGGAAAATTACTAATATCCGCAAAAAAATATCGATACCAAAAGTTTTACAAATCACTGAGGGCGAATTTTTTGTACTGCATCTAAAGCCGGTCCCACACGGCCAATTTTTTACTATCTGGTGAAACCCATCAATGACAAACATAAAACTGTGACGTCAATTTCAACTATTTGATCAAATACTCAATAGAAACGTTTCTTATTCTACATTTTGATTCAATTACAGCAGTTCAAATGAATAAAATTATATTCGAGTTATCATAGTTAAAAGTTTCAAGATGATTATAATAAATAAATAAATAAATATATTATCACGCCTTTTACCTACTACTGGGCATCGCACTCTGCCTAAGCAGATTTCGGTAAGTGATATATTTTTCGCGTGAAGTGTGATTACCAGTCATCAAATCACGACCCCCAAATATGTTAGTGGAAGGGGAATCACAGGGGTAAAATTGTTTGTCGGTTGTGGGGATCTGACCAGGGTTCTCAAGATCCACAGGCCGCCTCGATACCACTGAGCCACCTACCTCATAAAAATTATTATAATTAGAATTCAGTTGATGCCATATTTCGAACACAGGTGACGTGGTGTAGCGGTTAGCATCTCTGCCCGGTATGCGGAAGGTCCCTGGTTCGAATCCAGGCGTCATCAGAATTTTTCTGTCGTAATATAAATTAACTTTAGTCAAAAACTACAGGTATGATTACCTTTAATAATCACACAACTTAATAATATTAGCTCTAAGCTTGGGTATGATTCCCTCATAATCTAAAACTGTGTCACTGTAGACGAACCCGGTTGTCAATGCCTATATATGAGTCTCTCGGAACGAAGCTACGCTTAGACACTGTGACAGAAAAATTCAGTTGATGCCATATTTCGAACACAGGTGACGTGGTGTAGCGATTAGCATCTCTGCCCGGTATGCGGAAGGTCCCTGGTTCGAATCCAGGCGTCATCAGATTTTTTCTGTCATAATATAAATTAACTTTAGTCAGAAACTACAGGTATGATTACCTTTAATAATCACACAACTTAATAATATAACCTCTATAATTAGAATTATTGTTAATATAATTTTGATTCCAGATTTGTAATATATGTTTGACAATAATAATTCTAGTGAAAAGAATTATGTTTGATTTTTCACCATACTTATATCAAATTGAGGGATTTGGCATCATCAAACATAATTTGACAAAGAAATAAACATTGACCGCGTGACGTTTAACGAAAGCTCCATAGTTATGCTATTGTTTTGTAAATCATAAAATGAACATTATAATAGCTAAAATCACTTCCAATCATAGGTGCCTACACATGTTTATTGTGCCCTCAAAATTAATAATTAATTAACAAATTATGCAAGTGGTAATAAACAATAATTCAAATAAAATTTTAATAAGTATTTAGATTTACAAATTATTCTAAAAACTGGCATTCGTAAATTGCCTGTGTTCGTAAAATTAGGCTGTAGAAAGATAAGATAGGGCCCAGGACGCTATCATGGGGCGCCAAAATTTCAAAATTTGCATGGCTGAACTACAGGGTGTTTCACAATTCATGGCAATTATTTTAAACCCATATAGTACTATACTCGTAGTACTTACTAATTATGAAACAGAAAGAATTGTTTCAAAATTCGCAAAATTAATTGAACTTTACATGAAGGAAACATTTTTAGTGCCACTGACTTGAAAGTTAATATTAATAATTAAATTATAATTATATACACTACAATAAAAAAAATAATGCCACCCCAGTAATGGTGTGATGATATATATATATATATATATATATAAATTATGTAAGGCCTTGAAAGTATTTCACTAACATTGTAAGTTGTGACTTGCTGCATCAGCCAAACACCCAGTAGTTTTCCATCATGTTAGAAATAGGATAAATTGATAAATAGCACGTCTCATAAGATAAGATTGTTCACTTGCTCTTGTAACTTCTTGAATGCACACGTACATGTCATTGTAGTGCAACAAAAAATTAATAAAGATTTTTTTTATTAAATATTAAATAAATCAATATTTAATTTATATATATATATATATATATATATATAAAATAAATTTTGTAGACTAGAATAATATTTCGTTCTATTTCACTATTCAAATACTCTAGCTGCGACCCTGGCCAGCATACTCGTTCTGTAGTAATTAAGTTTTTTTTTTAGTTAATTACTGCCGTCCTACCTAGTTTATTCTTTAACAGCGTAACATTATTATCCAAGAAAATAAAGAAATAAACATAAAAATCTGCTTACTTGTAATTTCCAGTGTATATCCACTATAATTACATGAATATTAGCTTTGTTATTTCTATTTTTGTCTCGCAGTACGTAATATAATATTAATTATAATGTAGCTTGCGACTATCTCAGCAAATAGAATTCCTTTACTGACTGCTAACACGGAAACAATACCGAGTTATTTCCTCCCTGTGTCAAATACGTGGCACGAACAGTTTCTAAGCGGGATACGGAAACAAATGAATGTCTACTTTGCATAATTGTATAATATTGTAAGCAGCCTGTTTAGAGTTTAAGCTCAAATTTAAATTTATTTCGAAGGAAAAATTTGCTGACAAGATTGACAAGATTAAATACTCAAATTAAAATATATCGACGACATAATTTTTTTTCAAAATTTTTTATTCAATTTACTTACAATTTTTATTTGATTTCTTTTTCAATATGGCAGAATTTATAAAATATTAAATACAACCGAATAATAAATGTTAATAATAAATTCCGTGTATTTTGATAACCATGTTGGCTGCTAATGTGGGCCACGCCCACTTTTGAAAAAATCCGTTCCTACGTAATGATTTTCTACTATGCTATGAGCATTCAATGTATTATTGTAATGCAGTCCTCGAAACATTACTGCTTCAAGTCTCAAAATTGGCAATCTGTAATATTGGTCTAGTTACAAAGGTTATATAAATATGTACAAATTTCATTTTTCTACGATTGCTATGAAAAGTTGACAATTACGCTTTCATTTGTCAACGCAAAGTTGACGTTTTCTGTGGAACAATCGAAAAATATCTTTTTTGCGCGTCTCCAATGTCAACGCGCGAAAAAGACGTTAAATGCGCGCGTTGCCATTGGAACCGCGCGAAAAAGATATTAAATGCGCGCTTATTTCAATAGTTACCAGAGATACAAACAAAACAGAAACTTGTCATATTGACAGTTGACAGAACGAATTTATTTTCAGTACATATACGTTTTTTAATAATTTTAAGATGCAATCGTAGAAAATTTTGTGTGTGTATTACGAGCGTAAAGTGTATTTGTTCCTCTTACACTATTGCAATTACTGTGTTCGAGTAACAAAGAATCACTTTACGCTCTTAATACACAAATAACTATTATGTTTAATACAATAATATAATGAAAAACTAAGATTACAATTGGACATTGTAATACGTGTCTTTATACTATTTTTTTCTATATCGCATTGATTTACTTTTTATTTAACAATTATTATGAAAAAAGAAATACAAATTTTCAAAATCTGTAACACTGACAGATGAAAAAATATTTGACATTTATTTATTAATTAAGTTAGAGTTTTATAATATTATCAATATCTTTCTAAAAATAAATACCTTCAAATTTAAGTAAAAAGAAAAATGTTTTAATCTTTTATGCTCTTTTATCAGTAGCAACCTCTAATAATACTTATGTGAGCAATTACAGCTAAAATGATGTATCTGTTTGACAGTACGACAACTTTACAAATAAAAAAGTTCCTAAATACAATTTTACAAAATCGAATTGTATGTCATTGTTTTTGACAAAAACAATATCACAAAATTGACTTTGCATATGCGTTATAGGTAAAATATATTTCAGCAAATTAAAACCTGTAGTATTAATAACTTCGCCAGCAAGATTGGCCATAATTATAAAAAATAACAGTTTGACTTCGAAATATATGCATCTGTTAACTAACGACAAAGTCATTGAAATTTATGCTTATTATCAGCAGGTGAAAACGTGTTGTTTAGTGGTAGCGAATTTTCACTGTGAATTAAAATTGCATCTTTGTGATGCAATTACTCTCTTTGACAATTGCAATGTTACCACCGCAACAGTAGTGACATTGTTTATTTACAAGTCCAGTATACAGTTTCAAATAGATTTTCACTCCTCGGACATTTTAATAGTTTATTGATGAATGATTGTAATGGATTTGAAATTAGAAAAAAATCTGCAAACATTTTTGCTGGTTTCAGATCGTTTTGTATTCAAGTTTATAATTTGTTGCTGTTCGAAACCTAAAAAAAAAACAAAAAATGATCATTATATTTTGACAATGTATGACAGTTTAGATTGCTTTTCGCAGAAACCTATTATAAACTATATTACAAGAATTTCTGCGTAATTATTTGAAATGGAATTTAGTAATACTGCACGTTTTATTCTGCATTAAATATTTAATTGTTTCCAATTTGTTGCGTGATACAAAGCAGTTTGAAGACAGTGATAGGGAAAATAAATTAAACACATGTCTTGTCAAATGAGTTGACAATTACGTCATTAAATTTGTTTGCAAGACTGCACATAGAATAACAATGTATGTGGTTTATTGTTACGATTTGGATTACAAAGTGACGTAATCATCAATTACCCATAATGTAAGTTGTAAGATATTCGGGTTTGGTGTGATTTATTGTGATAAAATTTGATACTATACATAGATTGGTATCTCTCTGCTGTTAAATGTATAAAATTTATTTTATTTTGTGTCGGCAAATTTTGTGTTTTATTAATTTTTGTTTGTTATTATTAAAGAGCATATTCTAAGCTGGTTTGCTAGAAATTTTAAATTCCACATAAACCAAAATTTTACTTATTTTTGTACAAATTATACAAAAAGAAGTTATTTGATGCTTTTTATTGATTTTTATGCTTATTGTATATTCTAGAGATTTTTCTAAAATTCACACTTGGTCTTTTATTATTTATGACATCTAGAAAGTAGATAGATATTAGTTATCCGTCAGTACGGGGGTGTAGATAGCGTTATGTAATTCGAATCCCGAGATCCCGAGTTTGAATCGTACTTAAGCTAAAAAATTATATGAACTACCACACTGCGGCTCGGTGAGTGCGGACCTGTACTGTAATTGAGATTAAGTTCCTGTTGTACAGCGTTACATAAATAAATAAATAAATAAATAACTATATAGTGTCGGCCTGTGGATTTAATAGTCCAGGTTCGATTCTCACAGCCGAAAATAATTTTCATCACATTAAAAATACCCCTGTGGCTCCCTCTCCACTAACATCCTTGGGGGCCGCGATTTGACGGCTGGTAACCGCACTTCACGCGAAGAAATTTATCACTTACCGAGATCTGCTTACGGCAGAGTGCCATACCTAGTAATAGAAAAAAAAGCGTGATAATATATTTATTTATTTTTCATTTTACATTCAATCAAGAATACTTAAATTTAATTTTATTATATTTCGTAAATATTTAATTATTTTTTATTATTAATTTAATTTTTGGTTACTGCTTAATACATACATAACATCACGCTATATCCCGTAAATGGGGTAGCATGAACCCCTGACAAATTCAAATAACATCCACTAACAAGATAATCAAAATATCAGACCGCATTCACCATTTTCATACTGACACAATACTCGCTTCAACTACAATAACGTTCCTTCCATACAAGCTCATTCATTCCTCACACCCGAATTCCACCATCACGCAACAAATCCTCAGTCACATCCATCCATTCGCTCCTGTACAACTGTTTCATAAATAATTTAAATAAAAACAATCAAGTTTGACTATTTATATTTACCTTTATCTAACATTTTTTTCAACTTTTCATACCTTTTTTGGAAAAATCTTGTGCATTATCAAGAATCTTGTAAACAAACTGTACTTAATTATCCGTTCTGTATTTATTATTATAATTAATATTAAACATATTCTTTAGTAATGGAAGGTACATGGTTTATAGCAGCTCAGACTATTAATATTCCAGTAAGTTTTGCCGTCAAAACGCTGACTCCGATCATGTATCAATCGAGAATAAGGCATTGATCTATGGAAATGAGAACCCTAATTCGCAACTCAGTCAAAAACTATAGCCAAAAAACGAAAATGACCTTTGTAGTTGTCTCATTATCTTTGGGTGATGTGATTTGACGTCAGTACGGTGGTGTGGATAGCGATATGGAATTCTAATCCGGAGATCCCGAGTTTGAATCTCACTTAAGCTAAAAATTATATGAACTACCACACTGCGGCTCGGTGAGTGCGGACCCTGTACTGTAATTGGGATTAAGTTCCTGTTGTACAGCGTCACAAATAAATAAATAATATCCATAATGCATCAGGCATCACGTATTTATTGAGATCTTCAACGATAGGGCTGTGACATTATTGCCATACGCAGATGGCATGCTGACATATTTGTTGATATTATGTTGAATATTTAACGTGTGCTTCAAAACATGTCAAGAAAATTACAAACTATAAAATGAAGGAAACGCTGCAATATAAATAAAATTAATTTATTTTTATATTGATTCAAGTAACCAGGGCAACGAAGAGACAGTTGCTGTTAAGGTATGAGAGGAAACAAGTGCAAAAAGTATTATATACACGTCTCGTGTAATTGGAAATTTTTAATGCAACTCTAGTGAAACAAAAAAAAACCTTGCTAAAAATAAACAAAACCTGCCAGGCTGACGGCTGTGTACATGAAACTCATATAACTTCAGCAGCTCAGCAGCTGTTCAACGCAACTCAGCGCCTGAAAACTGAATCCGGAATAATGAATTGAAAACCAGGACATTCAAATCGCTGAAAAATACATGTTATGTGACTATGGAGTTTCATATAGGAAAAAATATTAGGTTACTTTCTAAATTTATACAAATATAGTACAATTCTTCACCTTACTAGACATTTTTAAATTTCGCGCCAAGACCAAACAACAAATTAAATGTCCAAGGCTATTGAATCTATTACCGAAACATCAAAGACTCCGACGGAGAGTGGCGTTGTTAGTTGATCTTTATTCCGTATTATTAGTTATCGTATTTTTGGTTTCACTAAGTTGTCGCACTTGGTATACATGATATGTTTTGATATATCCGTCAGTACGGTGGTGTGGATAGCGATACGGAATTCGAATTTCACTCAAGCTAAAAATTATATGAACTACCACACTGCAGCTCGGTGTGTGCGGATCCTGTACTGTAATTGGGATTAAGTTTCTGTTGTACAGCGTAACATAAATAAATAAATATCTGACTTGCGTTAGTCTAGAATGAATTTAAGCTTTGCACTTACCCTTTGCAGGCTTTTGGTTTTTTATGTAAACTCATGCATAGGAACGGTTATCTTTGTACCAACGATAAGATACCACTCTCTTGCTTCTTGTCAACATGTCCCATGGAATAAAGAACGTTTCGTAAGTGGTAGACAAGTCGTCTCTTTAGCGAACAAGATGTAATCTCGACACAACACTTTACTTTAAAATATTTTAGATAAATACCTTGTCGTTCTCCATCATTATTACGGTGAATTGTATAACTATTATGTTTTTTATTATTATTTATGCTACTAACACAAAAGTTCAATTTTAAACTAAATCAAAATTATAAGTCAAATGAAATCGTTGACATTGATGTTATTGATTCGATTTGTTTTTATTTATTTAAACGAAGTTTAAAATTGAATTTTTGTTGGTGAAACCAGCCATTAATATTTCACTATTATGTACGAATTCCGAACAAATCAGATGTACTTTTAGTTAGCGTTAGCAAAACAAAACAAAAGTTAGATTTTAATCTAAATCAAAATTATTAGTTAAATAGAATCATTAACATTGCTGCCATAGATTCAATTTGCTTTAATTTATACAAAGTTTAAAATTTAATTTTTGTTGGTGAAACCGGCAATTAATAATTTCATTATTAAGTACCTTTCAAGAAAACAAATTCCGAATTAATAAGTTGCAATTTGTATTTTTTAATTACAGTTAGCGTTAGTAAAAGAGTTTGATTCCTAGAAAATATAATGATTCCTTCGAAAAGAATTTTAGGATTAAAGCTCTATTTAAAAATATGCGAGGAGATCATTACGGAAAACTTCTTAATTATGCCAGGCAAATAACGATGCCTTTTTCTTCATTAAACTAAGGTCGTTTTCTCTTTGACTGCTGAAAATCTTAATTTAAAATATTTACGTTCCACTTATACTAAGCACTGAACGACGAAATAAAATTTTAATTGAATTTTAGTGAATATCATGTAGTATTTAAGTATTATATCGCATTTTAGTCTATAAGTCTAAGGATGGATCAAAAATAATTTGCATTTATTATCTTCTATAATATTTTACTTCAATTATGTAAAGTTCACTGATATAGCCTTACCTTTCGGTTTAGTTATCGCGGACTTCTTTGAAACATAATTATTATTTAAATAAATACATAGAAACGAGACAATCTTTGAACTACTTGAAAATTTTAAAACTATCTTAACTTCGTGTCTAATTGATGTTAAACTATACTAAAAGTTAGCGATTTTTTTAAACATGATTTAGAGATGAATAAATTATGCTTATCCAGTTCCAAGACGATCTGATTTTAATCTCTAGCAAGTTTAATCTCTTATAATCTCTCAACAATAAGAAGCAGGGCTGTGACTGATTATCAAAATGGATGCAGTTTAGTGCCATAGTTAGGGGTACGCTAAGGCAGACTAAGTCTGTCCAAAGCATTTTGTGTCTATCCTAGACGCTCTGCTGGCTAGCAAAGTAGCAAGTTTAATGTAACAAATACAATTTGGTTATATTTTTGTTGACTCGAATATTTGCAAATTTTGTGTATTATACTTGTATCATGAGATTAAATTACAGTAGTGAACTGATATTTAATCAAAAACATAAAATAAAATTTAGCAGTAGACAGTCTTTAGAGATACTTATCACTATAATTTACTTCATTGTACTCGTACATCTACATGTTATACAACAAGATGGAGAAAATACATTTTGTTGTATATACCATGTCCATGTAGTTTATTGTTAATATTGTTGACGATAGATTTTGACTTAATACTACTACTGCAGCTAATATTATTTGTTTTTGTGGTTCCCAACCAAATACTCGTAGATGTCATTGAGGATGAACTTTATTGCAAGTTCGAGACGTTCGACAATAAACTCGTACTAAATATGTCTAAAACCCCTCTGTATAACTTAGATAATTTTTATTTGATGGTATTTTAAAATTGAATGCGTTATATGTTTCCTTGATAATTAATACTACTGTATTTGTTTCCCACACATGTCCACATGTTTTTTTTGGACATAAACTTTTATTATTATATTAAACAAGCGTTAATCACATCACTATTTACTATATATTTGAAAAACCTGCAAAATATATAGATTCTTTTTATATAGTTATAATAAAATTGGTATAAAATTTATTGAACCTGCACAATACAGGGTGTTTCACGACTAGTGTAACAAACTTTAACAGCTTATTCCTGAGGTCATTTTGAGCCAAAAATGTCATATGAACATAGGTCCTACTCCTTGTAGTTACCAAAATACAAGAGGTTGAAATAACACGAAATTTTCAAATTTTTGTAATCTAGATACTTTTGGAAAACAAGAGTTTTATTGAAAAGTTATACCTTATTTGTCTTCATTAATTTTATTTATTAATAATAACATGCATACGAGTTCAAGGCGCTCATTTTGAACACTTGATGTATTTTTTTTTTTAAATTTGTTATTTTATTTCATATTGTGTTAACCTATTCCATATTTGTTTATGTTGTTCTGTGTCTATTTAATTGCGTCATTTTATGTTTTGTTCTCCAAATCGTATTCGTTAATATTAATAAATCAAATTAATTAAGACAAAATAATAAGGTATAACTTTTTAATAAAGCTCTTGTTTTCCGAAAGTATCTTGATTACAAAAATTTGAAAATTTCGTGTTATTTATAGAACTTCAACCTCTAGAAGGAGTAGGACCTATGTTCATATGACATTTTTTGCTCAAAATGACCTCAGGAATAAGCTGTTAAAGTTTGTTACACTAGTCCTGAAACACCCTGTATATACAACATTGTTACAATTCTTAACATTAGTGCAAGTACATATATAATCTTTACATAAAATACAATTATTATTTGAGTTTATGAAAATAGATTATAAACCATTCTTAAAAATTCATGAAATTGTATTTTTGTTCAATTTTTAAAATTATTTTACGAATCATAAATTTAATATAATCGATTCTATATAATCAGCTATAGATTTATATAGTTGTTGACTAGGCTAAAATCTTTGGATGTTAGAGTTTTAATTTCATTATTTTTTATTGATCAATATTCTTACAAATATTTAGTAATATCCCGAGCCGATTTGTTCATTAGGCAATAACTGCAACTGTCTAAGGCGGCAAAAATACTAATGAATTCTAATAAGATTAAAAATGAGACAATAATTAAAGAAGCAGAAAATTTTAATTTCAGTTGGTCCGAGCGTATGAATCTCTCCCTAAATTCGCCTCTGTTTCGGTGCATTTTGAAGACAACATTTATTTTGATAAACTATCAGTTTGTCACTACTCTGCTCTTGAGAGTGATCAGATTTGCAAATCATAAAACTGGAGCTTTATTCAAAGAATCTTTCGATGTTTTGGTTCGCAAAATCACAAACATGGTGCACCAGTACTCAGATTCAAATAGGAATAAGAAAACAATGTAATAAAACCTTTATTTTTACCCCAGCTAAATCACAGAAAAAAGTTACATTTACACTCAAATGTCAACCAAGCGCACAACGCACAAAGGCACACTACCTCACAATAGGTCGGCGCCTATTAGTAGGTGGGGGCTTTGTAGCTTGTATTGGGAGATCGTGCCTCCTCATCAAACTTTCGAATTTCAATCATCAACTATTTTACTCACGTTTTAAAAATCAATTAAAGTGTATTTTATTTATTTTTGATAAATACAGAATACATGTTTTATATAGCAATGCAAAAGAATGTTAAACAATTTTTGGAACGTAGCTTTATTTTAGCAAATAAACTTTGCGTATAAAATTAAAATTATTTTTAACTTTCCAATTACTTCGTGTACAGTTCAACGAGCCCTTTCCGATTTACGTAGATTAAATAGTATATTAAAGAACGAGTTTTATAAGACATGTTCTTTCGTCCGCGTCCAAGTTTAGAAAACTCGTCTGCGGTTTTTTTCTTCTAAAGGACAAGTGCGATAACAGTCTTATAAAATTAGATATTTATACTATTTTTTCTATTTTGATTCTTTTACAAATTAAAATCTAAAAAAATCTGCGATATTTTAAACCGAGACAATTTACGGCAATTTGTATATGAAATGTTGTAGTTGGTAACTGTTATTGACATTTATGCAATTGTTCAGATTATGAGGTTATATTAAAATTTGATAGGTTGATAGTTCATCCACTACTGCCAACCGTCTAAAACAAAATGTTGCGTATCGTAAGGAACTCTTTTTCCATAAGCAATCAGGTTTCATAATAACTTCGTAATGACCCCCTTATGAGCGCAAACCAGAAAAACTTTATTTCAGATCAACTATGGAACAAGAAAGATTCAATAACTTAACAATTTTAAGTACATATAAAGATGGGTAGTATTATTTAAGCAATTGCTGAAAACAGTGCGTAAAAATACATTTGCTTTTAAAATTACATGTATATTATTTTCTGTGTATTGTATATATTTTAAATCATTAAATGGTAGGTATATATTCTTCTTTTACTTCGTTTTAATGATATACAAAGGTGTCAGTAAGTATATGCATATATATATATATATATATATTTTAATTTAATAAATGTAGTTTCATTCCTAACAATATTTTATTTCTCCTTATACAAATATATACAAATAAACAATCTTACGAATCTTCTCAATTTGGCGCCTGTGCCTCACAGCTAAATTTCTAATTTATTATACGCTCTCAATCTCAGTTACTTTACAAAACAAGAAAGAAAATATTATACATATATTCATAAAATTAGAATATGAAAACCAATACAAAATTTATAATAATATAAATATTACAAACGTTGATAGATGATATAAATACCAAATTGAGAGTCAAACAGAAAACCCAACACAATTACGTGTCCCAAACTGGTTCAACGGGACACCGGAACATACAGTTCAAAACCCGCAAAACCGGGGCATCTGATCAGCTTAATTTATCACCATTACTTACACAAAATGAAGCAAACATTGATTAACAAAAACTAGAGGTTTATTTTCGGATCCTTTCGCGTATATATCAATATAACAATAATTGAAAATATTATATTTTATGGGGTAGATGACTCAGTGATATCGAGTCGGAATGTGGAATTGAGATTCCTGGTTCAATTCTCATAGGCGACAAACAATTTTCACCATGTTAAAACTACCCTTCTGGCTCCCTCTCTACTAACATATTTGGGGCCGTGATTATACGGCTGGCAACCGCACTTGTCTCGAAGAAATATATCACTTGCCGAGTATATTTTATTAAATTTTAAATCTCATATTATACATCATAAAAACGACGGTAGATACCTCAGAGAGAAGTAACAAAGATAGACGCTGTAATAAACCCCGCAGACAGTAGACCGTGAAAACAGCAACGCAACACATCGCGTCACGTGTGATCACAACCAACTTGATGGGTGCTTATCAGCGCTCCGGTGTCGGAAAAATTACTCATTAACCCTGTGTGAACCGTGCTTTTATTCGCGACTGACTGGCAGGAAAGATACGACGTGTCATTCGGGTTTATGTGTCATTGGGACAATAAACAAAGGTCACTGGGTACATTTTAAATCGGATTTTTGTGAGATATGAGCGTGGTATTCATTCGTGTTCAGTCAACGAATGCAGGGAATATGGCCAATGAATTTTTATCACAGCATTTGGTAATTGCGCATCGAAAAATTTCATTTGTTAAAAGGAATACGCTAGTACGACCGCCGATGGAGAGTGACAAATATTCGTATATAGTTTGAAAAGTTGCGTTGATCAAAATTTTCTACAAATTCTGCATTCGAATCAAGCTGTATGGAAGACTGAGCTTCAATCAGAAAATAACGGGATATGGAAAGTTAAAATAAAAAACAAAATGTCAAAATGTCAATGTAAAAGAAACAACTTTTCTACCCAATTTTCTTCTTCTCTTCTCTCGAAAATAGTTAGTGATTTTGATTTAAATCGATTTTTTTACATTAAAAGTACATACATGCCTATATTTTAAAGAACTAAATTTTTGTGGATTTTTCCCGTATTTTCCTTCAAAACGATGTACTAAATGATTTTTTCTGCGGATGAAACCTAATTATAGAGACAGTCTATTCTTGATTCTAGGACTATATTACATTTCTTTTGAATTTATTGTATTATAATATGTCAAATTTAACTTTTATATTTCAACCACATGGTGATTTTGACTTGAATATGACTACAAACAAGTAATCGATATGTGGTCATTTTTTTGAATACATATTTGCAATTACGCAATAAAGTTATGTTATCCAATATTCATGGATAAATTTAATTATCTTTTATTATGTACAACTACATTTTCGTCTTAATAAACTTCATTTCAATATAAATGAAAATAGTTAAATACAGTCAAATAAATGACCATTTATTTTTATTATTTTCAATAGAATTTTACTTAACCGTGATTTGGAGGCTATTCTTCTAATGCATATATATATATATATATATATATATATATATATATATATATATATATATATATATTATATGTAAAATAAACAACATTTATTTCATTCTTGAACAGCTGCATATTTAATACTTCATTAAATATATCATCACGCCTTTTATTCATTACTGGGTATGCCACTCTGCCGTAGTAGATATCAATAAGTGATAAATTACGGGTCCCAAAGATGTGAAAATTGTTTGTAGCTATAGGAATCGATACCACTGACCCACCTACACCATTTAATATTACAATTAATCTATTTTCATCTTACACTTGTTACTTAAGAAACTTAACAATCAAAATATTTCTGAAGATCTATTACTGTGTCGAAAATATGTTCTTTTGCACTACTAATAGCAATCATTAATGGCATCATCTGATTGTGAAAAAAACTGCTATATTTTACCATTCGATGAGTTCGATGCGAAGAATGGCCCTAACTCTTTTTAACAATTATTTAACATTTAGGTATATACCGTTTACGTTTCGTTATAATGTAGAATTTCAGCATCTGTGCAGAGACAGACAATCTAGCTCCAGGCAGATATCAACTAAGATACTTACCTCATTGTGTGTATCTGTATTTACACATTATGTTGTATATTCCAGCCGTAATTGTTTGCTTTAAATAATGATCGCATTGTCAGATTAGACGGGTTTGAAGCCGGTTTAGTTTCTTGTGATGTCTTGTTAGGAATCTAACTAACCATGTTCTCCGTAATAGGCTCGACAAATACGCATACGGTATTAACACGGTTTTGATACTCGGTGGAATAACCCCGTCAGTGAAGACCGGCTTGAATTAGTTGTTATACTGAATAAATCAATTGTAGCTTCACTGTGTTATCATGAAGTATAGGTTATAGGTTACCTAGCAATATTATTAAAACAAACTCTAAACTATGCAATACAGAGTATATAAAAATATCGTCGGCCTGTGGAATTGAGAATACGGGTTCGATTCCTACAGACGACAAACAATTTTCACCACGTTAAAACTACCCCTGTAGCTCCCCCTCCACTAACATCTTTGGTTACGTTAAGTACAAATTAAACATTATTATTAACTCTTTTTTTCGGTAATAGTCATAATGGAATATATATTTTAAGTTTCTAGCATTAATTCTTGTAATTTTAATTATGGATAGAGGTTCATTAAATAGTAATAATAATAATAATAATTTTATAAGTTTATATATAACTTATTGGAAACTGCTCAATCCATTTCTGAGATACGAGAGCTTGCTGTCATTTTATGTCAAGATTATAATTTTGGTTCAACAAAGTAACTAATATAGAAATACCAGACAAAAGTTCAAAGTTAATTAAAATCAGTAAAGTAATTACTGCAATCACGAGCTATAACATATTTGTACATTGTTTTATATCGTTTACTATTCTATAATAATGGTATTGCATTGCAACAGCAGTAAAGTGTGGCCCTGGAGCAATAATATTAATTAGTTCAATCAAAATATGTGAGTTAAATTGATAAACATTATCGTATTGTAGAATATGTTCGGTAGCACGGTGGTGTGGTAAGCGTTACGGCATTTGAGATCTAAAATCCCGAGTTCGAATCCAACTCAAGCTAAAAGTATATGAACTACCTCACTGCGGCTCGGTGAGTCCGGACTTCGTACTGTAATTGAGGTTAAGTTTCTATTGTATAGAATAGCATAAAATAGAATATTTTAAATTGTTTAACGCCAATAATAACGTTTCGTTTATTAGATTACGCATCTGTAGATTAAAACATTTTTTTTTTAAATAAATTTGTAGGACGTGCGATATTACAAACAAAAATAAATCATTTGAAATTTATCAGCTTAGATTTAAATATTAAAAATAGAAAATGTAAATTAATATTTAAATAAATACATATAAATGTAAATAAAAGAACTCAGAAAACTAACCTCTGTAAAAATTATCATTGTCCTTAAAAAGCAAGGAACAAAATTTGGTTACTAGTTTCCCAATTTTAAGTTTCATTATCCAAACTTTCAATTTCTTTAATCTTATTTTCAAATTTTACTACAATCTCATCTTTATTTGGAAACATATGAAAAGTTATCTTTCTATATATTTTTTGCTTATAATTACAATCATGCTCAGAACATTACTCATTACTCATCTTTGTGGAGAATTAAACATCGATAAATTAAATTCTAATAAACAATATCCAGATCATATATCTTATTAGTATCTAAACATTAGCACTGCTGTGAATCATTCGATTCGATATGTTATTGTTACCGATTCTTCAAAATTAAGTGAAGAGTGTACAACTGGTCAGAAGCTGTACAGAAAATATATTGAATTAGTAAAATATCAAATGTATTAAATCTAATAAAAATCTGTAATATGATATTCTAAAAAGAAAAACTATATGTAAATTGCACCAGTTTAACACATCATCGATAGTTTCTGCCACCAGATAGTATACTGTTTAGCGTAGAACGCTAACTTGATGTATTAGAGATTTCGATTTTGTTTCGATGTCCAAAATCATCCTCAACCGGTAGCCCTTACTGATCTAAATACTTAAATAACCGAGTTTGCACCTCCTATGGTTTTCGAAATTCCAATAATGAATCACAAAAATATTCACAATATTTAATTTTTCAATCTAAAATATTTGAGAACTAGATTTGTTTATTCCTTTATTTCAATAATACGACTCAATGCCTATGTGTGAAATAATCAAGAAATAAATCTAAACAGCAGGGAACCAACAGGAAACAATATATCAGGAAACTTATTAAATTTGCCGGCCCTAGTAACACGCTAGATCGAGGAAGAATCCGCGATATCCCGGCACCGTGTCAGGAAATGTGTGCGATATCCAGCGCCGCCCGTGATAGAGATATGTCAGAGACAAACGAGCTGCAGGATTCGGGATAAAGACAAGGCCATGTGTTGCTAGTGATGCGAGTAGATGGACTGTAGTTTTAAAGTTTGGAGGTGAGCTGTGAGCTACAGCGACATGGAGTTACGACGTGTCAGGAAGGAGATAAAAAAGGGTTTGTGGACTAAATAGATTTGCATTTTTTATTGGATGTATAAGTTCTGACAGTATAGTATTTTCTCTGTATAAATTATAAATGATAATTCATTTTATTCTGGTTCGATCCCCACAGCCGACAAACAATTTTCACCAATTTAAAATCTACCCCTGTGGCTCCTCCACCACTAATATCTTTGAGGGCCGCGATTTGACGGCTGGTAACCGCACTTCACGTGAAAAAATATATCACTTACCGAGATCTGTTTAGGCAGAGTGCCACATCCAGTGATGGGTAAAAGGCGTGATGATATATTTATTTTATTTATTTATTTTATTACAGGAATGAGAACTATGTTCAGTAGTATAAAGTTTTATTTATCTTCATTGCATATAAATGTCATAATTTTAATCAAATATTCCATTCGGTAATAATTATTTACGATACGTAAAACTAATTTTTAGTTACTAGTGGTTTATAATAATTAAAACAAGAATACAGCGAGTGTTTTAAGATGCTTTACGTATATGTATCGTATTTTTTTCTACTCCAGTTATCAAAATGCCATTTTCAATGTCAAACAAAGTTGACATTTATGCGCACAATTCAGCCCGAAAAATTCAACTTTTTTGTATTCAATTCGACAAAAATTCATTACAGGGCTGTCAACTACCTTGGTGGACTGTTTTAAACCAATAAAAAATGCCGCTGATAAATAAACAACATGTTATCTTTTTTTGAAAACGTCTATTTGGTCAAACATTCATAATTATAACTACTGTTTAGAAATTAAGTTTGTATTAAATTTTGAAGTTTTTTGTAGCACGAAATCGATCGCGATATGACTTGGTGAGCTCAGAATATAGTCTGTCTCAGTTTTCGCTCAAGGTCACCTAGCATTTTCACCGACGCACACAAACGATCATATCGCTGTCTAGATACACAAATAATTATTAATGTATCTAATTCACATATTGATAAGCTGTAGCTTCGAACGTTTTAGTCACGGCGGGGGATTAACAATTGACGTATTATGTTTGAGTTGGAGTTTCCTTAACCTTACTTTACTAAAACTTTACATTTTGTTGTTATCTTAATTTGCGATTATAGAAAAAATTGTTTTTTCATACATCAGTCAAATAATAAATAAAATTCACGTAAGTTAACATGGTTAAACATTCTAAAACACTAAATGCTGGGCTACTCATAACTACTCAAATATTGTCATTAAACGAACTGAAAACAGTCAATTTTACACACGGTCGTAAATAAATAATACCATTTGAGATTTAATTTTTATAATGCCTAATTTTACTTTTTTGTTCACTCTAATTTGATTAATTTGAAAATAAATAATTCAAGTATTTTCGATATCGTGATTTTCGTGTGTTAATTGTTTTCGGCAGTTGTCAAGCAACTTCGTTCTGGTAATTTAAATTTATCAATTAAAAACTAAACCTCTAGCAAAGAATTAAATTATCTATTACTTTTATTTGAAGTCTTATTCCCTATAAAGTTTATTAATATTTAAAATACCTATATTTTGTATTCCTCATTGTACCGCAAACTACTGGTTTCATGCTCCTTTATGGAGAATATGTCGGCGCTTTAATAGTTTAAATTTTAATATTAATGTTGTAAACAGTGACTTGATTTCAACCACGTTAACCCGATTTATAGACTTAACCAAAAATATGCTATTAAATGATTTCTCCTAAGAAATGACCTGTATCCTATGTTACATGTGAAATGAAATGTGTAAAGTCGTATTACTTATACGCACATATTGTATTATTGGGCGATTGCCTGTTCGAACGAATAAATAAAATAAAATGAAAATAAACTTAAGGTTGAATTCAGAATGTGGTGAAGCACCTCGTATTTAAAAAATTAAACGGTCGTTAATGTCATATTTGGTTTGGGTTAACTAACTATTATAGTAAGTTAGGCGTGTAGAATTACCTTTTACATGTATAATGTTTGTAATTTTTTTTTCTCATATAGCTGTTCCGAGACAATAAATACCTAATTGCAGTAATTTGTAGTATTTAATTAATTCAGTATAAAATGATGTAATCAGAGGAAACATTTGTGAATATATCCGATAAAATTAATAAGTATTGTTCTCTTATAACTAGGGAGTGAAAAGCAATGCGGAAAATTCGTTACGCAATACGACGCGTATTCCCGGAATTCATTACTGGCCGGAATTCGGAACCCGGAACTGAAGGCTGCGTGGCTGTGTCGATATATCATCCCACACAACACATCGATATATTCGAACTTTGCATCTCGTCTCTCTCTGTCCCCATAAAGCTTTTGTTTTCCCCTAATGCAATTAATTTGATTCAAATGCAGAGATTAGCGCATTTTGTGATATTTCTCGGTCAAGGTTATTTTGTAGATTGTGGTTTGTAATCAGTGTGATTGTTTATCAAAATATAAACATTTCTAAAAAATTACATCTAGCAAAAATCTAATGACACTTTTTTCTCTAAGATACTTTGGAAATGTTGAAAAATAAGAAAATAAATTTTGTTAACAGATAATTAGTCATTCTTAATCGTTGTTCATATCAAGGCTGAATCCCAAAGTAGGAGAATAATAACTTTTTACTTGCTTGTTGTGTCTTACTTTATTTAGCGAAAGTAATGATAATATTTTTTTTTATTGAACTTTTTTAATTGACACATTTAAAAATAGCAGTTATTACCAGGAATTTATAATATCTTTTTAGATATTAATTTTTTTGGTACATTTTTTTAGAGTAGGTATTTAATATAATTTCGTATTATTCGATCATATGCATTTCTGTCAATTATAAGAATTATTACTATTATATTTTAGCTTTGAAACTTTTAACTTATTTTTAATACAAGAATTATGTGGGAGATGAATTAAATGAATTCTAAAACTAAAGTGAAACATGTGCATAATTGATTCTAAAGTTGACAAATAAATACTGATCTAATTGAAACAAGAGTTATTAAAACATACAGTAAATTATATTAATCTGTACACATGGGATTTGTGATATGCATGGTTACCAAATACAGAGTTTATTTTTATATGAAACATAGGTTGGTATTAATTAGTGTTGCATTTTTATAAATAATTTGCTACGTATAAATAATATATGCAGTTTGTTGAATAAAATGTTCAAATTTTTTTTACAACCCAATGGCGAACAAATAGTTTGATCTAGTAAATCTTCCGAGCCAGCACTAACGGATTTTTTATTGGGGATTTTTAAAATCCAAAGTATATACTGGGAAGATTTTAAATTTAAAAAAAATACATTCAGATTCAAAAAGTGCCTGGGAGTATTATATCTGCCTAAATATCTAATGTTATGCATGAGTTTTATAACCGGCTAGAGGATTGTTTAACGGAAAATGGATGGATTTTTCAATATTTATAATAATTATTGTTTATTTGTATTTCTTACACTCGTTCACAATATTAGGTATTATACATTTTGTTCAAGTTAAATACTGAATCTGTTGTAATCAATCTGCAAACTTTAAATTAAAATGTAAATATTAATAAAACATGATTGCATCATTTTGACTTTATGTCTCGAAAACGATTAGCAGATACATAATAAAAAACTGATTTATTTATAATATAAAAATCTATAATTCAGAAAAATTATAGTTCGTTTAAAACATATTTTTGTTGAAATTCTTTCATATTTAATTTGTTTCCTCGCATATATCCAAGCTACAAATAAAATAAATAACGTAATGACCAAATTATCCAACATAATATTTTGCTTTAATCAAGAATTGAAAGCCAGTTATTGGAAAGAAGGTTACAAAAAACATATGTTACTATTCCTTAAATAAATAAATAAATAAATATATCATCACGCCTTTTACCCATTACTGGGTGTGGCACTCTGCCTAAGCAGATTTCGGTAAGTGATATATTTTGTCGCGTGAAGTGCGGTTACCAGCCGTCAAATCACGGCCCTCAAAGATATTAGTGGAGAGGGAGCCACAGGGGTAGATTTTTAAATTGGTGAAAATTGTTTGCCGCCTGTGGGGATCGAACCAGGGTTCTCAAGATCCACAGGCCGACTCGATACCACTGAGCCATCTACTATTCCTTTGTCTAAATAATATAATATATTGAAAACCGAATGGAAACATTACTTTTAAACTAACCTGAATTCTCAGGGCTGATATTTCAATCTCTTAACAAGTTCCTAATAATCTATCAAACAAACAAAATACATCACATCGAAAACATACTGCAAATTATGAAAATTATGTTAATTGTCATTTTCTGATGCGATATTTTTAGTTTACAAGTTTGAAATATCAACCCTAACATTTATTTGTGATTCAAATTGCAGTACCTTTTTAACAAAGGTCCAATAAGCTATGATAAAATATGTTCAAATGGGTTTAAATGCAAAATGAATTAAATATATTTTAAAATAATTGAATCTTTAGTTCTAGATAATACTGTTAATCGAATTTTTATTTTAGGTACGAGGCCGATTGACAGCAATTTTGCTTCAAGATCACATTTTTTTATTGTCTGGGATTTCAAGGTAAGAAATACAATATATTTAATAACATTTTTGTTAACAAAGTGCTTGTTTAAAAACACAAGTTCTTTACTTGCCTTTTCTACAACCTCTCGACAGCGGTAACAATATTCTAATCCGAAGAAAACGAAATAAGAATCGTATTATCAATTCGGAGATCAAAAGGGGCTATTATCAAATTGAGAAACGGAAATAGAATTTCTCCAAGCCGAAACTTAATTTCGTTTTAGCGAAATAAATCTTCCTGCAGGCTTCAAACGTGTAGAATATTATTTGAATTCTACAAAAAGCGGTTTAAATTACGTTTTAAAGATAAAGCTCTGTGACTGAAACCACGTTGAGTTGTTGCAGGTTTCTATCTTATCAGTGGATAATTGTGAATTGGAAAGGTCCGAGCGTAATTATACATACCCAAAGGGCCTGACTAATTAAATACATTAGTTTCCAGGCTAGCAGACCTACATAAATTATCCCAAATATTATTTACGAATAAATCTTATTAATTATAGTCTATTCCTTTATGAATAATTGGTACCACCAGCACTGTCACAAATTATTTACAACATACCCTGATCAGATTATTAAAATTTTTACCGATTTATTTTTCCGTCTATTAATATTATTTATCCACAATCAACTCATAATATGCATTTATTTGTGCTCATTGCATCTGTATAAAGGGACCAATTATACACTAGTGGAATAAAGTAATTTTATTCCACTGTTAAAAGAATGAAAGAATAATGCACAGAAATCTGTCAAATTGATTGAATTACTTATTAATATTAACATTTACATTTATATTAACACTTAAATCATTGTTCGTTTTATCTAATTTGATGTTCTCTTTCCAAAACGGCTGCTTTTGTCGGTTTGTACCCCTTACATTCACTCTTCAAATAAGCTGTCAGCTTGTTATATTTTAAAATATCTATACTTAGACCACGCTGATGAAACCGCATACTTTTTCTTTATTTTATAGAAATATGAAAGCATGACTACTTCATTTATTACCCTTACTCTCCGTTTTTCTCTCCAGCTCTTAAATTCAGTAAACTCTTTTTCATACAATTCCTTAGACTTCGCTGGCAATAAACGCAGAGTTGCTTCAAAAACTTCTGTAGGAATAGAGTCAATTTCTTCCATTTTTCATCAAATTAATAATTTTTTTCAATGTAACAAACGATAAACAAACATCCTGTCATAGCAACAAATGCCACAGTAATGCATTTTTTGACAGCACGTATCTAGAATTTGATAAATTAAAAAATGACATTTTGTAAAATGAATTAATTTTGAATAAAAGTTTTGATTGAGGATAAAACGTTATATTGGAATCTGATAATTAAATGCTCGAACTTCGTTCTCGCATTTAAATAATTTTTCGTGAATAAAACGTCACCTAAAACACTTATACAATAAATAACTATTGATACGGCTGAGTAATGGGTAAAAGACGTGATACATTTATTTATTTAATTTTTATGTATGAAATTCTTTGTTTATTTTATAATAAACTATATCAAATTTAATTTACTGCTTCTCTTATTTTGTTTTTGTATTAAAAAGTTGTAAAACTTTCTTTATTATTTTTACGTCTAGAGCACATGACTTTTAATATAATTTTGAAGATTTTTGTACAGACTTACCGAAGTATTTAATTATTCGTATTCTAAAGATCATCTCACAAAACATAAGGATTTTAATTGAAAATAAGTTTGAAACTAAATTACAATACTTTCCTTTATGCAAAGCGCCTGGGAAGTAAAATTATTTATTTGACTTAAATATTAACAAACAACCATGTAAATATCCTTTCCAAGCACAAAATAAATTTCATAATTATATTCTTTGCAGCTTGTAATCGGTAGTTTGTTGGTGAAAATAGTGTGGATGTGGCGTTTTAGTAATGAGTAAATATTAGTTTAATGTTGAAAAAAGAATATTATTCGATTCATAAAAAGTGGGTAAAAATGTGTAAATTTGCAAGGTATCATTTTTTAGTGATATTCAGCATTTTTCGCGTTTATCCTCACGTCAAAATTTAATTTGCGAATCCAAATGTAACTGACAGAATCTCGTCAGAAACCGAAAACTGCAGGGCGGCCGACATCTGTCAAAAAGAAATCTGTGAGAAAAATACTAAACAGAAAAAATACTGGGAGGGAATTTTAAATTTCAGAGACGAGCACACCTGCTTCCAAGGTGAAATAATGCTTTGCTTCGCGGTTCTATATTGATTTTTGAGCTCAATAATATTTAGAAATCGTTCGTATTCTGTCATTTGAATTTGTAATTGAGCAGGCGAATAACTACCACATCATGTAAATTCACTTATTCTCATTTGATCATTTTGTTATTCTGCAAAAACTAAAACTTTGAGAGCATGGGACATATCTACAAGCAGGTTTTTTAAATCGGTCATTAAATATTTTCTGTTACAAAAAGTTATTTTTTAACTGTCAAAAAAGTTTTTTTTTTCACTAATATTAATACTCGAAGTGCGTGATTTTTTCGTCATTTACATTACTATGACAAGCCGTATTTTGCTCATTATTTTGCATCCTAATGCGCACAATAAATATATCGGGCACGCTCCCTAATTATTTTTTATTAGGTTCCATTAGTTACAACACATCAGTTGTATCAAATTCATATTATTGTTGATTGTTTTTCAATTTACTTAAATAAATAAATTATTATTGTATTATTCCTTATTTACAGTTGTAGAAAAAATGTTGTTTGTATTTCATGGGATAAATTCTTGTGTTTTTGGCGCAGTCGAATAATTTTTTTGTCTCGACCTGTGGTTTTGATTAAAAGTAACATTCTCACGTCCAACAAAAAAAAAAAAATTTGCGCACTTAATACAACAATAACAATTTAACAGAATCTGATATCTTCACTACAAATATATTGATTTTTAAAGCCATGGAGAAAATAATAACTGATTTATTATAAATTTGAAAAAAACGCATATTTTATTTAATTGAAGATGTGTAACAATTCTTTCAATATTTAAATGTTTACTAATTTTTATTCATAACATTAATCTATGTATCAGTCCAGTGCCATGAAAAATGTTTTCTTCAAGTAATGTGCAATTATTTTTGCGAATTTCGGAAAGTTTCTTTTTACGATATAATCAGTACATCAAATAATATATATAGAATGTTTCTATACCTCTGCCCGAAACTTTAATGACATATAATTTGATATACTAATTATAGAAAAAAAAGAATTTTTTTGAAATTCGCAAAAATTAGGGTATTTAATGCCTAGCGAACAATTATAGTGTCACTGCCTACAAATAATCATTTATTAATTAATTATTATATAGATACCTGGTGTAATACCTTGTTTTTATTTTTTAAATTAAATGTACTATTAAACTAGTGACACTAAAAATATTTGCTAGGAATGAAATAACCGAATTCTTGTGAATTTAAAAAAAATATTTTTCTTCTACAATCAATATATCAAATTATATATGTCATTAAAGTTTCGTGCAGAGGTATAGAAATACCCTGTACATCATTAATTTTTTTGTATACTCCCTATATCTTCTCTATAAGCGGGAGTACAAAGATCAAAACCACTCCTAACCTACGCAATGCTAAATTTGTTGAATATTAAGGAAGTCCTTTTCTACTTTTTAAAAATTGATTGTGATCAAATAATTTTGTAGAAAAAAATGAGATAAACACTGACAGCCACACTCGGAAATCATTCCGCTTGTTTCTAGGGAATTAATTCTGGTACATCGAGGCTGTGGAATCCATCTTGCGATTATATCAAATTAGTGTAGAGGATAGGAAAATAATTGACGGGATGGTATTGTGTGACAGTGGCGGAAGATATTTGGTGAATTTTTGTAGCTTTGCTGCGCCGATGAATGTTAATAGGGCGATTGTAACAAGTGAAACAGTGATTGCAGGCCCATTCAGTATTTTAGCCATTAGGATTAACGTTGCGTAAACATCACGCGTGTTCCGGAACAGATTTAACGACTGCCCGTTATCCCGCATTGTTAATTATAGCCATTGTACTCGCTAGTAATTGAATTAATTAAATTTACTTATTCATGTGAACAGAATTTCGCGAGTCACAAGTTTTCTATACAGCTATGGTTTTACACATTCGTTTAACACTTCATTTCATTTATACTCTATAGATAGTAATATACCTATATAAATATATATTGATCAACGCGAAAAACTTCACCCAATTCAACCATACACTGAATTATGTCTTTACATCTCAAGTACCTAACAGGGCGGTTTCCAACGGTCACCAATATGTGCCCAGAAAGCCCAGAAAGCCCAGAAATGAGGCAGCTGTAGTTGCGTTGTTGATTTTTAATCAATTTGTACAATTTGCTCATAAGTTTTCGGTTGTCATCTCTGTTCATTTGCCTGTTTTTCAGTTTAAGATTTATTCGTAATTTTGCTATTTTTTGCACAACTATACCAGAAATGTGTGTTTTTTTTATTTTACTTACCATGACGTTAGACTGAACATTACAACCACAGGACTGTAAAATTGAGAAAAGCCCAGCGAGCTGTAGAAAGAGGAAAGGATATGTCTAACAAGTATCACTACCCAACTGTCACTCACTGATTTAAATGAAACTTGGCACACTAATAGAACTCTAAAAAATATTAAACCTCTATTTTTTTTCTTCCGGAAGTTGCTTTTTAGGGGTACAAACCACCCCTGAAAGGTGGTAAAAGCAAGAATCGCAATGAAATAAAATAATACCAAAATATTAAGCGTTCAACATTGGTTACCCAGGGGTAACCTCGAAAATAGTTTCAGCGAGCCTAAAAAAACCCGAGTAACTAGTTTTGAACCTAAAACTCTATTTCAGTTGAATATTGTAATTTCATCTCCCCATCCCCTTTTTAACCCCTTAAAAAAGTGCATATGATTAAAATGACCCCGAAAATAGATTTTGGCGATCTCAAAAACCTCTTGTTAGGATTTTAACTTCAAATAAAACTGATTAGTTTTCTGTATGAAACTTTTTTTAAAATATTTATTTATACAACTACTAATACTAAAGCAATATATTTTTTTTATGATTTGATGTTTGATTCACGACGGTAAAACCGGATTGTATTAATCAAATAAGCGTAAAAATATGCTCATTACACGTATTTTATGTATATTTTACGGAGAAAACATTTATAATTATTTTGACAGACATTAAAATTTGTATAGATGTTATATTTTAAATGCACTTCAAGAAGTAAAATTAATCTAATAAGATAGTCGTACTCCCTTTTATTACGATTTAAAAAAAAGTAGAAAAATGTATCACTTTCTATACGATTTTTCGTCGCAAGAGACAACTTTCACAATGAATTTACAAAAATAATAATTTAGACATGTTTGTTAACGCAAAATATATGTTGACAAATAAATAAATAAATAAATGGGGTATGTGGCTCAGTGGTATTAAGTTGCCTGTGGATCTTGAGAACCCTGGTTCGATCTCCACAGCCGGCAAACAATTTTCACCAAATTAAATCTACCCGTGTGGCTCCCCGTCCACTAACATATTTGGAGGTCGTGATTTGACGACCGGTAACCGCACTTCACGCGAAGAAACCTATAACTTACCGAGATCTGTTACGGCAGAGTGCCACACCCACTAATGAGTAAAAGGCGTGATGATATATTTATATTATTTACAAATATGTCAACAAAATCTAAGAAATATGTACTCGTATATTATTATTTATCACAAGTCTAAATTTGATCATATAATGGTAGACTTAAATTAAGTACGAAGTTTGTGTCATAATAGTTCTAAATCCGGACCCAAATAACTGCAGTCAATGTCCTTAATAAACCCTTAATCCTGTTTATAACACTAACTTTATAGTCACTATATATATAACAACTAATTCAGAGATTTGTGAAGGGTCCAGCAGAAACATGAGCTTCTCAATACAAGTGAATTTCATTTTGGAAAATAATTACGCTACCAAATTTATTTGTGAAATAAGACACTTTATATTTACATTTGGAGTACTCGAATCTATAATGAACAAAGACCATTTATTTTTAGTTTGAGGTATATAGAAGTACAGTTTAATGAACCTTTTTAATTACTGTAATTAACAGTGTATTTTATATTTCTATTAAATTGGATTTTTAATATTATCATATATACGTTAACATTTTCAATGTGTTCAGTCTTTTATGTAAATTTTGTTCTGTATGTAAATTTTTTGTTTCCTTAAAATGTAAATTATGTTTTTTTTCTATACTATATAATTTTCTGCTGATTCTTTTCATTGTTGCAGTTCCGCTTGGATTTCATTTATTTTGGTATTTTACTTTTTAAATGCAATAAAATAGTTGAGTTAAATACGTAACCGACAAAATAAATGTTTTTGACTTATGAAATGTCAGAGAAAGTAGTATAATATGTTAAAACTCGATTTTAGAAATAAATGTGTAGCCAAGTAGTGTGAAAAAATTTTGTTTTAATGAAAGTTACTTTTCTCATTAGTGAGGGAAACAATTACTATCACAACTAAATTGTGTGAGGGAAATGTCATTTTCTTTGAATTATATAAAATAATTATTATTTTGTTTTGTTTGTATCGCAAACGTAAAACTATAATTTTCACGTTTAATGTTGAAACATAGTATGTAACTCGTACTAATGGATCACTCGCTACAATACTAGCCTTTTGGTCGCGCTTCCCACTCGTGCCATAAAGTGATACTTTTCACACTAGTTACATATTTAAGTACATACTAAGTAATTTCTTTAATTTTGGTGCCATGACATAGTAATTCTGACTTGAAACTGTAAATTGTTACCATTGTAATTTTGTAAGTTAAATGTTAGAAATATTATGATAAATTATAAAACGTTAAATTTATATGCAAATATTAATGACTCTAAAAAAATTAAAAGTATACCTGGTTTTTTATTTAAGTGTGACACCATTGCAACGGAAACAATGACGATGACAAAACAGGAGGAAGAATACTTAAGAATGACAGAAAGAAAAATATTAAGAACAATACTAATGTCAATACGAACAGAAAATAATGAACTTTGAACAAGAATGAATTTCGAATTAGCGCAAGAAATTTATAATGAAGATATAGTAAAATAATAAAAGAACCAAGAGCTAAATGGCTGGGGCATATTTGGAAAGCTAGACCATCAACAATAATATATGCAATGCTGAGGTGGGAACCAGGAGGAAAAAGAAAAGAGGAAGGTTAAAGTGAACACAGCAAAGATATATAACTGGCAGGAACAAACACGAGACAGATCTAAATGGAGAAATATTTGGGGGAGCTATCCGTCCTATATAAGGATATATATATATATATATATATATATATATATATATATATATATATATATATATATATATATATATATTTAGGTTATTCAATACAGTATTTTATCTGAATTCAATGATATGGACGTATCCTAATATTACAAAATAAATAAGAAAAATTAAAGTTAAATTTATATGTATTTCACCTACTTACATTTGGCTTAAATAAGAATACTTTTGAAATTATTATTCTGAATAAAATTGTTCCATTGTTTGTTTTGTTAATTGCTTACGTTACACTATCAATTTTAAGAAGAAAATTAATCATTTTACTCACGATGAAAAAGTTCATTAGCCCAAATCTGTTCATTTTAAAAATCGCGATATTTGCACATATATTTAATGAGTTGAAATTTATTACAATCCTTTCGATCTCTAATTTAAAATATCCAGTCAGACCAAGTGTGCAAGTGCTCATTTGTCATCAAAATATGATTTTAAAATGATGCAGATTTACCTTTCATTACAGTATTAAAACGTGTTAGTAGTAAAGGACGACAGTAAAGGTTATTGTAGAACGTATCCTGGATAAAACAATCCAGCCAGTGTCCTTTTGGCATGCAAGAGCTCTGCTCCATTCTTTCTTGAATAGACCGTGAAAGATACAGTGTTGACACGGGCCCTTGAAACGTTCCAGCTCCTCGGGCCGCACGCTGCGACTACCAGCAGATAAGAACCCTTCAGTCCAGCAGGCCCTTCGTCTCGTGATGTACGCCATTGAAAGGCTTGCAGAGTGTGCATTCTGCCAGAACAATAACAGCTTTGATTTGAAAGCTACTGCGTGGTGTCTACCCCAACCCTTCGGAGATACTCGGACAGTGACAGTTTGCTTCGTGACGCACGGATACACGAAGCCTTTGTTCTTAAAACTGGGTTAAAATAGTAAATAAGAACAAGAGTAGCTAGTATGAACGCTAATTTAACTATTTGAACAAATTGACCTTTTGTAAAATTATAAAAATTTAAAAAAATACTCAATTGAAAGAATATAAAATTATATATACCGGGTGTAACATGAAAACCTGGCCATAGGCGTTTAACATGGGAAATCAGTTTTTCCTTGCGCAGAAGTGGCCAATTGATTTTAGACAAAAATGCTTCAAATAAAAGTTGTAGAGCTTGAAATTATGGATCTAAATCAGTTTTCAGATTTTATTTTTCACGTTTTGTAAGCGAAATAATTGCATTAATATTTTTTATGAATTTCTACTTTATAGTGATAGCCATGGAATTGAGACAAAATGATAAACAAATGTATAACGTTTTAACTGCCAGAAAAGTTTAGTTTTAAATAGATTTGTGATTGATTTAACTGACAATAAAGATGATTGTTGTAATATCATTATTGAAAATGCATAATTTTATTTTATATTTTTTTTTAATATTTATTATAATAAATACTAGAACTTTTACGCAAATAATTATTTTATTTATTTAGAAATAACATTAAATTACAAAAGATGTTCGAAAAGTCCTCCGTTTTGTGCTAAGCAGTAGCCTAATCTATTTATTTTGTTGCATTCGCCTACAACAGCGTTTTTAAGTTCTTGGATGGCATTGTATCTTTTTTTATAAACGCAAGACTTTAAGTGTCCCCATAAAAAAAAGTCACAGGGATTTATATCTAGAGACCGTGCTGGCCAGTTTACTGGCCCTCCACGCTCTATCCAACTTTCTGGAAACGTATCATTCAGATAATTTACAAGTTCTCTTGTATTATGTGCAGGACAGCCGTCGTGCTGGAACCACACATACTCATTATTTGCGTGGGCTATTTCCGGTCCCACTATTTCTCGTAACAATTCTATTTAGTCGTTTAATAAAAAAAGGACCAATAATTTTGTTGCCTAAAATTCCTGGCCATACATTTACTGATTGTCGATATTGTTCTGTATTCAATAACAATGTGCGGATTTCTCTGAGACCAGTGTCGAAAATTATTTTTATTTGGTGCACCATTCAGCGTAAATGTACACTCATCTGTAAATAATATGTTTTAAAAAAAATCCTATCATTGTTGGCCTTTTCCATAATTATTTCGCAAAATGTTGCGCGTCTTTCGCAATCGTGTCCAAAAATGTCTTGGTGGTTTTGTATTTTATAAGAATAGTATTTGTATTTTTTTAATATTCTATAAACCGTCATGAAACTAATATTTAGTTCTTTTGAAATTTCTCGGACACTGAGATTTGGTTCCATTTCTATTAATGCTAGTACATTTTCTTCTTTATTATTATTTCTATCTCCATGCACACGTCCCTGTTCCTGTTCCACTTGATTATTAAATGTACCGGTCTTCTCAAATTTGGTAATAAAGTTCTGAATTGTTGTTTTACTTGGAATGTTATGGTGCGGCCAAATAATACTGATTAAATCACGTATTCTTCGAAAACTTTCACCAGAATAATTCCACTTAATAATTTGTAACTTTTCTTTATGTGAATAGTTATCCATTTTCAATAATGATATAACAACACTTAAATAAATCACAAATCTATTTAAAACTAAACTTTTCTGACAGTTAAAAAGTAATACATTTGTTTATCATTTTGTCTCAATTCCATGGCTATCACTATAAAGTAGAAATTCTTAAAAAATATTAATGCGATTATTTCGCTTACAAAACGTGTAAAATAAAATCTGAAAACTGATTTAGATCCATAATTTCAAGCTCTAAAACTTTTATTTGAAGCATTTTTGCCTAAAATCAATTGGCCACTTTTGCGCAAGGAAAAACTGATTTCCCATGTTAAACGCCTATGGCCAGGTTTTCATGTTACACCCTGTATATATATATATATATCGGCCGTAGCAGATCTCACTTTAGACTCGCGCTGCAATTACCGTGTTCGATTAACAAACGTTATGCTCTTAATATACAAATAACTATTTTCAAACTTCGCAAAATTAGAGTTGCTCTTGAAGTGTACATTTTTAATGCCACTTACCGATACTACATTAGTCTTTTATTTGAAGTTGTATAATGAATACATAGACTATTGAAGTGTTTATAATTATAATTTAATCATTAATATATTAATAACTATCAAACAAATGGTAGGTACTAAGATAAATCACCCTTGATTTTTTATATTTGGAATCTGCATCTCAAAATATGGTCGTATATACCTCCAAGGTTTTTTACACTTTTTTAACGGCTAGTGTAGTTTTTTTTGTTGATAACATTTTTTAGATATAAACTTGTATTTTTATTTTGCTGAAAAGTGTCTTATAAAAATGAAAAATATTTTAAAATCCTTTTACCTATTTAAATGGTAGTGTGTCATAGCCAAAAGTATGGAGTGAAACAGTAATAGCGACAAAAACGCTACCGTTAAGAAGTGAAATAGGTATAATGACAAATCATTCAGCGTACTTCTTGGTTTGTTAAGCATGCGCGTCTACTTCTGTAGGATACTTAATATTGCGGTCATGAAATTACAACTTTTATGATTTTATTTAATGATTCGGTGTACCTACATTATAAATCTATAGTTCCTCCGTGATATACAAAGAAGTAAATAAATCAAATATAACGATTATAATAATGATAATGCAGCTAGCACTGTTATCAGCCATGTATTGGACTAAAGGATAAGTTGTAAAAATACTCGTTTTAAATAAAAATTTGAACTATCTGTTATATTTTGACATCGAGAAAATGTACTGGCTAAAGAAATTATTTGAATTAAAATTTATTGAATTTAAGTTTATGGCGATAAAATCTAGATCGAGTCCTAAAACTATTATTTTCTACTTTTATATTACTTACACATTTCGATATACTATATTAATTATTGAAATTTTAAATTTAGTCATCGAATTTACGATTAATTACGATTGATATATCTATAGCTTGAAATAATAATAGGTTTATCGGCTTACGCCTATTTTTATTTCACACTGTCTACTGTTATTAGATAAACATTTTAGTTGACAGAGTAAATTATATTATACGGCTATTATTAGTAATGTAATTTACAAATAAGCTGTATTAAAGCTCCTAATTTGTAAATATTCATTTCGTGTCAAAGTAAACTAATTCAAAATAGATTATAAACACATTAAATTATTCCTGAGCTAAAGAACAAATTGCTTATATTAATTATGAACGTCGTGTATATTTTTCTAAAAATATCACATTTCATCAAATTTAATAACATATCTCATCTGATTAAACTGATTCAACCCATAATAAAAAAAAACAAATAGAATATCACCATTTCTAAATAAACAAATCCAAATGAAATCACATTTTTCCATATTGAGAAATGAACTTTGTCATTAAAAAAATCTTATTATATTTCGTAGGAAATTTTAAAAAATACATTTTAATTTGTTGTTGCCGTACAATATTAAAATTTATATATGTCGATGTTTTCTGTTCTATTTTAGAACGAATCTGTAAATACCTAAATTCTTAAAGGTTTTACATTTATAATTGCATGTAAGTTTATGTTTTTTTTTTAGATTTTTCATTCACGAAGTACTCGTTGCCGCAAAATCAAATTGAAAACAAAGGTTAACAGATTTCATTTCAATTATATAACTGTAAAAATTGTATTTTTTCAACACAAGGTTTCTATGATACAAAAATCACTACAAAATTAATGTATTCCTCTAGTGTGTATTCTATTTTGACAGTACAATGAAACATATAAAAACTTAAGAAGATCTGCATAAATTGCATCAACAATTTCTTGGGAGTCCTCGAGGGTTCTTCACTACATTCTCGGTATTTCAATTTAGAAATATAATGTAATTTGTCAAACTTATTAAGAGTGTCGTTTACCTAAATTTTATTTCTGTTTTCTGTAAATAAGTGGGTTTGTAAAATATGCAACCTAGATGCTCTTTCTGAATCGCTGGTAGCTGGTAATAGAAAGATTTATGACATTGGTCCCAACCCCGGCTTACATTTCCAGGTAGTCTTCCGTAGCCGCTAAACGTATTTTAAACATTGTTCCTGAAGGCTTTTTACTTCTATGGTCATATCTAAACCAATTAAAATTCAAAATTCTACTTTTTATGTATATATATATAATTAGAGAAGTAAATAATTACACAAATAATAGAAAAATGAATACAGTATGACCTCTTTAATCCGAACATGCTCTAATCCGAACCTCCAGTAATCCGCACAGCGACAATTCGGAGCTATAATTTTATTTGAAAATAAAGGTCGTTTTATTGTAAGAATGTGGAAATTCTTACAGTATTAAGAAAATTGATATTTTTTGTCATTAGTTCGTAATCCGAACATTTCGATAATCCAGATCAACCTGTGTAATTATTAGTTCGGATTAAAGAGGTCTAACTGTATTAGGAAAGAATTTTTCTGAGAATTTGAAAGGGTTGTTTACACGGTAGATAAACGTATAAATAGCGGTAATTTGCGTGATATTATATCATTCTCATTTGTGAGCTACAATTGAGGGGTTGTGTTGTTGTTTATAACTTGGCAATCATTGTTTCGTTGTTATTTGTATTTTGATTTCGTTATTTTGCTGTGATTGTGATTTTATTTGTTTGACGGATTTTCGAATTGATTTTTATCATGGGAAATTATACGAAGAATAAGAAGACAAAAGGACATAAAAAACGAAACTATGAAGTACGAAAAAACCCCTTTCCGTCGTTTGAGGTAAGTTTCATTTTATTATATCGTCCTGAAAGTAATCAGTATTTATTTAGATAGATTTGAAATTCCAATCGTAATATTTTTATTTAGTGTGTTTTTATTTTTTTCACCCATAGCTTCGAACCACCAGAAATATCAGTTCAATTCCAGTTTATTGTAATGGTTCAATTTGTGCTACGGTTCAGAGCGATTTTTGTTTTGGTTCAGGTTTGAAATATAAAAAATATTTTTTATTATTTCTGTAGCCTCTTTTCAATAATTAGTACTTTTCCTATATTTTTAATTTTTCAAATATTGTTCATATCATTTTAACTGTAATATTTTAAATTTTTTGATTTTTCAAATATTGAACTCTATAAACTTAGTTTTCTGCGCAGTAATAATTATTAAAATATTGTCCTTTTTAGAGCGAAACAAACACTGGAAGAAAAACCCGACTTATCCGAAGAAGAATTTAAAAGTAGAAAGGATACATTTATGAAGGAATTAAAAGATACGAATCCCAAAGCTTTAGAAGAAAATACTAGAAAACAAAGCCATTCTGATTTATGGCTAAAAGAACGACTGAAACGAGTAACAGCCTCAAATTTTGGATTAATCAACAATATGAAAAATACAACATCCCGGGCAGGTGCGGTGGAACGGATATTGTACAAAACTTTTTCAAATGCAGCAACGAGATACGGAATTGAAACTGAACAAGAGGCAATTAAAAAATTAGAGGATAAGATGAACATTAGTGTGAAACCATGTGGTATATTTGTCGATGAAAAAAGGCCATTTTTAGCAGCATCTCCTGACGGACTGGTTGAAGAACATGGAATTATAGAAATCAAGTGTCCATTTTCAGCGAAAAATATGAATATAAAAGAAGCTGTACAACAGAAAAAAATTAATTATTTGCAAATTAAATCTAATCAAATAAAACTGAAACAAAACCATAAATTTTATTGTCAGATACAAGGACAACTAGAAATAACAAACAGACAAATGTGTTTTTTTATGGTATATACTAAGTGTGATATGCACATAGAAATTGTAGAAAGAAATAGGGAATTTTGGAAACGCAGTGTGAAGAAATTAGAAAATTTTTATTTTTATTATTTACTTCCAGAAATCATTTAAATAATATTTAAATATAGTATTTTCATTCCATATTTATATTTCTTGTCCAGCTTGGGAAAATTTTCGTCTTTATTTGAGAACCCTACTTACTGCAATTTAGATAACAAAGGAACAGGGTAGTAAATAGAATGTCGCTGAATATTGACAGGAGCAGGTATAGTGTCGTGAAGGTTGCTGGACTGGAATTTCACAGTAATATTATTTTTAAACTTGAATGACGTTTTCCTAAGATTTTCTTACATTAATTTGCGTGTTTCTATAATTACAATAGAGTGATAGAAAATCCATGTAGTACATGTAGCAGAGGACAGTTAGAGGTACATATATTTATTTTTTCGCAATATATGACGTGCAGGAATCCGATAAAATCTCATTTGTTTAAATCAGAAAAAGTGTTATTTACTCGAAAACTATTAACAATTTTAAAACTTTGTTCCAATGAATCCATAGATATAATCATAAACAATGAATAAAAAAAAACTTTACATGAACAGGCGGCTAGAATAGGCAGAATTTTAAATCTAGATTTAAAGCTATACTTTACTATTTTTGTTCAAATATCTATAAATAAAAATCAAAATTTTAATATATCATCGTTTTCTGATACTATTTATATGAATATAACTAATTATAATAAGTACACCAGAAATAATTAATTTTAAAGTGCTTTTTAATGGAAATTAATAAATTTCAGTGAGAGTTATATGTGTAAAATCATGCAAACTTTGAGCCCCATTTAACAAAAAATAAATGAAAAATTAAAAAATGTGTTCCACCCAATCCATTCTTTGATATTTTTTCTATCGAAGGCACTGTTGGATAAAACACAGTATTTTGTTAAACAAAAGATATTTCAATTCTAGTGAACCATGTTTTCGCTAAATCAGGTAAACGACACTCTTAACATAAATTTTCGCAGTTTTAAGGAACCTTATTACTTCCTTGTACGAAGTAAAGGAAATATTGTAATCGCGAAAATTATCGGTTCTCAGATTTCAGTGGAAATACGCATTTTGGCTATCCCTGAATCCATTTTGACTAATTTCGTCGTCACGTCTGTACGTACTTATGTATGTACTGTACGCCGTAGAAACTTGAAATTTTATACTTAGGACTGTTATAACATCTAGTTGTGCACCGCCCTTTTAGGTCATTATATAACTTCCGGAAGTGGTACTTTACTTGAAACCTATAATAGATTTTGATGTAAAACTATATTCAAATATAATTTAAAACTTTCCAAATTTGGTACATAAGACTACTATATCAATGGAAATAACATAATAGATTTTGGTTAAAAGGGACTAACCGGAAGTGATACATTACATGAAGCTGCTAACAGTTTTTCTTGAAAAAAATGGTATTATTTTAATTTTAGAAATAAATGCTGCAAATAAAAGTTTTAGAGAATTAAATTATGCGTCTAGCACATTAAGAATTTTTAAATTAGCTTTTTGCATAAGCGAGATATTTCAATTTAAATATTATATATTTTTGTTTTTTTTTAAAATTAAGTTTGTTATGGATTAGAACAAACAATAAAAGATTTAATGTCAAATATGTGCAATTAAAAAAATGTATATAGTTTAATACGCGTACATGGAAGTTATGTGTTGTCCACATCAGATTTTTTATGTTAAAACATACTAATAATTTTTAAATTAATGAAAATACGAATAAATTAAATTTCAAAATTACTTTTGTCGTTTTTTCTCTTACTTAGGTCGTGAAAAAATAGTAAGAAAGAATGTTATTTTCCCTCGGTGTTTACACCTCATAGAAATCATGCATTTATCTCCCTAGATATATAATACACTATTATCCCTTTGCACTCCGTTGTCGCCGTAATTGCGACATTTTTACATTACACGCATGTACTTGTAACTAATATAGTGTTGGAGTTATTGGTATCTCTATAAGTTTTTAGGCTAGAGTGCAAAGGGTTAAAAGTGTTATCAAAAAATTTCCATTTATTACTACATTATTGTATTGTTAGAAAAAACATAAATATTTCTGTATTGTTTAAATTTTAATTATACATATTTAAAAAATATTAAATACTTATTTGCAAGTAAAAACCTTGAACGTTTGTTTGCATTTTGCTTAAAATTTTGTGCCTAACTAACTTTTATACTAATTTTTTATTTAGCTATTTTTAATTTGTTTATTGATTTAGATGAAGAACTTTTATCACAAGCATTTTGCTTAGTGGAATAATAATCGAATATATTTGTAATTTTATTATTCAATTTCTCATTGTAGTTCTGTAGGTATTAGTATTTTCTTCCATTAAAATAAATATTTATTTAATACTTCAAGATTGTATAAAAATTATTCATTTATGATAGGTACTGCACTTAGAAATAATAAAAGTTTCAAGACATAAAATTCTATTTATTATTCATAAGGAAAACAATTTATTATATTCTCTTCTATACTTCTACGAACATTAGGTATTCATGATTTATTGCAAATAAATAAATAATTTTTATAAAGCATTATTCTTAGCTGAAAAAACAAATAACATAGGTAATATGTATTTTGTTATTATTGACGTAAACATAAATGAAAATCTATTTGGAAATTTTATGTGCATAGTAAAAACATGAAAATATAAAAGACGCAATTCAGTTCAGTAATTCTCTTTTTACACTGTCAAACGTTTCGTATTTACTTTATATAAAAGTTTAATGAGAAAAACATTAATCAATTTTATAATAATAGTCTGTACTCTGTCGATATTTATTTATTGGGTGTACTTTCCAAATTTCTAAACCAGTTAGCAATTTTAACTAAACCGAATGTTAAACTTTCCTCTTTCGGACTAATTAACATTAAACAAAGGCAGAACTGATTTATGTGACCTGTTTCTAATTAACTAATCAAACAATTCCGATCGTTCCGGTTCATTTCGTTTCTTTTTGATCACAGTACCCTACGGACATGAGAGTGAATTATGTTTTTGTGGAGTTTAATGCGATAAATGTTGATTTGTGTCTAACTTTATTTATTTAGGAATTCCTACCATTGTATTTTATATATTCAAACTGATTAATTTTATAGATACAAATATACATGTTTTATTTTAATATACAGGTGATTCTGGGAAGACGAACCCCCCCCTTAACTTTTTTATTATAAGAAAAATTTTCTTCATATGAAAGTTTTAGTATATTAAATATACTATTTTATGGCATATATAGAAATTTTTATAAAGTCAGGTTTACATGATACGATTATCAACTTTAATTTTTGAAATAGGAACTTAGAATAATTATTTTATTGAGATAAAAACCGCCATTTTTTTTCTCTTTTCAACGATGTATTGCTTGTGATAAATGTACATGAAAAATCGAGATAAATAAGATAATTGAGAAATGTCAGAATTTATTATTATTCAACTATTCTAGGTGGCAATGCGAAATTAAACAAAATGTAACAATGTAAATGAATGACAAAACACGTGAAACAAGTAACAAATAAATATCTCCATTGTTGTCATTAAATATCAATTATCTCTAAAATAATTTGGAAAGCAATGTTGATAGAAAAAAATAAATTATATATGAGTATAACTCGCTTAATTCGTTTGGTTTTGACCAATATAATATTTAAAAAAATACTAGCACTAGTTTTCGTACTTTAGCTTACAGGTACATACAGCGGCGGATTGACGTATTAAGAGTTTGAGGAAATTGTAATATTACACAAACAAGAAAAACTAAATAGGCAAATTTAATGTTCTAAAATTACCAAAAATATGCACATCTCATTTCTCAAATGCGACTTTGCTAGTTAGAAATAAAACTAATATTTTAAAACTAAAATGCCTTAATTAAGAATACTGCGAAAACTATTTACAAGCTAAATAATTTAAATTAAAACTTATAATAAACGATTTAATGAACCTCAAATTTTGCATTCCTACCTATGTGCATTTACAATTTCACGTATAGCAAACAGAAATAGAGGTAGATACAGAAGGAATGTTTGATTTTTAAAAGAAATTATCTAAAAAGACAATCAAGCTAAAAACAGTAATATGACTTACCATGATCAGGAATCAGCTACTGGTCATATACCATGTTACCCATTGACATCCTACAAAGTCCACACAGTCTATTTTATTTTATTATCACTTACACGGCTTTTGAAACAGAAATACGAATACACACAATATCACACAACATATTAATTAAATGCTCACAAAACGTCGAAAACATTGCTATCACTGTAAAGTCGCGCACTGTACTGAACTAGTCTTGCTCATGGCGAACGTTTTTCAAGGATGCAAAGTAATTGATGAGCTATGTTCTAACTTGTTTGTAGCGTTAAAAATAATTTCTAAATATATTCAATGTATATATTTTGTCTGTTAGTTTAAGATAAAACTAATGAATGAACGAAATCATTAAAGAATGCAAACCAGAAATGAAGAAGCTAAGTCAAGATTGGAGAATGTGCTTTTGCAGACGATGTAGTACTACGTGCTAGCAGCGAAGCTAATCACCAACACAACATGAATATTTGGAATCGTAAACTACGGAAGTTTGATAAACGTTAACGAAACAAAAGTGATGACAATATCTAATGAAAATAAAACGACCATTATAAAGATTGGAAATGATAACATAGAAAAAGTAGAGATATTTAAGTACTTAGGAGTCTTAATAGTAAGTACTGGAATACAAGATGAGGGTATAATCGAAAGAACAAACAAGACAGCAATTCATATGCTGAAAAACATTTTCATACGTAAGAATGAAATATCACAGAAAACAAAGATAACAGTTTTCAATACAATTTACCGAGTGATGTTAACTTATGGATGCGAATCATGGGTGATAACAAGACAAATCAATAGTAGAATATAAGCATTAGAAATGAAATACTTGAGAAGAGTAAAAACGGTAACGATACTAGATAAAATAATTAACAATAACATTAGAGAAGAATTGGGAACGAAATCGATAGAAGAATATATAGAGCAAAGAAAATTGAGTTGGTGGGGATATCTGGTGAGGATGAACGACAAGAGACCTACGAAAAAAGTTTGGACATCCAAAATAAAAGAGAAGAAAGGAAGAGAAACACTAAGAGAAGAGTGGAACGGTATCGTGGAGTAAACATTAAAGAAAGAAACTACAATACTAGAAAAAAAAACTTGTGCTAGAGTCAAAAAACAGTGGACTAATTTCGTAGGTACACGAATTAGAAATAAAACCGTACATTTAGCAGTAAAAGGGTATATATATATATATATATATATATATATATATATATAAACACAAAATTAGAATGTGAAACAAAATAGGAATGTAATCGTTCTGTTTACTCCTGTTATTAAAATGTCATTTAATGTACAGCTTATCATAGCGCTAAATAATATCTTGATAACATGTTGACAAACTATGGTTTCGCTCGTTTTAGTCACGGCTTAAATATAACAACTGATATACAAGGTGAAGTTAACTTCTTGCAACTGTTATTGTACGAACCATATTTTTCAAATAATTTATAAAACTTTATTTTTTCATGAATTAAAAACTTCAATTTGTTCCTGCTATTTATTTTCAGTTTCGTATAAAAATGGAAGTCGATAGTGAAGAAGATGTTGTTGGAATACTTGAAGTTGTAGCTGCTGCGGCAAAAGAAGCAACAAATAGTTTGTTACAAATAAAATCACGACAATTCCGCAAGTTTTTTGGCAGATAGCGCGGTTTATATTCTTACTGTCAAAAGACATGGTGGATGAAAATCTAATGCTATTGTACAGGGTTACATGGAAGCTTCAAAATTGAACAAAATTCAAATAGCACGAAAGGTTTTATAAACCTTCAACAAGCAATATTGAAGACATCAGATGAATCGAATATCATTACATAAATATTGTAAATTCATCTAATGTGAATATTGTTACTAATAAATAAAATAATTATGGATAGCTTTACTTTATTTTATTCCGTAGGGAATAAAATAGTCTATTATGTGTCAAATGTCAACTATATAAAGTGATAGTTTATTCTTGGTCGGGAAAAAATTTGTATATCTTGGTTCTTGTTAAATATTTAAAAAAGGAACAATAATAATTCTTTACAATATATTAACTCATGATGATCTAAATCATCAATGTATCCCTGCGTACATAGACACTCCATATAGTATCAGAAACATCAAACGTCAGCAATAACTATTATACCCTACCTAACTGACATTAGTGACGTGTCTCCATTCACTAAAGGTCAGATAGTGAAGTCACCGCTACCATCACACTACTCACTTCTCTCTCTATCTCAGCGCGTCGGAGCTGTCACCTGCAGACGTCGTGTAAATATATGAAACGTTGCACCCTGACGTGTACGAGCACTCAACCTCATCCAAGTGTGCTAGAGCACAGAGCTTAGACGCTTGCCTAGCTGGGGGAAGTCGCGAAGGTGTTGGTGATTCTGCTAAGCATGGTTCAGTACGGGAAAGTCAGAGATTAGACAGGAAATGAAGAAATTAATTGACTGTCTGTAATTTCTAAATATGTAGGAAAAATAACAGCGAAAAAATGTATCTGGTCAGATGAATAATGACTCTTTGTCAGTATGTTTCTGTTGTAACAAAGTGAAATAATCCAGAATTAATTTTTGTTATAATTAGTATTTTTCACTATCAACTCATCTTCGAAAGACAATTAAAAGTTATTTTAAGCATCTTTTTAAAAGTTAATTTGACAAAGTTTTTCTTATCAAATTTATTTGTAATATATATTTAAAACGGATTCAATTATATATTTATCAAATTTATTAGTATAAATAAATATATCATCACGCCTTTTACCCATTACTGGGTGTGGCACTCTGCCATGGCTGATCTCGGTAAGTGATATATTTCTTGGCGTGTAGTGCAGTTACCAGCCGTCAAATCACGGCCCCCAAAAATATTAGTGGAGGGAGAGCCACAGGGCTGGATTTAAATTGGTGAAAATTGTTTGTCGCCTATGGAAATCGAACCAAGGTTCTCATTTATTTATTAGTATATATGTTTATAACAATTTTAGTAGTCTTCGATCATTGTTTATTGAGTTTAAAGCTTTTCTGAATTGTCGCGCTTGTTAGCTATTATGTGATGACATATATGGGTAAATTATTAGCTGTGCGTTGGTCTAAGAAAGATTTGATATTTGTATTTCTTCCTTTAGAAGCGTCTGAGTTTTTATGTGTACTTGTGCATGGGAACAGTTATCTTGAACCAACGCAACGATTCCACCATCTTACCCCTTGTTAACACGTCCCATGGAAAACAATAACAAATAATAAGTGGTAGCTTGGATTTTGAATCTGCAAAATGGAGTCTTGCCATGTACCTTAGTAACTTAGAAATAATAGGGTGTTCATACATTGTTGTTGTTTGCAATCTTCGGTCAATTGGTCTAAATTTAATTTAATCTGTAAATAACGTACTTCTGTAGAATACAATTTCATTTTTATATTTCAATAAATTTATTTGTAAATAAAGTTATCAGCTGTTGCAATTATGATTCAATTTTACACTAATTGTAAGTGTTACACTGTTTTACAATTTGGAGTAGTGGTCACATCAACGACAAATTAATTACAGTTGTAAAATGAGATTTTAGTGCAGGATAAACAATATACCGGGAGTTTTTTTTTATCAGTAAACATAGGGATATGCCATTACCATAGTTACAGTTACAAAGTTTGACAGCAATGCATTAGAGCGTTTATTTTAAAAGAAAACATAGGGAAAATAACATTGCTGTCATCTATAGTTGTCAAAGTAATAAAACTGTCCTCTTTCAAAATCAGACCGGGTTAATAGGGGATCAAATAGTGGGGCGTTTTTATATAAATAGAAATTTAAATGGGGAAAATTATTTAGAGTTGTTACAAGAGAAAGTAATATTGAGGAAGTGTGGTTCCAACAAAATGTAGGAAAATATCTGCACCGGATATTCCCCCAACGATGGATAGGACGAGGTGCAGAAGTGGAGTCGCCTGCAAGGTCACCAGATCTTGCGCCAAACGATTTTTTTCTTTGGGGCCACTTAAAAAGTAAATTTTATAATGGTGGTACAATGAGTGTAGAACAATTAAAACGTAGAATTAGTGTTGCATCGCAAGAGATTCCTCCAGAGCAAATAAATAATGCTATAAATTCATTTTATAATCGTTGAAAATATTTTTTTCCCTATGTTTACTTTTAAAATAAACGCTCTAATGTATTGCTGTCAAACTTTTTAACTGTAACTATGGTAATGATATATCCCTATGTTTACTGATAAGAAAAACTCCCGGTAGATATGTTTTATATGGCTATAGAAATAGAAAAAAAAACCTCTATCCTTAAACGAATCTATTACGCCATTGTAAAAAGCATATAAATTTTTGTTAGCATACACACTTCACATTTATTTGCTTAACTCGTTTTCCAATAAACTTTTTATTTAAATATCTTGAAAAGGTTGTAGAAAAAATCAGACAGACTTTTTTTCCACATTGTGTGCGTAAAGCAGACACCTCTTCGTCACGTCGCGACGCCGTCCCCAGCGTCTCGGCGAAGAACGCCGGGTCAAGTGTCTGCAACTGCACGTCCAACAAGATAAATTAAATTCCTTCGCTTTATCTGTTTTTTCGATCGACGCTAAACGCTTAGCTCAGCATTGAACGCCCTGTCATGGGAGAATATGTACAATAATAGGACTAAAAGTTATCCAAGTATGTATTCAGGTGAAGTTACTTACAAAGTATTATGCAGTTAATAGAAAACCAAATAACAATTGATGAGATTTTTTGGGCACCCAGAAGTTTATATTTTGATTTTACCAGGATTCGGAATAATTTTTCATATTATTAGACAAGAAAGAGGAAAAAAAGAAACTTTTGGTTCATTAGGAATAATTTATGCTATATTAGCTATTGGATTACTAAGTTTTGTTGTATCATCATATATTTACAGTTGGAATAGACGTAGATACACGAGCTTATTTTTTGATATCATAGCAGATTTAGGGAGAGGGCACCCTTGATATAAATATGTGTTATTTTTAATTGCGTGTACGAAGTAAAGGAAGTATTGTAATCTCGAAAATTTTCGGTTTTAAAATTACAGCGGAAATATCCATTTTGACCATCCCTGAATCCATTTTGACTAATTTCTCTGTACGTACGTATGTATCTCGCATAACTCAAAAACGGTGAGCCGTAGATAGTTAAAATTTTGTATTTAGGACTGTTATAACATCTAGTTGTGCACCTCCTTTTTTGGTCAGTATATAACTTCCGGAAGTGGTACTTTCCTTGAAGCCTATAATAGATTTTAATGAAAAACTATATTAAAATATAATCCAAAACTTTTAAAATTTAGTATATAAGACTACTATATCAATGGAAATAACATAATATATTTTGGTTAAAATTGACTAACTGATACATTACATTAAGCTGCTAACAGAAGGAATTGTTCTGATTTTAGAAATAAATGCTGCAAATAAAAGTTTTAGAGAATTAAATTCTGCGTCTAGCACATCAAGAATGTTTAAATTAGCCTTTTGCATAATCGAGATATCTAAATTTAAATATTATATATATATATTTTCTTTTAATTAAGTTTGCTATAGATTAGAACAAAAAATAAAAAAATTAAAGAAAGTCAAATATGTGCAATTAAAAAATATCTATAGTTTAATACGTTTAATAAGTCATGTGATGCCCACATCAGAATTTTTTATAATAAATTTTACACCATATGCAAATCTAAAAAGATGTGAAAGTTTATAATATTATAAGATTCATATTTTTAAATGGCCCTAATGCTTTAAAATGACGACATGCTCAGTTGAGCGCTCATTTTCGACATTTAAAATTGTTGGAAATATATTTACATTTTAAAATGACAGAGCAAAGGTATGCGAAAGTAGCTTTATTGTATATTTATCGCAAAATAATTCTAGATGCAATTATTTTTCCGAACACGGAAAATACCCTGTATTTATTTTTATTTTATTTCATAAAAACCAATTATACAAAATTTAATAAAAATGTATTTATACAAAAGTATGTGTAAATAAAGAACATTGAATTTGTAGTAAGTAATTAGTGAGACGGTGAAAGCACCCTGCACAAAATGGCGGCATTCTATGGGTGTCATGTCTTTGACTGCATGAATATTTGAAGATGCATCGTGCTTGTGATACGCGGAAGTGTATTGTCGTGACAGAACTAATAGCTTTAATAATATTGTCTGGTGACTCGTGGCACAGAATACCTACTTACTTTGAACTGAATATTGCTTATATCCATTGTGCTATGTACTTCTATGCACTGCAGCAATGTTCCATGCAGTGGCTTAATTTATATTTAAATTGTGTACGAACTAATTTAGCTAAATTATACACTGACTTGTGTTTAAGACAGGGTCTATACATGTGTGCTATTTGAATTTAACTGATTTACGGAACGTTCGTTTCAGAATTAGAGTTCAAATACATGTAGGTATTGTACTCGTACCTACTCGTATACATAACAATAGTTTAGCAATAATGTAATTACAATTAAATTAAATATTAATTCATTATACCAAGGAATATGTTGTAGTTTCTGAAATGTTTATATAATCTACATGCTTATAAATTTAATTATAGTCTATGTTTGTACTCTCTATTGAAGGAAACCATATTAAATAGCAAAAAATTAAACTACAAACTTGTATACAACAGGGTTTCATGAATATTCAGTTTTAATGTAACATTAAGCATATTTTATAATTTTATTCCAGATATGGTTTTAATTTAAAATTAAATTGATCCAACAGGATATATGACAATTATGATAAACAATATAAACTTTAAATGTTATTACATAGAACTTATTACAAATAGTTTAAACTAGAAACAAAGAAAATATCGATACACAAACAAATAAAAATGTTTAATTTTACCAACTAAAATATGTAATTAACAGTGCAAGGTTATCTAGATTAAATTATGTGCAATTTTATCTAGATAACGATTATATTATATGATATCTACAATCTAGATAAATACTAAATACCTTAACTAATATCGTTTAAAAAAAATAAAAATAGATAAAAATAGATAAAGATTTATTTTTTTTAGTTTAAGAAATGTAATTGCGACCGCATTTTGTCCATTACTGGATATGACACTCTCGCGTAGCAGATATCAGTAAATGATATATTTCTATGCATCAAGAGCCGTCAAATCACGGTCCCCAAAGATGTTAGTGCAAGGAGAGCCACAGGAGCAGTTTTAATGTAGTGAAAACTGTTTATCAGCTATGGGAATCGAATCCGGGTTTTCAAATCCACAAGCCAACTCAATACCACTTCAATTCAGTTGATGCCATATTTCGAACACAGGTGACGTGGTGTAGCGGTTAGCATCTCTGCCCGGTATGCGGAAGGTCCCTGGTTCGAATCCAGGCGTCATCAGAATTTTTCTGTCATAATATAAATTAACTTTAGTCAACACCACTGATCTTCATTAAAAATTGAATTAATATTGACAACATTTACAATAAGCAGAATGACTTTTATGAAATGATAAAAGTCAAATTTGTTTTTACATAGTCACCGCTTAACAACTACCTAACAGCATAATGACTACGATGATTCCAATAATATTCAAAATATTGGAAATAATTTCAAAATTAATATTGGTTTTAAACGATCGACGAAAAAAATTATTTGTTCAACACGGCAAAAAACAGCAAAATTACGACCTCTCCTTGAATAAAAAAAAAAGTTTTGGTTCGTTTGTAATAGTTTCATCTTTTCTTACTTTCTACACAATACGATAATAAGTATGAATTTGTTTATTTTTAAAACAAAACTTAATCTAGATTTGTGACATATATTTTAAGATGCAACAAACTAAGTCTATTTGTCAAGCACTCAAAATTTAGTTCCAAGATTCCAGTTCCGGAAATTTATCACTGCTCTATTAATTTGCATATTCTTGCAACAATAAACAGACACTCACTCCAGTAATCCTTTTCTAAACTGAACAACAAGATTAAATATCGATTAGTCAACTAACATCAGTCGATGTTTGTACAGTAAGTTACTCCACTTCCACACTTACAAGAAACAAACACATCATGTCGACAAGTGAGCATCAAACAACTCGAGACTAGTATAACCAAACATATAGTCGTCGTCTTCTTAAATTGTGATGACCTGGTCGGATTTACGTGTTGTGAGGCCCCTGAGCCGAACAGACTCAACTGTCAAGGTCATATACCGCCTCGGTTTATATATTTAGTTCACAAAACGAGATATAGGGGAGGTAGGTGGCTCACAGGTATCGAGTCGGCCTGTGGATCTTGAAAACCCTGGTTCGATCCCCACAACCGACAAACAATTTTCACCAAATTAAATCTACTCCTGTGGCTCAACCTCCACTAACATCTTTGGGGGAGGGGGGGGGGCGTGATTTGACGGCTGGTAACCGCACTTCTCGCGAAGAAATATATCACTTACCGAGATATTCTTCGACACTGTGCCATACCCAGTAATGGGTACAAGGCGTGATGATATATATTTTTATTATTTTATCAAACGAGATTTTAGATACTGTAAATTAATACGACACAATGATTAGGATTACTTCACTTCTGACATAGTATATGGTTTATGAACATCAGGTAATAAGATGCTCGTATAATACAGAAAAGAAACTAACTTTATTCAATATATTTGATACAAATGTAAATAAATTCAGTTGCAAAGAAGTTCGTAAATTATAATAGATAATAAGCTGTTAGTTAGGTTATAAAACTCAATGAGAAAGTAACATAAGCAACATAGGTGGGGTGAATGGTACACTGGCAGATTGTCAACTTTATTGCAGTTCCTAGTAGCGTCACGAGAGCGCTGCCAAACCTTTTCATATATCCACGAATTAATGGAATTTCTAGTTACGTTTTCCTAAGCAACTGCTTATTTTTTTTAAATGTAAATCCGGTCCTGCATGATGATGGCGAGTTATGAATTGGTACATTGCTTTATCTATTCAGAAACAGGCATCTAATAATTATTTTATGCTTTCGTAATCATGTTTACATAATTTTTAATTCAGAACTAACATTGTTATTTAGTTGTTATAATCGCAATCTTTATTGAATAGTCTCTGCGATCGACTCGGACTACTTACGCCCACTTTAAACAATGTTTAAATTTTATGCCTGCATGCTAATCAGGAAGATCTCCAGTATTACCGGGACTAAAAAATCAGTCATTAGACGTAGCATTCATAAGTTGTTAGATGTCAGGATTTATCACCAGAAATCATTATTTGAAATACTGTACAATTCAGGCAAAACTTTTCCAAATGGCACCAATATTCATTCAATTGTTTTTTTTTATGTTGGTAGATTAATTTTTGATTCTACGTAGTACACCTTATACACCCTTTGGTGTATGATTATTTTTGTAAGTTAAAACTCTTAGAAATAGCAGAGGTTAGACTTTTGAAAAAAATCGAAGTGGATAAAAAGCAGATGAAACAGCAGTGCATAAATACTTTCATTTAGATAACGAAAATAAAAATTATAGTTCATTTAAAAGATAAATTTCTTGGGAAAAATATATTTCTTCACGTACTAAATAATATAAAAAATATATAAGCAAAAAAATTGTATATAGTATTATTTTTCAGCCTTGTAAACTTGGTGTGAACTACGTAGATTATTAACATTCGTTTTTATTCACCTGTCATTATGACAAGTTGAGAGTGAAAACACTATGAACAGGAAATAAATCAAATACAACAAAGATCGAATACACTCGTTAAAGTTCGGGAAAAAATATAAATAATTGTATCTATAAATGTTTATGAAACCATAACAAATATGTTAATATTTATAAATCCAAAATATCACCAGATTATTAAGAAATCTAAGAAATAATCACCAATTCAAAACAAGTTATAAAATCACCAGTTCTGGTGATAAATTATCAGATCTGTCAACACTGATGCTCATCAAAAGTTGGCAGTGTTATTTCAACAGACGAAGACTATAACGAAGCAACTTGATAGCACCGAGATACACTAGTAGCGTGTAATTTATTCGCACTTGTTATTATTTAATTCCTGAAATATGCACTACTGTGAATAATTGAATTTCTAGGTGGATATATATCCTTATACGGAGACATGGAAATGCATTCATGGAATGAATCTATGGATTTCTAGAAGGAAATGCAGTCTTGAGAAATACTGCAAACAGTAGAGAAGTCCTGTTAGCGTTTAATTGTTCAGGAAAAGATAATGAAAAATATTTCAATAAATTTTTAATCTATTCATATTTTATAGTCAGTACAAATATATATATATATATATATATATATATATATATATATATATATACAGGCTGTTTCATAACTTCAGGTACATACGTTAATGGTGCTGATTACGAGTTAAAAAGATTTATTTTTTTAAAACGCAAAATTATTTTCCATGTTTCCCAGTTCAAAATTTTTCGTTGCCACTGCCACTGGATGGATTATTATGTTATAGGTATTAATTAAATAAAATTCTATTATAAACAACTGCTAATAATTGAATTGTGTAATTATTCTTTCGTAGTACGTCAGTAGGTCAATTTATTGTTTCTTTTGTGAATGATACATACATAACAGTGTAAAAGAATTGGTGATTTGTTTTAAAAATAGATAACGCGAACGGATTTAGTGATAGTGAATTAGTGGACATAGTGCTAGCATATGTTTGTTGGAATTATACAACGCCTGCGTGACACAGGATCTTTGCGACCTAATCGTGGTAGAGAGGGAGGCCCTCACCAAGTAAGAAATCATCACATTGTTGAAGATGCAATTTAAACGTCGTCCATGCTGACCCTACAGTTAGAACAAGAAGAATATCACCGCACTTTACACGTAATGTGCGGCAATACTTAACTCAAACCTTTGAGAATAGGTGGATAGGACGTGGTGATCCTGTACAATGGCCTCCTAGATCTCCGGATCTAATCCATTAGATTTTTATTTTTGGGGCTATTTCAAATCATAAGATTATGATAACCAGGAAGCTCCTGAAACTCTGGAACAACTGAGGGAACTGGTTGAAAACGCTGCTAATTTTTTGAGACATCATAATTCGTTCAACGAAGCTTGCAGTGTGTCTTTAATTCATCATGCTGCATTATGTATGGCAGAGAATGGCAACAATTTTGAGCAATTTTTGTAAAAATTATTCGAATTGTATGTGTTTTATTTATTTTGACATGTCAATTATTTTGAATACATAATAAACTATAATTATCGTTTCATTAAAAATAATTAAATTTTGTTTGTTTATTTTACTAGTATTATGTAATTTAAATTGTTGATTACCTACTTCATTGTTTGTGTTTAATAGGGAAGCGAATCCAGTGTAGTACTACAAAAAATGTTTTAGGTAAACAACCCTTAATTTTTCGAATTTAAAAAAAATTCTTTTAGATTTGTAATCAGCATATCAAACAACATATACCATTAACATATGTAGTCGAAGTTATGAAACACCCTGTATATATATATATATATATATATATATATATATATATATATATATATATATATATATATATATATATCAAGTCAATAGAAAACGAGACCCGAAAAAAATCTCGTCTCGTAGGCATCACTACCCATTATTATATTTGTTTTGTGCTACGAGTATCAATTGACACACTGTTATTTTATTTTATTTGTCTCTAATTTTTTTGCTAATAGCAAAATCACTTTAACAAACTGACATTAAATAAAATTGCTCGTCTAACGGATTTGTGATTTTACTATAAAGTTTGCTCTCGTGCTTGTTACTAAGCAAAATAATTTCGAGCAAAATAAAAGTTTATCGATAAAATTAAGAGATTTTGTGCTATTACTTGTGATAAAAATACTTTAAATGAAAGTTGCAGAAAATTCAGTACTTCGTCTCTTTTACTTGGAATATTTTTCATTAAAATAATCCAGAAACGTATGAGAGAGTATAAGATAGGAATATTTTGATGCGGGATGTGACAAAATGTTTGAAAAATCCATGTAACCATATTGATATGATGAACAAAATGAAATATGAATTTGTCTTGTTTTTGATCTTGAAAGTATTATTTGTTTTCAAGAGATATATAATATACGTAGTATTTTAAATTTTTATATAAGGATCGTATTTCAATATTGGAAGTTCTTCAAAACAAAGTTTATATTAAACTACAAATATGTATTGATATACTGACATTCAGTACTACATGAATTTATGGGGTAAGTGGCTCAGTGGTATCGAGTCGGCCAGTGGATTTGAGAACCCGTGTTCGATTCCCCTAGCCGACAATCAATTTTCACTTCATTATAACTACCCCTATGGCTCTCCCTCCACACATCTTTGACAGCTGGTAACCGCATTTTACGCGCATAAATATCTCACTTACCGAGATCTGTTTCAGCAAATCGCCACACCAAGTTAAAAAGGTGTGATGATATATTTATTTATTTTATGAATTTATAACTTTGAAAAAATATAAAATACAGTTACATAGTTCAAGAATTACATTTGTCTATCTAACGATAGTTAGAGAATAATAATTTCATCGAAAGATGTAATACAATTGTCATCTACAAAATACTAAATGCTGTAAGATTTAATAACTAAATTGACACTACATCAGTATACGCCCCAAAATAGATATTAAATGCGCGCTTATTTCAATAGTTACCAGGGACCAAACAGAAACTTGCCATATTTACAGTTGCCAAAATGAATTTATTTTCAGTACGTATACGTTTTTAAATAATTTTAAAAAGCAATCGTAGAAAAAATTATGTGTGCATCACGAGCATAAAGTGTCTTTGTCCTTCTTGCACTATTGCAGCGCTGCAATTACCGTGTTCGAGTAACAAAGAATCACTTTACGCTCTTAATACACAAATAACTATAGTTTTATTTTGAACACGGATCTTTTTTAATTTACAGCCAAGGTCTGGAAATAAGTTTTTGATACTTTGCGGTCATAGTCCATCCATTATTATACTAAAAACAGTTAAATAATAGACAGTATAGTTAAACTACTTTTGGAAACTTTTATTTTGTAAGACTGATACTATTTCAAAATATAAACTCAAATATTTTAAAATATTTTTCTGTTATAATTTGAAAAGATATCCAACGTCAAATATTCATTTTATAATAATATTATTAAGAAAACTCAACAAAAACATCAAATTCAAGCAATATTATAATTTGGTAAGGTAAAACATAAAAATTTTGATCATTAAAATATTAACATCTTTCTTTTCAGATCTTATATTACAACTACATAATTACTAAATTACTATCTATACATCTAAGGAAAAGAGAAAATTGATGAGCTAAGCGTTTTATAAAATTTGTATAATAATATATTATTAGCTCATCCTGAATTTTGGTTTAGATAATTTAGGTCAACCCATACTTTCCAAAAATTATTATCATTTAGTTTTTAGAATAGAGTGTTAATTAACTGTTTTATATCTAGTTTCAGTAGCTAATCCAAATTTAAAGGTTAGTCCAAATATTTGGAGACTATAACTGTAAGTAATAAATATTATTTAATAAAACGTTATACTGAAACAATATTTAATTTGGAATTTCATAAACAAAAATGTTGAAATCTCAGCTACCTTTGATGTGAAAAAACCGTAGTAACCCATATTTACATTTTGCTTGACGTGTGCCTCAGTGTTTTGTAAATCTCTGCCCTGGAGAGGGCTAGAAGAGGGCGGAAGGGTTTAGGAAGAGGGATAAACACAGGCGACTTGATGAAAAGGAGGTCGAGGAATAGCTTCGGTTCAACAGTAATGTAAATACGGTTCTACGTATTTACATATTTATATAAACCTGAATTTGGCGTTCTGTATTGATTGTTATATGAGATATTCCACATTAAAAATACTCTCTCAATTCTAACAGTGATTATGATTCTCTTTTTATAATAAAAGTGACATTTGGTTTAAATTTGTTTTTTCTATTTTGCGTTAATAAGGAAGTTATTATGAAACCTAATTGCTTATGGATAGAGTGTTCATTACGAAACGCAACATTTTGTTTTAGATGGTTGATAGTAGCGGATGACATACTGAAACTGGCAAGCTGCGAACAACAAATTTCAATAAAACCTCAAAAACTGAACAAATGCATAAATGTCAATAAAAGCTACCAACTACAACATACAAATTTCCCTAATTTGACTCGGTTTAAAATGTTGCATATTTAAGAAATATATATTTATAGAAGACGCAAAATAAAAAAAAAAGTATACATTACTCAATTTAATAAACTATTATTTTTATTTGTTTTCAATGAACCGTTTTAAGATAACATCGGGAATATGTTACCTAGAACCATTGATTCCCTGATTACTCAAGAACAGGGATTCTCAACCAGGGTGGCATTTCTCCTTTGAGGGGACATAAGCAATTCTCAGGGGAAGCATGAGGCATGGACACTCTTAATATAAAATTAATTCATTGTCTTTTCATTTTAATTAAACTTGTGTAAAAAATAATACATGTAAGCAATTAAACTTATGTAAATAGTTGTAATTTTTGCTAGAAGATATGCAGATTTTTGAAACTGAAATTTAACTTAGTTGCCAAAGACAAGTTCCAAAGAGGTTCTTTGAAAACTTTTTGTGTTGAATATATTCCATACATACATACATACATAACATCACGCTATATCCCATTAAATGGGGTAGCACGAACCCGTCAACATTCTCATCCTGACACACGATACTCGATTCGACCACATTAACACTTCCTCCATACAAACTCTTTCTTTTCTCACAACCAAAATCCATCAACACACAACAAACATTCATCCATTCGCTAGTGTACACTGCGCTTGTTTCTGAAGATCGTCTCCGCACAATTGCAGGTAAACACTCAAAACATCTAACCAATTAATCTAAAAACAAGAATCATACGCTTGTCTTCATTCATCATATTTATCCTGCAATTAATTTTCTCCAAACATTCCTATCCTGACACACCACTTTTGCTTCAACCACATTCATAATTCTTTTCATACAAGCTCGTTTATTCTTCACGCTCAGAATCTTTCGCTCACGCAACAACCCTTCAATCATATTCATCCATTTGTTCCTAGGCCGTCCACGCAAACTTTCACCCTCAATTTCACCAACATACACCTGTTTCACCAATCTGTCATTCGACATACGTTCTACATGACCAAACCATCTCAACTGACTTATTCCCACTCTTCTTACAACATTCTTCCCAATCTCACATTCATCATACACCAATGTATTCCGGACACGATCTCTTCTAGTATATCCACACACACCCCGCAAATATCTCATTTCCACAGCAGTTATACGCCGTTCATGTTTCTTCATCCATACCCAACATTCACTACCATACATCAACGTAGGCACTAACACACCATTATAAACACTCAATCGAGCATCTCTGGATACATTCACATTCCGAGTAAAGGTTCCCAGAGCACCCAATATCTTACATCCAGCAGATACTCTTCTTTCAATCTCTCGATCAATACGTCCATCCCTCGAAAACACACTCCCCAAGTATACAAACTCATTTACTTGACCCAATCTCACACCATTCACCGAAACATTGCAATCAGTCACCAAATCACTCTTCTCAAACACTAACACTTTACATTTATCAACATTCAGTAATAGATTTAAACCTTTTCCTACTTCATTTATACTTAGAATCATTCTTCTCAATTGTTCTTCAGATTCACCCATTACAACTACATCATCCGCATAAGCTAACGCAGGCACTACACTGTCACCAATACGTACACCATCCGCCCCATTCAGCGACTTTCGTAACAACACATCCATATATAAATTAAACAACCACGGGGACATCCCACAACCTTGTTTCACGCCAACATCTATAGAAAACCAATCACTCAATCTACCATCAACTCTCACCGCAGCCTCGCTATCTTCGTATAATGCACGAATTGCTCCCAACAAATTACCATTTATACCGTACTCTAGAAGTACATCCCACAGAATAACTCGATGAACACTATCATATGCTTTTTTAAGATCGAGAAAGCCACAGAACACCTTCTTGTTCTTAGCAAGTGATTTCTCAACAATCATACGAAGAGAAAACAATTGATCTACACACCCTCTCTCAGGCAAAAATCCACCTTGCATATTACTCAACTTGGAGATTGTTAAGGTTCGTACCTTGTGAATAAGAATCTTCCCGTACAACTTCCCTACCACACTCAACAAACTTATCGCACGGAAATTAGTACAATCACTCGAACTACCTTTGCCCTTAAATAAAGGACAAATGATAGCACGTTTCCAATCATCAGGAGCTACACACAGTTTCAAACAAAATCTAAATAAATAAACTAACCAATCAAATAATCTCTCACCACCATACTTCAACATCTCATTCGTTATACCATCCAAACCAGGAGCTTTACCATTCTTCAAACGTAACAATGCAAAACTAACATCACTTTCATCTATATCCCATTCATCACTTCTAACATTTTCTCTTGAATTTTCACTACAACAATTCGATCCATTTACGCTACCATATAAGCCTCTAAAATACTCACACCATCTATTTCTAACGTCTAATTCATTCCACAATAACTCACCATTCGCACTCTTAATCGCTTTTACCGCCCTTACATTACCACCTCTCAATCTCTTCACACTCAACCAAAACATTCTTTTATTCATAGTAAAATCATTCGTCATTCTTTCACTCATCAAATCATCAAAACGCGCCTTACTTTCTCTCACTACTCTCTTAACATGTTTATTTAACCTTTTATATTCTAGCAAACATTCATCACGTAAACTTCCAGGCACATCTTTTACATGTAGAAATCGCAAATACGCTCTCTTTTTCTCTTCAATTGCTTCTTTCACTTCATCATTCCACCATGCATTCCTTGGACAAGAGCCTAATCTGGATTCACCACAAACTTCTTTTGCACATTTAAGAACTGTATCCTTAAATTTCATCCAAACATCATTTATGCTGCATTCAAAATTAGGCTCACATACAGGCAAAGATTCATTTATTTTCTCAACAAACAGATCTCTAATATCCTCATTCTGTAGTACACTAGATTTCACACGAAACATTTTTTCGGTGCCTTTTACCCTCATTCGCCAACATTTATCCAGACGTATACGCGACACCACCAAATAATGGTCATTCGTACCCAATTCAGCCCCACGCTTCACACGCGTATCCACAACTAAACTTCTTAGTCGTTCATCATACAAAATAAAATCAATCACACTCCGTCTATTCTCCCTCACATTCTCCCATGTATACAAGTGAGCTAATTTATGTTTAAAGACAGAGTTGGAAACGAAAAGATCACGCTCTAAGCAGAAGGATACTATTTTCCTACCGTTTTCATTCACTCTCACATCACCATATTTACCCAATACATTCCCAGACATACTTCTCTTTACTCCCACCCAACCATTCAAATCACCACATACGATAACTTTTTCACCTGGATCACACGAATCAATCACACTATCTAACAAATTCCAAAATTGATCTTTCTCAAGATCACTTTCGGATTCAGTTGGGCCATAAACTGACACAACGAAGATTCTATGAAAGCCTACCTTAAGTCTCAGCCAAAGAATTCGCGATGAAATACAACTATAATCTCTTACAAACGGTTTCATCCTTTCACTAACAAGCACTCCTACACCATGTTTTGCCCGTTCATTCTCTGCAACACCCGACCACAAGCAAAACAATCCATCTACCTCTTCTTCATTACAGCCTTTCCGCTTTGTCTCGCTCACACACAAAACATCTACATTATACACACGCATTATATTCACCAATTCATTTTCTTTTCCATTTATACCTCTAACATTCCACGTACCAAACTTACATTCATCAAATTTCGCCCATTTATTCCTCATTAGAACAAAAGATAAAAGAAATAGGGTTCTCTCGGTAAAAGAAGAAGAAGTTAAGGTAGCTTACCAGACTTATCCTTAAATATATTCCAGTTTACCTAAAATTATCGCAACAGGCTTTGCGTGTTCTCATCCGTTTTTCAACAACGTATCGTTATGAATCTGACTTTTCTGCTTTGCTTATTATAAAAACAAAACAGCACAATAGATTAGACGATATAAATGATATTCGTTTTGCATTATCGTCGACAGCACCGGACATTGAGAAGCTTGTAAGCTCAAAGCAGGCTCAACGATTACACACATGATAAATTTTGTATTCTCTTTGTTTGTTTCAATATTTTTTTTTTTTGTCATACTGATATTTTATTTTGATTTAAACTTCCTTAATAATATGAGTAATAATTGGAAAAATGTTGTGTCTTGATAATATTTGGCAGGGGAGGTATCAAGCAGATATGGTATCGAAAAGGTTGAGAACCACTGCTTTAGACCATGGTTATCGGTTAATAAGTAGATTTACTTATAGAATAAAAGTTATAGATGTTTAAATTCTGCATCTAAAACAAACTAAATGTTTCTGGCAGCGTATAAAATCCGTGGAATTTATAAAATTCCAAATGTAAAAATTCTGTTATTATCTGTTATTTTTATATTAAAACACACTTTTGATGAGAATCAATTCAATTGCACTTCTAACAAACAAATTCTTCTTATTTATGCCAAATTTCATACAATTATTTAATTATTAAACGTGGCAAGGTTCGCTTCGCAGGTGTTTTAAATAAACAAATCCTAAACCCATAGAATATACGTTCAACTTTGGAAAGCATATAACACTTTATATGAATCTTAGATTTGACCAATTACATAAACCAGTGGTACTCAATATATAATCCGGTCCGTGAGAGATTTATGGGCAAGTCTTTTTTAACTGATCTTGTTGTTAGTGCAATCTTTTTGTAACTTTCGACTAATATTCAGCTAGGAATGTTTTTATAACTATAATTAAATTTATTAAAACTTTTTTATTAATCTCCAAACAATTATTTTAACTTTGTAGACATACAGGATGAGTCTGGGTAGACGGCCCTCCCCCCCATAACTTTTGTATATATTATGCGTAACTGTTGTATATATTATGCGTAATGTAAATAAGTATAAATTCTACGTCTTTACATTTACAATCTAATAAGATTTACAAGAAGAATTATTCTCCGGCGTATTCATTTTCAAATTATGTATGTGACCCGTTACTTAAAAAGATTCGTAACAACTGAAATAAACATTTATTTTTTCTTGTTTAGTTACTGATGAAATCAATATTAATTTATTTATTTGAATGTTAAGCAGAGATGTACATCTACGTGTAATCTTTAATTGTCTACATCTACACGTAGACAATACGTCGACAATTCTAGCGACGTAGATAATGTAAACAATGTAGATAATGCATCTGACAGTTGTAAAATTCAACATAACCTAAATTTATTTCTTTGTAACTATTACATGTATTCGTATTCGTGAGCTCGGGTCATTATCGGTCTTTTATATAATAAAACTAATAAAGCAAGTGCTCGTACATTACTAGACGAATGTCTGTCTTGGGTCTTGGGCGAACTGTCATATTTTTAAATTCGATCAACGCGCTATCTCACCAGACGGAGTTTTATTTGGCGCTGTTTTTAACAGTAACCAGTTGACAAATGTTGAACGTTTTGCCCTGCAAAACTAATTTTTTTAATGTAATACCTAGAATAAAAATAAAAATCTCGACCAACATTTAAAATTCCTTAGTTCTAGGGATAACATTTCTAATCTGACTTAAGTGAACACAGGTGTTTTCATTGTCTACATAGTCTACATTGTATACATAAAAAATGAAGACGTAGACTACATGATTGTTTACACGTAGAGAATGGCGTAGATTACTTGCAGTAGACTACACGCACATCCCTGATGTTAAGTACTATGTACTTTTTTATATTTGTTGCAGTTTCACTAGTAACTACCTACGTAGGTAAATAATATCAATTTGAAATCATCGAAAGAAGTAAAACATAATGCGTAGGCTGATTTAAATGCAGAAATTATTTATATGGGGTACGTGGCTCAGTGGTATCGAGTCGGCCTGTGGATCTTGAGAACCCTGGTTTGATCCCCACAGCCGACAAACAATTTTCACCAATTTAAATCTACCCCTGTGGCTCCCCCTCCACTAATAACTTTTGGGACCGTGATTTGACGGCCGGTAACCGCACTTCATGCGAAAAAATACATCACTTACCGAGATCTGCTTAGACAAAGTGCCACACCCAGTAATGAGTAAAAAGCGTGATGATATAAATATTTATTTATTTATTTAATTTATTTTTCCACTACTTATATGTATTTGTAATCTTTTATATTATATTTTTTTAAACAATTGAAAAACTGAGTCTCGCAGTTTTACCCAGCATTGCACAAAGATACAAATTCGTGCTACTTGCATCGCTAATCTTCCTTGTCTGCTTGAAGTTTTCAAGAAGAACTGAATTCCATGCAACTGCAATGTATCGCAATAAACGGGTTGTCAAGTACACTAGATATGTCAGAGGTAGCCGAGACGTTAAGACACTGGCAATGCCAAGCTACTCTATGTGAAGTAACACGGCGTGAAGCACTAAACTGCGAAAGATATTAACCTGACAAGTCAGGAGGCAAAGTTGCAAAGTATATTCGAATACAGCACATATTCAGAATTCAGACATGACAACATGCGCGCTTTCGCAGTTTATAGATTGTTTGTATAAATAAAATATATAAAAGATGGGGTAGGTGGCTCAGTGGTATCGAGTCGGCCTGTGGATCTTGAGAACCCTGGTTCGATCCCCACAATTTTCACCAATTTATATCTACCCCTGTGGCTCCCCCTCCACTAACATCTTTAGGGGCCGTGATTTGACGGCCGGTAACCGCACTTCAGGTGAAAAAATATATCACTTACCGAGATCTGCTTAGGCAGAGTGCCACACCCAGTAATGGGTATAAGGTTTGATGATATATTTATTTATTTATTTTATTTAATCAAATGAAATATATTGCACTTGTCGCAACGAATGTTATCGCTTCAAAGTCAATGCGCAGTTGCCATAATTTCAGTTTTATTATACTGGTATCGATATTATACTGTGTCCATAGTTATAGTGAATACTGGTATAAGTCTTAATAGGTAGGCTACAATCTTACACATTAGGGAGTACAGTAGATATAGTACGTCCAGCGGTAATTTGGAAAAATGACTTTTACATTCCTCCATTCCCACTAATCGATGCTACTATTAAAAATTCTTGTTTTCAGACAAATATAAGCTCTACGTAGATTACAAAATATATTTAGGAAAGATAAAAATATCTTGAAAACCATTCAAATAACGATAGAGTTTATAGGGCCTTGCGCGACCGTAGTTACTCAGTAAAATACTTATCCCGTGATGCTATTTTTTGTTTAATAACGTGTGCACAATACTGAACTGTGCAACAGGTAATATTTTTTACTGAATGTGAGCGAAAGGAGCAGAATGGTATAAAAATTATTTAGAAAAAATTTACATCATTTTCCAATAATTTAAATATATAATGTATGAGTAGAATTCCATGACCACCCGTGAAGTACTGCTATCAGCCCATTATCCTTATTTTATTAAACCAGTGAAACTAAAAATGTTCGCTAGGAATGAAATACCCTAATTTTTGCGAATTTCAAAAAATCCTTTTTGTTCTATTATCAGAATATCTAATTATATATGTCATTAAAATTTCGTGCAGAGGTATAGAAACATCCTGTATATTCAACTATACATTTTTTTTGTAAATAATTTTGAAATAGAAATGAATGAATGATGTCCGCAGTTTTTATATTGCCGTACTGCCGGTTTCTTAAGTCAGATTATTTTAAGGCGTATAAGTGACTAGCTTATAGTACCCGAGAGTGAGAACTACATGTAATTGTATTTTTATATTTAACGACAAATCACACATTGTCGGCAGGTGGATTTGAACTGACGAACCTTGGTTCGGGTGACGTCACAGTATGTTAAGAGATGTGCCTTAACACGCTCGGCCACCGCGCCTACTGAAATAGAAAAATGAACATAATTTGAAACAAAATAATGTATCGTTTCAAATGACTTTTAGAATACGCCCTCTAAGTATAACTACATAACATTTTGCCTCTAGTCTAAATGACTTCAACAATTATCCTACATTGCAAACATGATGAATAATGCCAATGTCTATTTATGCACAGTATTCTGTATAAAGGTGATCGTTTTTTGTTAGAAAATTACTTATGTACAAATTTAACAAATGATAGAAAATTTCTAAAATAAAATAATAGTTACAAGTTACAGTATGACGTATGTAGTTTCTTTTTTGGAAAAATTGTGATATGCCTTGTCAAAATATTGTATTAATTTGAAAAGTTATATTAAAAAGTAGCAAGCTTAATCACTGACTAAAAAAATGTTGAATGATAATTTTCTTCACATGCGTATTTGTCAGTGTAAAAGATATATTGGAGTATCAAGATCTTTGAAAATAACAAATCGGGTTCGTTCGTTCATTATCGGAAGAATCCGAAAGCAGTAGGATCTGAATACTACATTTACTAGGTATGATAAATAAAAATGTATTAACGTTTCCGAACATGTTGCATCATATCTTACCAATTAGTTAACAACGTTGGTGAACGTTTGTTTCTGTTGAGTTATTTGAGAGCTCGCTCTGTAGTGATTTAAATGTTTTCGGTGTGTTGTGAGTATTTTTTTGAATATTTAGTGATATTTTAATAAGTAAATTGGTTTAAATTGTGCGTAATATTGTGTATTAGTGTGTAGTGTATAAAATAAACGTTAATATATGAGTGGTAACGCTGTGGAATAGACTAATACAGTGAACTGATTTATTAGTGTACAAGGTGGAACGATTGCAGTAGCTGATTCCTACTCAAGGTATGTGATAATATGATTGGTAAAACCGTAGTTGACGGCCAGAATTGAAGTTGGGTGTAAGTCGTTAGTAACTTTTGGTGAAAACATCAATTTCGGAGCTGGTTAGCCAAAAAGAAAACACCCCTAACCATGCCTGACCTAGTATAGAAAGCGTTTTTATAGTAAAAAGTAACAAACCGCTGGTTTATTATGTCGACCTTGTACCGATCGAACTGCCGTTTTCGCCAAAAGCCACCAGCGACCTGCAGCCAACTTCAGTTCTGGCCGTCAACTACTATGGTTTAGCCTTATGATTAAACTAATAATGCAGATATGTGGGCATTTTAAATTAAACTAACCTTTCGAAAACATTGTCGATAATATTTAAAAAAATAGTTTAAAAAAATACATCCCTGCATAATAATTTACTCCAACTGATTTTTTGTCATATGACATGACTGAAAGTACAGTGATGATAAATTTAAAGTTAAATTTACTTCATGGAAAAAATACCTATAAACTATAATATGTTGAATACGAAAGCGAAATACTTCGTACCTATTGTCTCCATAAATATTTATTTAATATTGATATATTTGAATTAAAAAATAAGGTTGGTAATATAATGATATGAGATGCGATATTATACACCAGTGGATAAAAGCATTATTTAACAAGCATGAGGTTTTATGTTCAAATCACGCTAACTTCTACATATATCCAAAAAAGATACGATTGCAGGTTCTCTGTACTGTAATTGGGGTAAAGTTTCTGTTTGCAGAGTAATAAATAAATATATATAAATATGTACAAATATATGAATAACATTTGATGTAAAATATGTTTTAAAAAACTGACAAGAAATGTATGTAAATTTATTACTGTGTAATACCGGCATAATAACATTGTGAAAAATATTTCAATGCTCATAGTTATAATGAATACTGAACTCACGCTCCACAAACTCAAGCCGTCGCTTTTAGTAAATAGTTATTTTTGATTCTAGATTGCGAAATATTACTTTTGCATTCGAGAATTAGTAATAATGTAATGAGAAAATTTTGACGTTTAGGATTAATTAATGTGACATTTAATGTCTCCATAACAACAATGTATGTAATTTAATTTTTTTCATATATGGTATTCTCTGACCAGCAATTGACAGCTGGTTGGCAATAGAAACCAAACAAACATTCTAATTTTTTTCTGCATTTATTGGGATTCGCATTGCATTTCTCAAGAAACTATTCCAGTACACCAGTTAGCTTCCTCAAGCGGGATAAATATGAATAATTGCTCAATTGGAACATTAAATATAAATTTTGTTAAAGAATAGAAGTATTGTTTCTAAGCAAAAAAATAAAGTGACAAATTTTATTAAATTGTGAGCCTTGTATCAAAAAATTGCAGGGTGCAAAAAACTCTTGCATCTTGCATGCAAAAATCTTTTGCGTTCTGTAGACAAAAAACACTCATTTCGCGTGTTGATAGTTGTCATGTAAATTTTAACTTTATATGACAGTTTTCGAAAAACTTAATTTTAAATACATAAATATACAAAAAAGACCAATGTTTCACGTCACTGATTTGCAACCGTCAATTTAGTGGGTGTAATTTTTAACTAATGTTGACATTTGATTAATTATATTGCAATTAAGTCATTTAAAAAAAATATGTATTAGTTTGATATCAGGCTTTAATTGGAAATAAAAACGGTAAAATTAAATATTCATTTTGAAACCTTTTTTTATTAAACTATGAAGGCTACGTATCGGCCAATATTTAAACCATTATCAAGATACATAAATCAATAATAATCAATAAACAATTCTGTTTAATTAATGTAACAAAATAAACCAAACTTACCAATTTTTAGTATGAATTAACAAGTAATAACTTAAATTTTACAATCAAAGGTAACATAATTGAAGTGAAAGAAACATTTAAAAATATAGGTGTACACCTCAAGAGTCACATAGTAACTAAATCGTAAAACTAATCAGAACAAGAAAATTATAAATTATTTAGAATTTATTAATATAAGTTTCTTTTTATTTATGATTGGTTTAAAAGCAATAGAGGACATATTTCACAATTCATTCTGTTAGAACTTTGCTATTTCTAAGGATATTTACGTTATTATTACCATTAGTGAAATTTGATATATTTTGTAGATATTCAAATGAATTTACACATTATTTTACATATTTTCCGGGCTTCGCTTCCCGTTATTTGAGCTGTACTTTAAATGTAAACAACAAAATTATGATCTTGTATCATAAAAAAAATAAATAGCGAGATTGTCGAATCATATTATTATCTAGTAATACGGAAATTAGCGTAACGGCATTCAATTCCGGAGATACGGAGTTCAAATATCATTCTAACTAAAAATATATGAATTACCATACTGTGGCTCGTTGACTCTGTACTGTAATTGGGATTCAGTTCCTTTTGTACAGATTAGAACAAATAAATAAATAAATTTTACATGGCTTATATCTCGTTTATTTATTAATTTCAGTATTTTGAACATAATATCATTTATACTTCAACACGTTGAGTAAACGGTAGTGAAAATAAATTTTACGATTACTTCCGGTTTTCTAGTAACTAACACCAAATTTGATATTTCGTATGTATAGTAGGGATGGAAAAACCAGTTCAGTTAACTGATTCGGTTCATTAGAATCAGCTCACTAAAATGACCTGCTCAAATTTAACCGTTCTTTTAAAATATCTTATACATAATACGTAATACAAATTGTCACTTCACCATAGCATTGTTCTGTTCAGTCAATTAGTTATTAACAAGCAGGGATGTGCGTGTAGTCTACTGGAAGTAATCTACGCCATTTTCTACGTGTAAACAATCATGTAGTCTACGTCTTCATTTTTCATGTAAACAATGTAGACTATGTAGACAAAGAAAACACCTGTGTTCACTTAAGTCATATTAGAAATGTTATCCCTAGAACTAGGGAATTTTAAATGTTGTCAGAGATTTTTATTTTTATTCTAGGGATTACATGAAAAAAAATTAGTTGTGCAGGGCAAAACGTTGAAAATTAGTCAACTGGTTACTGTTTAAAATAGCGCCAAAGAAAACTCCGTCTGGTGAGATGGCGCGTTGATCGATTTTAAAAATATGACAGTTCGCCCAAGACCCAAGACAGACATTTGTCTAGTAATGTACGAGCACTTGCTTTATTAGTTTTATTATATAAAGACCGATAATGACCCGAGCTCACGAATACGAATACATGTAATAGTTACAAAGGAATAAATTTAGGTTATGTTGAATTTTACAACTGTCAGATGCATTATCTACATTGTGTACATTGTCTACGTCGCTAGAATTGTCGACGTATTGTCTACGTGTAGATGTAGTCAATTAAAGATTACACGTAGATGCACATCTCTGTTAACAAGTAACAATTCTTGTTTATTTTTTATTTATATTTAATTTATCACATTTCATGTAACTTCTCAACAAAATGAGAATATGAGTATGTGTGAATATAAATCTCAAAGCGATTTTCTTGCAAATTAAAATAAATGAAAGATATAACACTAATCAAAATTTATCACATGTATTGATTTTTTTAAATGAATTGTACAATCTATTTCTAATAATTTGATTATTGAAATTACCAAATTTGTCATTTGTTGTCATTTAACCTGAACAATGGAACGTAAATATTGATATTTAATTTGAAACTAAGTAAACTTTACTTACGAGTACATATCAGCATCAGCACAAGACAAAAACGATTTTAATAATTCGATTCATTCAATTAAACGAATAATTTATTTTCTTATCTGCTGATTTAAATATATAATGAACGAAATGTCTAAAAGATACTTAAACCCGACTGAACCGTTCGAGAATAAGATAGTGATTCGACTCTCATCGTTCACTAAAGTGAGCCGTTTTAATTGAATATAGGTCCTGCATTTTATTACAAATTGAAATCTACCTCAAATTTACATTACAATAACGTTTCGATGGTAATAGCTATTTAAATTTTGCGAAAATGTACACTAAAATAATTTACCTTGATATTAAGACAAATGCTTACTAAATACGTAGAACAATTTTAATTAAGATTACTATATTGACAGTTTTAAACTATATAAAATTTGCGAGCTACATGGCTTAGTGGTATCGAATCGGAATGTGGAATTGAAAACACCGATTCGATTTCCACAGCCGACAAACAATTTTCACCATATTAAAATTATCCCTGTGGCTCCCCTTCCAATACCATCTTTTGGGCTGTATTTTGACGACTGGTAACCGCCCTTTACACCCATAAATATATCACTTACTGAGATCTGCTTTGACATAGTACCACACCCAGTAATGGGTAAAAGCTTGATGATATAATACTTATTTTTATTTTCTGGTAGTAATTTCGGTATCCAACTGCAGGTACTATGTTTTAACGTATTTCATAGGACAGAAATCGAAGACGCCCAAGGTGATTTTTGTACATACACACACACATATGATTGATTTTTGTTAATGCGTTAGCTAAGTAATAGTTTATTTTATCTGAGTGTACTTAGGCAATAATTTGCTATAATGGAATTGATTCTATGGTACCTGTACATTAGGCTGATTACTTAAAACATTTTTTTGATAAAGTTGACGTTGATGTTCTAAAAACAATTTTCTATTTTGTGAGTGTTTGTTTTACTAACGAGTTTATTTATTAAGATATTTTTGTAATTTTTATTTATGGGGTAGGTGGCTCAGTGGTATCGAGTCAGCCTGTGGATCTTGCGAACCCTGGTTCGATCCCCACAGTCGACGAACAATTTTCACCAATTTAAATCTATCCCTGTGGCTCCCCCTCCACTAATATTTTTGGAGTACGGCTGGTAACTGCACTTCACGCGGAGAAATATATCACTTACTGAGATCTGCTAATGGGTAAAAGGCTTGATGATATATTTAATTATTTATTTATATTTATATATTATTGTTATTGATAATCATATCGGGTAAGTGGCTCAATAATATCGAGTCGTACTGTGGATTTTAGACCCCGAGTTCGATTCTCAAATCAATTTTAATTATATTAAAAGAACTCCTGTAGCTTCACTAGCACTAATATTTAACGGGTTGTAATTTGACGGGTGGCAACCGCTATTAACTTGCAGAAATATATAACTTACCGAAATCTACTACGGCAGAGTACCATACCCAGTAATGGATAAAAGGCGCGATAATATATTTATTTATTATTGTACTAATAATTATCATTCTTTTAAAACTTTACTTTTAGGTGCATAAAGATTATTTTACAAATGCATTGATGTTGGATGCTTTAGTTAATTGTTTTATTTCAAGCCACAGTCATGGCTCACTATTCTCTTTCCGATTTGGTGTATAATAAAGTACCCGTCATTTTACTTTTTAATAATGTAACTTATGGATTATTTTACATTATTGTAAAACAAATATGATGCACTTTCCAAATTTGTAAAAAAATATAGTATGTTCCAGTTGAAATTTCAAAGTTGATATTAATTACTAATAAACCGGAAATGATACCATGAATGTACATCCGCCATCAACTAGCTTACATGTTGCTGTTTAAATCATGTTATATGAAAGAAATTGCTAAGTTGATGAATAAGCGAGATATTTGCTGGGTCTATTAAAATATAATATCCTGTATATACCGGCTGGAACATCATACCTGTGTACATAGGCGATTAACATGAAAAAATAGTATTTCTGTGCGCATTGCTCCCCAAATTATTTTAGCCAAAAATGCTTAAAATAAAATAAACAGAATTACATTTACATACGTTATAACGACAGAAATTAAATAAAAAAATATAAAAAATTACGTTGAAAATATCAAATAGCCATGGAAGTGAAACAAAAATAGATAAATGCTTGACGTTTGACAGATCTCCTGATTTAACACCTAGCGATTTTTTTATGGGGTCATCTTAAATGTAAAATTTATAAGCAACGCCACCCAAATATTAATTCTTTGAGAGAAGCTATCGTGGATAAGTGCGCCTTAATCACAAATAGGCAGCTCGCTAATGTACGACATTCCTTCTACAATAGACTTGGTTATTGCTTGGCTGAAAATGGAGGTTTATTTGAATATTTATTGTAATAATAAATTGTAGTGATTATTTTATTGAGAGAATTATTGTTTGATATTTGAATTATAATAGCTAGGTTATAATTTTTACATGACCAACCCTATAAGAAATAAACGTTTCATTGAAATGTACAATTGTTTATTTATTATTAAATTGTAATCATAGGTATGGAGTTTTTTGTATGAATTTTATTGAATGATTAATTTGTCGGGGGTAAAATATCAAATAGACAGAAAAACGTCAAGCATTTATCTATTTTTGTTTCACTACAATGGCTATTTGATATTTTGAACGTAATTTTTTATATTTTTTTATTTAATTTCTGTCGTTACAACGCATGTAAATGTAATTCTGTTTATTGATTTAGATGCAGAATTTTATGCTCTACAACATTTATTTGAAGCATTTTTGGCTAAAATAATTTGGGGAGCAATGCGCACAGATATACTATTTTTTCATGTTAATCGCCTATGTACATAGGTATGATGTTCCACCCGGTATATAGGGCACGATGTATAGCAGGTAAATTATATAAACTATATTTCTACTGCAAAATTATTTATATAATATATAAATATAATATAATTCTAATTTAGTGATTTGAAAGTTATCACTTGCTTTCTATTATAAATTTCTATATGGCTCGATCCATTACTGATTTTCGCCAAAATGAATAACATATAAACATGTAACTAAGATACAACAAACAGTATCAGTTTACAAAGATTATAAACTGACTTTAACAAAATTGTGTAAATATTTTACAACTGGTTTACTCTTCGCTATAAAAGTTAAACAAAAGTAATAAACGTCAAGGGTATTTATTTACCCATGCATAACAAATATCTTGCAAAGAAACAACAAAACAAAAATCTTTTTGTGATTTATGACGCTTTGCTACACACACAATATATACGCATACAAAACATCAGAAAATTAACTCCTGAAAATCAAAGCGCGATAAAGCACGTATGAAAAATCCCAAGCCGCCATGTTAAACTCAGCACCAAAAGCGCACTTGTTTTGCTGCGCATTTAACGATATTAAAAGATGTTTTATGTTGATTACATTGCAAATGCACTGGTGAGTGCTGCAGGTCTGATTTACATCGTGTGCTCTGCGCTGTGCAAACAAAAAGTTTGCGGAAGCATAGCTCTACTTACACGTACATAAATACTATCCGAACCGATGTAGGTATACTCGTATGTACATATCTGCACAGATGACCTACGTTAAATATTGTTTCGGTTTAGTTATATTAGCCGAATCCTCTATTTTATAACTACAAAGCAAAAGACGACTAGAATTCAGACTAAATAATATTACTTTTCATCACTTCTTTATTCAGTTAATCAGGAATACACGAATACGATATTCAAAATAGCTTTTTTCGAGAAAGCAATCAGAAAGTAAATGATGTACTTTTTAACTTCACTTGCTTCGAATTATAATTTGTTCAATTTGATATTTTTTAATTGTTCTGCTTGAACAGTATCATATTATTTTTAAACTATCGCTGTGTAACATCTCTTTGAAATATTTCTTATTTTGTACCCTTTTTTACGATGTATAGGTATACTATTTTCATTTTAAACTGGAGGGATCGGTATAAAACGATTAAACGTTCCTGTCCAAAATAACTACAATGAAATCTATTAGTGCGGTTACCACAAATCACTTAACGATGGTTGCAATAGGTAAATTTTTAAGGGTCGTATTCAGCCTAAAATTATTATTCTTTTTCCTATGATTGATCATTTAAAAGTTACTAATTCGGATTAAATGATCCAATTAGCAGTTATGTTACTCAATAAGAAGATTAAATATCCTGTACTGAATCAGACTGAGTAATGTATGTAAATGTTTATGTTTGTATATACCTAATATTTATAATATATTGTACTTGTATCGTATGAATAAGGAAATATACTTATTTAAATATTGTAAGTTTTTGTTTTTATTATACACGTACCGGCGAATGGGGCTGTACTACCCTGTGCGAACCTTGTGACACCAGTTATAATGGGTCATATTTTGAGTTCCTTTGTAAACGTAATTACGGTGCATTTAATGGGTTTATGCTGATCCCTCCAGTTTAAAATGAAAATATTATACTACATATTCTAACAATTCATCAAGGAAATCACTTGACGAATCCGTATGAGACATCTAGATTCTTTCTTGAATGTATTTAAGTTCGAATAAATTGTTTTTGAAGCATGTCAAGAAAAATAGTATATTGTAATACTAGTGAGGAAAGAGTTTAATTGCAAAACGAGTACAAAAGTTGGAGCTCGAGCGATAATTAGTGTTCCAATAGTACGAGTTTTGCAATGGCCCTTTTTCACGTGTGTTACGTACTGTTTTATTCAACATTAAACTTGAAAATTATATTTTTATGTTTGCGATACAAGAAATTTTATAATTATTTTATATAAATGAAAGGAGTTGTATTTGCAAATGCACATCATGTTTCCTTAGTCACCATGTTAAATAACATTTCCCTCACTCAATTTTGTTGTGATAGTAACCGTTTGTCTCACTAGTGTGGAAAGTTATTTACTTTAATCACAAGTGTCGGAAACGGTTTCTATCACAAGTAAATTGAGTGAGAAAAATATCATTTTCACAAGTAATATTGAAAAAAATGTTTTGCCTAACACTAGTGGATAACGCTTATTCTATTCTCTTTCGAATACGTTACTAGCTATGCTCGTGTAACAATATTCGAATTCGAATAAGAAAAATACAGATTCTTCTCTAGTTTCTCTAAGAAATAAAAATAGAGTCGTGATTATATACTAAAAATGTTCAATTAGTTCTACATACTAGATAGGTAAGCAGATGTTCTTAAAAAATAAATTTTCCATTTTTTTATTGATTACCGATTGACTACTATCTTTGAAAACTCACTTATACGAGTATAGTTTTTTCTAGAGATGGGCGAATATCATCCGTGAATAGTCGAATGCCGCGAATATTGACATTATTCGATATTCAAGATTTTCGAATATTAACGTCAGTATAGCGAACATTCGAATACCTCGAATATCGCGCCATATGTTGACCTCAATTTTTGACTATGTTTTTCTTTATCATTTGTACATAAACTTAAAGCTATTACAATACTTTGAAGTTGTTAATAACAAAGATATTTTGTTTCAAAACCATGAAGATGTACCATATTTCAAATTTGTTTTTCGCCAACATCAGCCCGTACGTTTCACCTTAAATTTGAAGTTTTCGTTTTTTCTTTTTTGTTTTAATTTTATTTTATCTTAACAATTTCATTCAAATAGTTAAGAGGACATAATTAAATAATTATTAATAATAAATAAATTAACTTTTAGGAGTATTCGAATAATCGAGTACCTCGAATATTCGAGATCTGATTAATATTTGTATTCTATATTCGAATTCGAGAAATTTTATATTCGCCCATCTCTAGTTTTTTCTAAAAAACAACATATAGAACAATGTAATTCGATCAATAAAATAGTTACTATTTTAAAAGTAAATATATAACAAACTTTTCTTTACATTAAAATCATCTTTGGAGGGTATGCTATGACGGCTGGTAACCGAACTTTAGGTGCAAATTATATCACCTACAAAAATTTGCCACGGTAGAGTGCCACCTCCGATAATAGGTAAAAAGCGTTATGATTTTTAGCAAATAATTGACTTAAATTTATTTTATGCGGAAATATAAAGTTTAGGTTTAAAATCCCGGTATTTGCCGAATATTTTTCTCTTAAATATATTTAAAATCAATTATATTCTCCATTGCAATAATCAACTATTTTGTCTACAGAACAAATTCTGTTTGAACAAAATGTTCGTAAGTAAATCCCAATTTCAAGCAACAAACTAATTTTAAGTTTATCGAGTAGAAAGCTTTTCACATAAAAATAAAGGCGAAAGTGATACAAAATGGTGGCAGTTGTTTTTTATCGACTTCACTAAATTACCATACACTGTTTTCGATAAACAAATATACCGTGCTCTACTATCTGTATTCAATTTTGATATTGATCTTTCTTTATTCTCCAGAATCAACTTTCGTGTTTTAGTTCATTGTATTATTGAACTTTTTATTATATATACACAGGGTGAGTCTGGGAAGACGCCTCCCCCCTTTAACTTTTTTATTATGAGGAATAGAAAAAAATGGTTCATATGAAAGTTTTATTATTTTAAATATACTATTTGATGGCAGATGTAGATATTTTTTATAAAATCAGGTTTACAAGATACGACTATCAACTTTTATTTTTTAAATAGCAACCTATAATTATTTTACTAAAATAAAAACCGCCATTTTTTTCTCTTTTCAACAGTGTATTAGTTTTTATTAATGTATCTGAAAAAATTCGAGAAAAATAAGAAAATTGAGAAATACTAGAAATAATTTTTATACAAATATTATAGGTGGCTATGTGAAAATAAACAAAATGTAACAGTGTTATACAACTTAACAAACTAAAGCAACAAATTCAGTAACAAAAACAACTTAAAACAAATGTTCAAAATTACGACCTTGAATGTTTGGGGTGGCATAATAGGAGATTTTGTTGTTGGTCCACATTTTTTTGAAGGTCCATTGAATGGAGACGGTTATTTAAATTTTTTAATAATGATCCTCCCGGAATTATTGGAGGATATTCCATTAAATGTCCGCCAAAATTTGATATTCCAACATGACGGAGCGCCACCACATTATGCCGGTAATGTTCGGAATTATTTAAATAATCACTGGAGGGGACAATGGATAGGACGAGGTGGACATATTTCATGGCCAGCAAGATCTCCTGACCTTACGCCTATGGACTTTTTTCTTTGGGGATACGTCAAGGATCTTGTCTACCAGAAGATACCTACAGATGCAGAAGACATGAAAGAGCGTATTCGAAATGCTTTCCAAAATATTTCGCGAAACATGCTGGCAGATGTTCGAACACATCACGTTCAACGCTTAAATTTTTGTATTACAGAACATGGTCGTAATTTTGAACATTTGTTTTAAGTTGTTTTTGTTACTGAATTTGTTGCTTTAGTTTGTTTAGTTGTATAACACTGTTACATTTTGTTTATTTTCACATAGCCACCTATAATATTTGTATAAAAATTATTTCTAGTATTTCTCAATTTTCTTATTTTTCTCGAATTTTTTCAGATACATTAATAAAAACTAATACACCGTTGAAAAGAGAAAAAAATGGCGGTTTTTATTTTAGTAAAATAATTATAGGTTGCTATTTAAAAAATAAAAGTTGATAGTCGTATCTTGTAAACCTGACTTTATAAAAAATATCTACATCTGCCATCAAATAGTATATTTAAAATAATAAAACTTTCATATGAACCATTTTTTTCTATTACTCATAATAAAAAAGTTAAAGGGGGGGGCGTCTTCCCAGACTCACCCTGTATATACAGGGTGTTTCACAACTTAGAGCAAAAAATTTAAGGGTATATTCTGTACGACGTGCTGATCATGAAACAAAAAGATTTTTTTTAAATCGCAAAACTATTTTCCATGTTTCCCAGTTCAAAATTTTTCGTTGCCACTGCTACTGGGTGGATGATTATGTTAAAGTTATTAATTAAATAAAATTCTATTATAAATAACTGCTAATAATTGAATTGTCTAATTATTCTTTCGTAGTTCATACCTACTTCATTGTTTGTGTTTAATAGGAAAGCGAATCCAGTGCAGTACTACAAAAAAGTTTTAGGTTAACAACCCTTAATTTTTCGAATTTAAAAAAAAATCTTTTTGTTTCATGATCAGCACGTCGTACAGAATATACCCTTTAATTTTTTGCTCTAAGTTGTGAAACATAAATACACGGATCACAGGATTTTCGTTTTGTATGAGGTAAATATACCCGGGCGATGATCAAGTTAATAATTCTGAAGCTGTAAAATATAGAGTTAAAAATCTCAGGAAATTATACATTTTGAATTAGTTTATTGTACAACAAGAATGGAATGAGTATGAAATGGACATGTCAGGCGAGTTGTAACACTATAATTACTTGTTCTACGACCACGATATTGTAGCTAGGGATTCGAACCGAAAAATGTTGAGGTTCAGTTACGGTTAACGGTTTTAATGTGAGTAAAATTTCGGTTTACTATTTTACTTCAATTCACTTAAGTATATCAATTATTGTATTATTCTTTTTTGACAGTTATACAAAAAATGTTGTATGTATTTCGTGGGCGAAATTCTTTGTTTTGTCGCGTTCGAATGACTTTTTGTTTCGACCTGAGGTCTCGACTAAAAGTGACATCCTCACGTGTAACAAAAAAACACTTATTTCGCTCACTTAATACAAAAATAACTATATTGTGTAGGGGAATTTTACTCGTATTATAATATCCACAGTCCATCGCGTTAACACTAAGAATAATAATTAATTCATTTTATCCTGGGTCAATAAAATAAATGTAAATAAATAATAAATATTGGTGGAGTATGAATTTAAAATAATTAAATATAGAAATTATAAATGATTTATTTCAATACAAAATATCTCCTTGAATTAAACTCTCTGCCTAAAAAATGTCAATTAATTAATTAATTAATTAATTATACTTGGCTAAAATGTACGTATTTTTAAGAAATTAATTTCAAATTCCTCACCACACCTACAGAGGAGAACGCTCAAAATTATTAGCGTAATTAATTCAGTACCACCCGTGTAAAAATAATATACCTAACTATGTTTTTTCATTTCCCAAAAAAATAATGATTATGTTTATCTTATCGACTCAACGCACGCAATGTAAACATTTTATAAATAAATTTATGATTACCAGGTGTAGATGAGAAAAAAATTCTCATAAATCCTGACCTGTATTTCATATTCAAATCGTCTTCGTGCGGAGTTTCATTACGGGCATCGAAAAATCGAATGCAATTGCATAAATTAGTCAATTCCTTTGATTCCTTTGTCATTATTCCGCTAATGTAGAGTAAATAAATCATTAAACATGAATTTATTTACTATCTGATCATAAAGGTGCTTCATATTCATTGATTTCAATTTATTGGAAGTATGAATTGATTTCCTTTGTTATAATGTATTATAGTACTTTAATATTTAATGTAGGTGAGTATTGATAAAACTTGTTGTAATTGTATTAACAATATTATCGTAGCCCAGTGAACACAACTTGCGTTTAATAATTATAAAGCTTAAAGTTCAAGCGTTCAAATCTCACTCACTTTATTTGATATAAAAAATCTGATGTGGACACCACATGACTTCCTTGTACGCGTATTATACTATACCTACATTTTTTTTATTGCACATATTTGACGTAGTTTGACATTAACATTAAATTTTTAATTTTTTCCTGAATTTTTGTTCTAATCCATAGCAAACTTCATTACAAGAAACAAGAAATATATAAATTTTAAATTTAGATATCTCGCTTATACACAAGGATAATTTTAAAAATTCTTAATGTGCTAGACGCAGAATTTAATTCTGTAAAACTTTTATTTGCAGCATTTATTTCTAACATCAAAATAATACAATTTTTCTTCAAGAAAAACTGTTAGCAGCTTCATGTAATGTATCATTTCCGGTTAGTCTATTTTAACCAAAATCTATTATGTTATTTCCATTGATATAGTAGTCTTATATACTAAATTTAAAAAGGTTTGCATTATATTTGAATATAGTTTTTCATTAAAATCTATTATAGGCTTCAAGTAAAGTACCACTTCTGGAAGATATATAATGACCAAAAAAGAAGTGCACAACTAGATGTTATAACAGTCCTAAATACAAAATTTCAATTTTCTACGGCTTACCGTTTTTGAGTTATGCGAGATACATACGTACGTACAGACGTCACGACGAAATTAGTCAAAATGGATATTTCTGAAATCTCAAAACCGAAAATTTTTGCGATTACAATACTTCCTTTACTTCGTACAAGGAAGTAAAAAAGGGTAGGATTTAAACGTACAGTACGTATACAAAAGGACTATGAGGAGTAAAATAGTATATTAAAGAACGAGTTTTTTAAGACATTTTTATTTAAAAAATTTTACTTGAAGATTAAATAAAAATAAATAAATATATCATCACGCCTTTTGCCCATTACTAGATGTGGCAATCAGCCATAGCAGATCTCAATAAGTGATATATTTCTTCACGTGAAGTGCGGTTACCATCAGTAAAATCACGGCCCAAAGATATTAGTGCAGAGAGAGCCACAGGAATAGTTTCATCGTGGTAAAAATTGTTTGTCGCCTGTGGGAATTGAACCTGGGTTCTCAATTCCACAGGTTGACTCATATGGAATACATGAAATCACCTGCATGCCTACTTTAAATATCTGATTATTCTCTATATTTGTTTTTATTGATATTCATATTTTATGTTGTTTCATTAGTTAATTAAAAATGGGGTAGGTGGCTCAGTGGTATCGTGTCGGCCTGTGGATCTTGAGAACCCTGGTTCGATCCCCACAGACAACAAACAATTTTCACCAATTTAAATCTACCACTGTGGCTCCCCTTCCACTAATATCTTTGGGGGCCGTGATTTGACGGCTGGTAAATATATCACTTACCGAGATCTGTTTAGGCAGAGTGCCACACCCAGTAATGGGTAAAAGGCGTGATGATATATTTATTTATTTATTTTATTTAAAACATTGAGATATCAGATATAAGTTTGTGTTATTAACATGGTCTTAAGTTCTTCTTTAATAATAAATTCTAGTATACTATTTAAGGTCAAGCCACCAAATACCATAAAACTCATCAATAAATCCATGTTTACCCTCCTAAATTTCCAATTCAAAGAAAATTGTTAGGGTAACAACCACGTCATTACATTTGACAAGACTTCAAGGTTTCGGACAGGGTCGTCACTAGCAAATCATCCCGTGTTTCTTGTCATCACTGCTGGAAGGGATGAAAAGGGTGAACGGGTGAAATGCGGGGGCGACGATCGATTGGCGGCGACAGACTAGAACAAGATTCGATTTGTGGCGAACTGAGCACATCGGGTTGGTTTTGTCAGATGAGGAAATGCACTACCTACTACATTTGAGTTCTACTTTAAACTTTCTACTTGTATTGAAGTAGTTTTTTCTTGTTATTTATGGTGTAATTAGTATTGTAAGTAAATACTTAACAATTAATGAAATCAAATTGAATTATAAAGAGAAAAACTATTCTTTTTTGTTTATTTAACCGAACTTTAAATGAAATGACCTCTTTTAATGTGTGTTTCTGGAATGAAAATAGACCTTTTCAAGTGGTTTCATTGTCGCCCCGTTTCTGGCCGGTAAATATTTTATAGCCCTAAAATTGGCCGGTAAAAATTGTATCGCCCTAAAACTGGGCGGTAATGACAATTACGTTACAAAATAAGAAAAAAAGCGATCATTTCAGTGCATTTGTAATAAAAAAAGTCCTTATATTCGTAGGTCAGAACGTATATTTTAACTCGTGTAAAGTTGGGAAATCGTTAAAATAGAGCTCATTCCGGCCTAGAAACGTAATGTACTATTATCGATATACGCATTATAAATTTAATTCGGTATTTTACTTTGTCGAAAAAGGGGTCAGAAGAGATTGTTTCATGCCCTTCATAGCAAAACTATAGAAATAAAATCTTGACTGAATGTATTTATTTCAGAGACCCAAACCAGAAAAAAATATTAGTTTTCGTTTTGTCTCAAGGATCAATTTATATTTATGGATGGTTTTTCGTTTCCGTTCAAAAGTTTTCTTTAGATTCAGCAGTTAACGATTATTATTTTTTAAATATAATTAGTTCTACATACGAGATAGGTAAACAAATGTTATTAAAAAATAAATTTTCCATTTTTTTATTGACTACCGATTGACTACTATCTTTGAAAACTCCCTTATACGAGTATAGTTTTTTCTAAAAAACAACATATAGAACAATGTAATTCGATCAATAAAATAGTTACTATTTTCAATAGTTTTCTTTAGATTCAGCAGTTAACGATTATTATTTTTTAAATATAATTAGAAATACATATACACAGATTCAGTAATGTAATTTAAATGTATTGTATATTTTTCTTTAAATAGAAAGTAATTACTACGACAGAAACGAAACCAATATAGTTATAATTATTTATCTGACAAAAATATATGCATCCACATTTTAAACTCGTACATTGTGATTTTTTCAGGTTGAATCAAACCATATTTAATAAAAGTTCACTGAACTTTTTCTTCCGGTTAAGGTTTATCCCTCTTGAATATTATAGAAAAGATCCATGTTCTGGTACAGGTTATATGCAGGTTCAGTTCAGTTTCACTTCATGTTCCAATTTGGTTCAAGTTCCTGATTTATTTTATTTAGTTTATTATTAATATTTCAAATTTTATTTTTTAATCAAACACAGAAAACAAATGTAATAACTAATTTTTTTTCTTAAGTTTCAAGATTGAATTATAATCAATATTAAATTATAAACATAATAAAGACAGAATCATATAGAACATAACATTTTTATTCTGGTTTACATTTATTGATATTTAAGTTGCTTAAATATTTATTATAATGGTTTAAGTTTAATGTAATAATATTCAAGTTTTATTGAACTAATTTTTGTTTTCCTTTTGGTACTCTGGTTTAATTTAGGTTACAATGTTGTGCAATTATGAAGTGAAACATTCATGCCAGAATTTTTCTTTATAAGAGAAACTTGCTCCTGGTTATCCTTTGGGATACTAGTAGAAAAGCAATTTTCTTTCATTTTCTATTCATTCGAAAGAATACTTTCCGGTTTTTATACTGCTTTTCTTAAGCAAACTTTACCTTACCTAACTAGATCATTTAAAAATGTATACAGCACTTTACTAACAAAGAATTTAATAACAATAATGAAATTTTATCTTTGCTCTTTCTTCTTTCGTACATTAAATACATTTCAGAATATTAAAATTAAATCATTTATATTTTTTAAGTAAATATGAAAATCCATAATGATGTATTCTATGTAATTTATAATGATATCGAGTTTTCCGTAACTATTACTATCTTTTCATTTAACATGGCCTTTATTTGTTTTATTTAAGTAGATACACCATTACGAGTACGCTTCCATTTCATTTAACTTGATTTCTTTCCACATTGCAACTGTATTGTTGATAAACAAGAGAAGCTATAAAAGTAGAAGATCGATTCAGGATTCTCAATTGTCTAGCGTGTATTGTACAAAAGGAATTTGCTGAAAGATGAACAACAATTCTACAATTATTACAGATGATCGAGCACGTTCAATTCTCTTTCTAGTACTGAACAACTTTATAAGATGTCACTGCAATTTCTGCAGAACGACAAGTGTCTGTATTTTGCAATACCTTCTGCAGGATATTTCTGCTAGGATATTATATAATAAATCTAAAATATCGATTTAATTTTATTTATTTATTTATAAAACTGTCAAGAACAGATTTCAACATTTTCTTGCGTTGAGATACTGTATACAGAATGTTATATTTTAAATTGACTTGGTTTAAAATTTGTATTTATAAAAGACGCAAAATAGGACAAATAGTATAAATTACTCATTTTGTAACACATTTTTAATTCGTGCGAAAAAATCATGTCTTATGAAAATGTTTCTTTAATATACTATTTATTAATTTTAAAAGTACGTCAAATTTGCTGCACAATTATAAAATTAAATTTAATATATTTGTCTCAAATTTAAACATTGCACATTTCTATATATCTATTATAGTACGATGTATAACTAACCCACTTAAATAATAATATAAATTATACATCATTTTCAACTTTAATTTTGACAGTAATGCAATAATATTAAATAAATAAAATGTATAAATAATTTATTTAAATGTATAATTGAATTATCTACAACATTCATTTGAAACTTTTTCCTGTAAAGTTATCAGGGTAGCAGAAAACTTGTTTCTCTTGAGTTTATAACTTATATCTTCTTAGCAGTAGATTAAAATGTAAGGGTAGATGACTAGTCCGAGACTGCACGTGTCTCTTGTAAATACGAGACTATGAAACGAAAACTCATCATGACGGAAACTTAATTATATTTACTGTTGGCAGATACATTTCGTATTTTAAATATGTCTCATGATGGTGAATTTTGATTATATTTTGCAAAGGTAAAATGTACAGAACAGATTAATTAAATTGTTGTCTTTGACACACTACAAATAAACTAATATTAAAATTAAATGTTACATCTCTTTCCTACAATACTTGTTGAAATACCCACAATATTTATATTCTTGTATAACAAATATACTGAAAGTTTCAATCTAAAAATTCATGTTTCAAAGTTTCATTGCGTAAATTGAATTTCAACTCTATACTGACTGAACGATGAATGTGATAAAAAGGAAGTATACGTTCATGTTTATTTATTTATTTATCTATTAATATTATACTCCTTCAAATATAACCAAAATACTACTGAGAAATAATTAAATTTAACACAACAAAATATATGAATAAACGTGTAATGCATCTTCCTTGTGGCATATTTTGTTCTTCTTGCAATCACATATTTCTGTGTCTAGCATAATTCTGTATCAAAATTAAAAAAATAAACAACAAGTGATGTTATACTATTAGTTGTGAATATTTACCAAAACCTACCTCAGATCAAGATGTATATAGACAACAACTGACATTGCATACTAGGTATGGCAGTTGTTTAAATGTTGCTTCTTCTGTTACAAGTGAATAAACCTCAAAATATATTTAAATTTACAACTAATTTAGGCGCTTGACAAAAATCTTTAATTAATATTTAATAAATTTATATATTTAATATATTTAATAAATTAACAAAAAAATCTGTATATCATCACGCCTTTTACCCATTATTGGGTATAGTACTCTGCCATTGCAGATTTCTGTAAGTGATATATTTATACGCGTGAAGTGCGATTACCAGGGATCAAATCACGACCCTCAAAGTTGTTAGTGGATGGGAAGCCACAGGGGTAGTTACAGTGTGGTGAAAATTGTTTGTCGGCTATACGAATCTAATTTACAGTCCGATTCAAAAACATTGACCCAACTACTTCATATCAAAATAAATAATAATATAATTAATGTTCGACTGCATCATAATTACTTGATTTATTACACTGTTTATTGTCCATAAAATAACACTTTATTTGATAAGTACGATAAAATAGTAAAATTGAATTCCTATCAACATAAAAAAAGTTGAAATTATTAATTATACATAATTAATTTATTTATCTATTTACATGTAATACAATTTATTTTATTTATTTTGCAATTCTACTAAACCTTGAGATATTATGAACACATTTTTTCATTTATTTCCCCAAATTTGACAGTTTAATAATTATAAATAATGTTGTAAAACAAAAACATCAATAGCAAGCCAGTCGAACATAAAGTTTTTTATGCAATTGGTACATAATCGGACTTTATACACTTGTTACATAAATAGTTATTTAAATTTCGTAATACGGCACTGTTTTATTTGCCTCCCTTAACGAGCTGCCACTGCTATTCAAATAAGTATTTTATATAATACAAAAATAAAAGTTCGTGGATTCAAACAAAAAATACGATTGCTTCGAAGGCATTTCGAATCCATATTCAGTAGATATCTTCTATTATAATTCAAATTGATTTCCTGTTGTGCCACGTAAAATAAATAATTATTTCACCAAACGTAACGCGATATAATTATTCCACTCGTATATCAAATTGACAAACTTGGTTTCCACTAAAATCCTTCACCTTGTTCTAAAAAAAATCACCCTAGTGTCTTGAACCCTCAGTCACAACCTACTAAGTAACTCTGTAACTCCAGATGCAAATGAAGACACTGGCTCCGTTTCAGCGGGATAATAACCCGTTCGTTCTTCTTCCTCAAGGCGCGAAGAAACCACTTTGATGTGTTCTGCGGTAGGCGCGCGGCTCCGGTGATGGGGAGAGACACTGGAGTGAGAATCTGGAATGAGAAACTCCGGAGTTCTGAGTAGGAGAATAACGTAATGAGTGCGTGTGGAATGAAGAGTGTTAGATGTCTCTTTGTACTTTTCAATTATTTGAGAGGTTTAATTGTTTGTGATGATAATTAAGTGTGAGAGTATAATGTATTTACTATTAGCATCTAAGATTGCGCTCTACATTGAAATATATGTTTGTTTTCTTAGCTATGTTTGAGATAGAAGTTGTGATATAAAGGAATAGTTGTTTTAAGTTATAATTTTAAATAGCTACAGTACTGAAGGTTAATTGGATAGTATAGTTTCATCATATTATTATTTAGCCGAGCCGATAACTAACAGTTTTGACGCCAAAAAAAAAATAATGTACTATCCTGAAGATAAAAAAAAACCATATATTTTTCACTTGAACATTAATTGTTCTTTATTACTATGATACGGAGAATATAGAGCGTTTCTGAACTTATGGCACCTATTTTAACCCGATATAGTACTCAACATATTAGAAAACGAAAAGATTTTTTCAAAATTCGCATAATAACTTTACTTGAAGTAAACATTTTTAGCGCCATTAGTTTGATAATTATTTCTAATATATTGATAATTTGTAATTTTTAGCAGATCTCGGTAAGTGGTATATTTATGCGCGTGAAATGTGGTTACCAACCGTCACATCACGGCCCCCAATGATGTTAGTGTAGCTGGAGCTACAAGTGAATTGTAGTGAAAACTGTTAGTCGGCTGTATGAATCGAACCCAGTTTCTCCAATCCATAGTCCGATTTGAGAACCAGGGTTCGATTTTCACAGCCAATAATAATAACAATAATAATTAGTTACATGGCTTCATTTTTAAAGCAAAAATTTTAAAAATAAGTAAAACATTGTTGAGGTGTAAAGAGTCAGATCTTAATTAAATTAGTTATTGAAATTTTTATTCGACAACAAGCCATCTATCGTCAAACAAAACAGATTCACAAAAAACTCTGAAACAAGGTCAAACAAGGACATTAATGTCAATTCATACAGCATTTGAGTCAAGATTAATATAACAGCTTTCCAAGTAAAGCCGTTTATATTTGTTCCTTTCATAGTGTACGATTTTAAAATTGTCAAAGTCAAGTCTATAATTATTGATGAATACATGCTCCACAAATGGACTATGGATGATGCTATAATTTTTGCAAATGGCGGGTCCGTATTGTGATCAATTCTGGCGGCGGCCATTTGGCCGATATAATTTTCTCGACTTAATGGAAACAAAGTTAAGACATCAAATAAACACAATCTAAAAACAGAACCACAGATTTTTATTCTTAAAAAAATACAGCCAAAGAACATCGGGTAACTGCTTTTGTGCCACCTTGTACTACCTACATATTGTTCAGTTTCACTTATGTAAGTTAAGTTGCAATCTGAACAATTAATTTTATAAACTACATTTATCTTTTTCAATTTTAGATTTCAACTTGTTAGAAACGTTGCGAAATTAATTGAAAATTTTAATGATTTAAAATATTTTTTTTCACTAAAGCCTGAATTCCATTTAATAATAGTCGTAGCCTGCTAAACATACTAATACTTTAATTTATAGATAAGTGCAATGCAATGGCCTCAATTTTACTGATGGTACTTGTTTTCATAAAGAACAAATGTTTTTATTATAAATTAGCTCAAATTTAATTATTATTTGATGTGTAATGTGCCTAGTATGTGAAACATAAGTGTACCTATTATTTATGGACATTTAAAAATTGTAATGTTGGTATGTCAATGGTTTATTATTAGTACAAGTATATTTATTGGTAATTATTATCATTTGCAATAAGATTTAGGTTAGGAATATTTTTATAGCGATTACTTTTGTATGTTAAAGTAATTTATTTATTTATATTTTCTAAATATCAGGTAATGCATGTAAAATACTGCTAATGTGATGCATGAATTACCTTGAAAAATAATGTATGAATGCAGTTTATGTATATTTCATTAAACTTGCATAATAAACATTTACATTAGAAGATTAAAAATAATATATTTTTAACATTAACAGGTAGTTAATATATTTTGAATTAAATTTTGTGTTATTAAACTAGTGTCCTTGTTTTCTTTTTTTTATTTCATTTATATTTCCAGTTTGTGTAATTATGCAGCAAAACATTCTTTTAGATTCCTTTTTTTGCTTTTAAAAGAAACTTGTTCTTGTTTTCCCTTGGGAAACTAGTAGAAAAGTAATTTTCTTTTATTTTAGATTCATCGATTGAATATAATCTAGGTTTTAAGACAGCTTTCACTAAAGCTTCACCTTGTCATTGGTTATTAAATTATTTTCAAAAAGTTTATATTTAGCATTTAAATTTATTTATATTTATTCGCAATGTAATAGATACTGAATATTTATTTAAAATATGGAAAAATTATTAATAAGAATTCTATAATACAAGTATTATAACAAAGTGAAACAATTCAATTTTGTTATAATTAGAATTATTTGCTATGAACTTAGTTCCGAGAGATACAGACTAATTAAATATTATCTTAAATATCTTCTTAAAAGTTGATGTACAATGAACAAATGACTATTGTAATGTTTAGTGATATACTTCGCGTGAAGTGCGGTTATAAGCCGTCAAATTACGGCCTCCAAAGATGTTATTGGTGGAAGAACCACAGAGGTAGATTTATTTTGGGAAAAATTATTTATCGACTGCGGGCTTCTAACCAGGGTTCTCAAGATCCACAGTCTGACTTGATACCACTAAACCACCTATCCAATATAATAAAAATGTAAAAATTCAAATTAGAAATTTAAATTTACAAAAGTGTGTTAATATTACATTCAATTAATTTTAATGAAACGTATGATGTTTGAATTTCCTAATAATTACTCAATCTCGGGTTCCATATTTAAGATTTTAAAATCGTTTCTAAATGTTTATCTGTTAACCTAGATCTTGTTGGGCTTTTATTGCAGTTCATGAGTGAGAAGGTGTGTTCATAAATATATGTCGAACCAAATTTGATGAACATTTTCATCAGAAGTGTGCGTAAATTTACATATTTGTTTCTTTCTTTAAATTCCCCCAAAAGATTGCAACTATTGTTTTCTTCACGAAAAAATCCGAGAACATTTCTATTACTCTACACCTCTTGTCTTGAATTGAACTAAATCAATCAAATCTACGATAAAAATCATTTAATAATGCTCTTAAATTTCTAATGTAATATGTTTTTCTTAAGAAATATTCGTTGACATTTTTTTAAAAAATGATTTAAGATATTTTTTAAATCATTCGCATATATGTACGAGTATATATATATATATATTCCTTGCAAGATTGAATTAAAATCATTGAAATGATTTAAGATATTAATATATTTTTCATGAATACACATCCTAGAAGGGAGGTGCACTTGTGATAAAAAGTCCTGTACATTCCTAGGCAACTCGTTAAAATAGAGCTCGTTATTGCCTCGGTACGTAGTGTACTATTCTACTATAAGTGATAATTTTTGTATTTCAATATTTAGAATTTAAATTACTTATTTGAATTAAAAACAAAATAGAATGGATTAATTTTTAAAACAATATTAAAATTTATGTTATACTCCGGTTGTTAGTAAGACCTCCTTCGTTTGGGGGATAAGTATCATTGATACAACTGATACAGCAGTCCTACCCCATGATTTTCATCTCAATTAATTCTTACTGTAGCTTAATAAACAAATATTGTAAACTTCCATAGAGAAAATACCCAGATTAAGCAGATATCTCTTGCAAATTTTATTAAATTGTTCAGAATAAAAAACACATTCCGACAGTAACTGCAGAAGTATTCATTTCGACTTTTGACATTTTAATTATCGCAAGAAATTTTCTTTTATTGTATTGTTTTAATGTTGAGTGTTGCCCTTTTGTAAATTTATTCCTGCCTTTGAGAATTTTTAGAAACAACATAAATGAATAATACATTTTAACTTTCATTGTGGTGCATTTCGCCGCAAGCTTTTAATAATATACTGTGTTTTTAATCATTATTTATAAACAAATTTATAAAAACTTTCAAACGTATAATAAATTTGTATCCAATATATAATATTTATTTTTCCGCAACATAATGAGGAAATGTAAGAATTTTTTTAATACAATATAATAAATTGCATCGTACTTTTGATGATTTAATAAAATTTGTTTGCTGTGGAATAACTTTTCTACAGACATTGTGTATCAGAACCTTATAAAAAATGAAATTTGCTATCAAAAATTCATGAAGACAATATGAAAGTGCTTTTAAAGTAAACAACCAAGATATTACTTTCATCAATATTTTGTTCTTGCGACACATAACATTATGATTGAAATATTTCGACGAGAGTTTTATTTTCCGGTTTTAATTTGCGAGTAATTATATCGCTATTGATTTTATAATACAGAAAATGTATCAATATTATTACATATTATTTACTTTAAATGTTAAAACCAATGCTGGACGACACTATTTTCTTTTCTTATCTTTTGATTCGTTTACTGTTCTTACAATAGAATGTTTAACTGCAATTTTATGGAATTCACTTTTATAAACAAGTACAGTCCAACACTCTCTTCCTTCTTTATCTTTTTAGATTTGTTGTTAGAGGAGTTGACGTGAGTGAGTTTAGATAATTATCCAGTGGTATCGAGTCGGCCTGTGGATCTTGAGAACCCTGGTTCGATCCTCACAGCCGACAAACAATTTTCACCAATTTAAATCTTGTGGCTCCCTCTCCACTAATATTTATATATTTGACGGCTGGTAACCGCACTTCAAGCGAAAAAATATATCACTTACCGAGATCTGCTTAGGCAGAGTGCCACACCCAGTAATGGGTAAAAGGCGTGATAATATATTTTTATATTTTTTTAAGATTGATATTTTGATAAATCTGATGAGCGGATGTTCTGTGAATGTTTAAGGGGTTCGTGCTATCCCATTTGATGAGATATAGCTTGATGTTATGTGAATATGTATGTTATGTATCTTTCTTATATCCTCTGTAAATAAATCTAATTTAATTTAACATTTGTGTACGATGTTGTTTAGAAAATTCTTAAACTATTTACGTTCAAAGTTTTGTTCCATTTAATCTTAATGATACATAAATTAAAATAAAGATAAATATATAAATTATCTTCAAATATATAAACAATTTTACATTTAGACTTGTTTATTTTGTCTGTTTCTAAATGTTCTCTAATGCTTTGTATTGTTTAATTATCTCATCTTGGTAACAATCGAACAAAAAACAAAAACAGTAGAATTACCGCACAAATGATAATTCGCAACTCAGCGACAGATGGTAGGCAAATTTATTCTGTGAGGGTTGACCCGGCCTCAATTTTTCAATGGATATTAAAAAAATTCGGCAGCCGTAGTAAAATATTTGCATTCATTTACATTCTTTAAAACATTTATACATTTCACTTTAATTTGATTTTTATTTGTGGTAATTAATTTCTTTAAGCTTTGTGCCATTAATTTTGTAAAAAAAACATTTCATTATTCAAGATTTCACACATCAAAATATTTTTTATTCGCGATATTTCTTTGTTATAGAATGATTATAAAATAATATTTGTAACAACTATTTCAAAATACTTGACAATGGGTGTATTTTATATTTTTTTGATATGTGTTTTTGTTTGTTTTATGAATAATTAATAGATTTCTATTTTATTTTTTTTACTAAGAGTACTCAGTAATGTGCTAATAAATTTATGAAGTTAAAAAAAATCTGTTTCCGTTATTTTGCAATCATATTGTGATGTAAAGACATTCATGTAATATTGAAGACTATTTATTATAAAAAAATATTAAATGTACAATTTTTATAGATAATGTCGCCCGTAGAAGTATTGCAGAAAGAAATGTCAAAAAGTAAAATAATTTGTTTGTTTATTGATATCCATAGATAGGAATCATTTTTTAGTGACCGAAATACACAAAGACTTGTGTTTCGCGAAACACGCTTAATAACGCAATAATATGAAATGTTATACAGCGTAACTAAGAAAAATTCAACTATCTGATTGATCTAATTTTCGATGATTTGTATAGTCGGCAATTATCATATCACTTGTTATATTAATTATAATAAAATCTCGTTATTAGGTTCAAATCCTACTACTTGAGTAAAATCCCGTCCCAACATAATTGTGTTTATATGCTATCTATTTGACATAAACTTATTTTATTTTGATTTTATGCTGTCAGTTTAATTATTATATTTGTCTTGGTAAATTATCGGATCAAATAGCATGCGACCTTTTAGATTTTCTCTAGATAATTTTTTTGTTTTCAAATGCTCAATTTTTTTTTGCTTGTTAGAAAGTTACTCGAGTAAACTGACATCATGCACTTGAACCTTGTGCTGATTATTAAACGAAAAAAAAAGTAGTGCAAAACGAAGATTTTTCTTATGACTAAAATTGATATGTAACATATATTTCTTTTAAATTCATAAAGTCCCATAACATTATTTTTGAAATCATATTTAATAATTCAATAACTATCAAAATATATATGGAGAGTGATCCCCTCCAAAAAATGATCTAGAAAGCTTCGATTGAAGCGGTGCAACTCCACTGGAAGTGTTAAACCATATTATTATTATCAAAATATATTGTTATTTCCTTGAAACATATTAAATTTGTTATGAATATCCGTTTCTGCAACTCAAGTCACAATACTAGTATTTTCGTGAAAAGTTTCTAGTCCCCTTTTCAGTATAAAGCCCGCAGTTGAGCGTTCTTGCTGTACAAGTGAAATGAACCAACAAATCACTTGAGGTTTTCACTAATTATTCAGTAAAACATGTAAGAGCCCATGGCAGGCGGCGTTGGAACAGTAGCAAGCAGGTGAGCCGCGAATAATTCACACTCGCGACTTTAATAGCGCCATTAACGCACTGCTAGTAAGACTTGCGATGCGCCATCGCGGTGATATCTGAATAAGGGTGATTTACAGAAAAGTAGATGACAAGAAGATGCCGGATACTGGGTTTAATTTTATCGGATCTAACTGAGCTTAGTTTTACGATCTATACATGCTGCAGGTAGATTTTATGCATGCCAATAGATTATTTATTTTTTAGTAGATATAGGTAGAAAAAAAAGATAAATAGAAAAAAATGTAGAATGATCACGTTTATACCACAGATCTAAACATTATATTCCATCGATATCAAAATAGCTAAAAACAGTGTGAATAGTTTCAATATGTATTGACTTGACTTTGGGTCTACTTTCTACTTGCTCTCTATTATCCCATCGATTGTAATTTACATCTACTAGATATTAAGGCGGTTGACTACTAGCCGACCAAATACCAAAAACACTGTATAGTTTTTCTATTTATCTTCAAACTCACGAATTTCGAAACTACAAAAATTTTGTTCCTTAGTTTAGGTTTACCTACAACTTCTGTTAAATATCATTTAAAAAAAATTTCCACAATATTTTCTCTTCTTCGTTTAAAGTTTACCTAAATTGTATGTGTATATATACAGGATGTTTCACAACTTAGAGCAAAAAATTAAAGGGTATATTCTGTACGACGTGCTGATCATGAAACAAAAAGAATTTTTTTTTAAATCGCAAAACTATTTTCCATGTTTCCCATTCCAAAATTTTTCGTTGCCACTGCCACTGGGTGGAGGATTATGTTAAAGTTATTAATTAAATAAAATTCTATTAAAAATAACTGCTAATAATTGAATTGTGTAATTAATCTTTCGTAGTTGATACCTACTTCATTGTTTGTGTTTAATAGGAAAGGGAATCCAGTGCAGTACTACAAAAAATGATTTAGGTTAACAACCCTTAATTTTTCGAATTAAAAAAAAATTCTTTTTGTTTCATGATCAGCACGTCGTACAGAATATACCCTTTAATTTTTTGCTCTAAGTTGTGAAACATCCTGTATATAAGTATGAGTAAAAATGTAATATAATGTGTTGTATATTCTTGAATGTCCCATTACCCATGTTTGCAAATTTATGAAATAACAATTTAATATAACCCCTGATACAAACAAAAACGAACGGAAATGCAAATAATTCACACATGAAAATTTTATTTACACAAATAGAGAATATATTACTTATATTTACTTTGTTTACCTCACGTATTTGCCACGTGCAAACGTGACCCGAGTGCGCGTGAACGATTCTTAATATGTCAATCGTTAGCGAACATGATCGTGAGTCAAAGAAAAACAATCGCGCGTGGCTATGTGTGAGCGCATTGGATATGAGTGATAGTTACAAAAATAAAAAGTTTGAAAATAAAATAAATATATATATATATATATCATCACGCCTTTTAGGAATGAAATACCCTAATGTTTGCGAATTTCAAAAACATTCTTTTTGTTCTATAATCAGTATATAAATTATACATGTCATTAAAGTTTCGTGCAGAGGTATAGAAAACACGTTGTATGTTAGTTTTAAAAAATGTATTTTCAATAAATACTTTATAACAATAATTTTTCAGAATTTATTTTGTAGCACCTCTCTTAGAAATAAAATATATATTTAAAGATGAATTTGACATTTAAACAAATGAGAAACAGATCATTTTATTAGTCATAAAAATAGAACAACTTTGCATATTATATTTATTATATTTGCTCACAACCTCAACAATTTGTTGAATTGTTAGGAAATTTTAATGAAATGTTCACAAACTACCAACTATTTTTCAGTTAGCTCAATGTATACATTAACACCAACTAATTATTTGTTCTGAAAATTGCTGTAATTGCTGTATAATTATGTGGCACCCAAACAATCAAAATTAATTTCTGATAAACCAGATGTAAACAACTGTATTCATGCATGAAACTAATTTTCAGTTTCAGCAAAATGGAATATGCACATTAGTTTTACCAAAGCTTTGTATTTGTACTGTTAAGTATAGCTGTTAATCAAATTTATCTCTATAGAACAAGAATCTCAACAACTGAACAAGATATACAAAATATTGTTTGACTGTCCCACTAGATTATTTTTTTTATTATTAAAAAAAGATAAACAGTAAAATAAATAAATATCTCACATTTTGCCTCTTACTAGGTGTAGTATTTACTCTACTGATATGCGAATTATTTCTGAATAATTAGGTACTTATAGCAAAATTAGCAGAAAACTAAAAATAAATTCATTGTATAATTATTAAATAATAATGTATAATTCTCTACGTTGGATAAATGATAAATAAAAAAATTGCTGTAGAAATTTGGCGCTCTAAGCTAATGTTTTAACAGGGGGTTCGTGAAGGAATTTCAAAGGGTCCGCGAACCTTAAAGTTATCTCACATTTTAACTGTAACTTTACCTATTATTGTTTTTGTCTTTTTAATATTTTATTTTAAGCCTTATTTAATTTTTCGTTCGTAGTAAATACTTATATTTTAGCACTCGTTTATAGTTTCTTTTTTGTATTTTTTATGGTTATATATATATATATATATATATATATATATATATATATATATATATATATATATATATACAGGGTGTTTCACAACTTAGAGCAAAAAATTAAAGGGTATATTCTGTACGACGTGCTGATCATGAAACAAAAAGATTTTTTTTTAAATCGCAAAACTATTTTCCATGTTTCCCAGTCCAAAATTTTTCGTTGCCACTGCCACTGGGTGGATGATTATGTTAAAGTTATTAATTAAATAAAATTATATTATAAATAACTGCTAATAATTGAATTGTGTAATTATTCTTTCGTAGTTGATACCTACTTCATTATTTGTGTTTAATAGGAAAGCGAATCCAGTGCAGTACTACAAAAAATGTTTTAGGTTAACAACCCTTAATTTTTCGAATTAAAAAAAATTCTTTTGTTTCATGATCAGCATGTCGTACAGAATATACCCTTTAATTTTTTGCTCTAAGTTGTGAAACACCCTGTATATATATATAAATTATATATTAGAAATTTCAAATATTGCAAGAATCGTATTTTACCATTATTAGAGTATAAATGAACAATGTTTAATTTATCCCTTAAAACTAGAGATTATTTTAAAACGTAAATATTTTTAAACATCATTCAATTTATATATTTGAGGTCTTTATTATATGTCATTATTTAAAATCAATAGAAACTGGAGGGCCACGAAAAATATTTGGAAAATTTGAGGGACTGATATGACAAAAAAGTTCAAAACCGCTGGCTTATATGGTGCAATTTTTATTAGATATATCCGTATAAGTAGATTCATCCTTAATTATAGTAGTAATTTCTATAAAACCGTTAATAAACTACATATATTAATGATTCAACGATTTCAATTGAATAAATCGCCATGTCTATGTCTTCTCCAACAGACAATTCATTGTTGTCACTGATTAAAGTCGTACTTAGGGTTTTTCCAGAGGATAATTTAGGGGTAAACTGTAAAAACACTCAGTTAAATGAAAATCTTGAGGGTACAATTGAAACTAAAATAGTGAACCCATTCAAAGCCGACAGTTGCAAGTAAATGATAATCAGATTCAAATGACGCTAAACTAATTCAAGTGAAACTCGTTCTGACTCCAATGTTTAGTAAGTTGGCTACAGTGGATGACACCGTCTAACCCTCTCTCCTTTATTCAAATCAGTTTATTTACGCGATTGCGATTTTACTTCTCGTGAAATTAAAGTAATTCGACGATAATTGTTTTTTCGCATACATTAATTGTTGGGTCGTGAGACAATTTAATTTAAAGGGTCACTTGGCATCAGATAAACGACAATTTTAATTTCAAATTTTACTCCCGTCCTAAGACTTGAAGGATAAAATTTACATTGGGCACTGAATGCGAAATTGCTATTATTCTGGTCCGGACGACAAATTGTGATCTGAAATATTAAAGGCACAAAGTAGTCCGCTGGTTAAGACTACATCAGTGTTTCACCAGCTATTTTCGCACGCAATGGAGCTTTTAATCATTCATTACTATTGTTGTTATGGAAATGGAAACATAACGAGTGCGAAGCACGAGTTGTGTTTCCTGTTTCCGTAACAACAAATGTATATTTATGTAAAAATATTATCTGTCAATTTTCATACTACGAGTTGTATTCGGCTTGAGAATTTACCAAACAAGAGTTAATTATCAAGAATAGTTTGGTAATTATTTGCACAATATTAATTAGGTATTACAGTGTTGACAGATTTTTTCAATTGACGTTTATGAAAATTTTGAAAATATCATTTATTTTATTCGTAACCAAGGATATTATTAACAGTGGTATTTCCGATATCAATTTCACTAGTGATGAATTTCCGACGAAATGTACATTTCATTGGTTCAGTTTCAAACAAATTCGTGATCCTATTGGTTGACAGTGACGTGTGGTGAATTCTCAAAGTTATCAAATTATAAAAAGAAAATTTGGGACATCACTAGGCTTTAAACTTGGAATCTATAAACTCCGGCCATATACTTTAAACCAACATAAAAAAATACTAATTTAATATTTTCAAAGAGTTTTCAAGTATATTTTTCTTATATGGAATAAATTTTTGACTGGTAGAGAAAATGGACTGTGAGAAACAATATACATTTTATTTATTACATGTGTCTATTTTTAAATAAAATTGATATTTACGCGCTCAATTCAACTTGTTGTAAACAGCCCAACAAAAATTCATTATTGGACTGTCAGCTACTTTGGCGATCTAAACCAGGCCAAAATATATTTTTTTCTTTTGCATTGTAATTACTGGTAAAATTATCTAATTACTAGTAGTTACGGATTTTATTTTTTAAGTTAATTTGTTACTCAACACCAGAGGAATATAATTCTAATAATAAATAGAGAACTTACAGCTTATAATGGAACCCTAATTATTCGAACACAAGTATAATTTTAATATAAATTAAAGTCAGCAAAGATTACTCGTGACCGGGTATTTGTGAGAAGAAAGTTGTATACTAGACCCTGGACTACGACTGCGACATATATAATCTTAAAACGAACAATTACTACAACTCAAACTTTATGTAAAAAAATAATAGAAAAAAGATTTTCGGAGACATATAATTAGAAAGAAATAAAAATAACTTTCCTAATTCTACACATTTCGAATCATTTTGATTCTTCGTTGAGAAAATTTGTAATAATTAAAAATTCAAAAATTCAAGTGATTCGCTATTATCTTGTATATTAGAAGAGGAAAATAATTATTTATCGTCGAGGATCCTTTATCCATTATTTTTAGATACAATTTGAAAATTAATACAAATTTATTATAAAAATATTTCTTTCACATAAATATTTGTAGATCTACTTCCATAGGAACATAAAATTTTCCTAATTCTTAAATAGATAAATATCTTAAAATGAATCAAATATCCAAGATCGTGTCCGTTTAATAGAGAGTAACACATTACATTTATTCTTAATAGAACCAAGACAAATGTTCACTTAACAGAAAGGTCCGCATGAAACAGAAATTTAATTGCGCCTATGAAATATTTGTCTCATAACAGACATAGCGTATGAGTTTAAAAACGTACAGAACGCATATGGGTAATTTTTTGTATGACTTTTTGGTAGACATTTTGTATAATTGGATTAAGCCATTACAAGTAAACACATGTACTCGTATAGACATTGCCGTATCTTCGCATCGCATACAGCAATTTTTTCTGTAATTTCATTTGTGTTGCGCAGAACTCGTGTAGTAATCTAGTTTCTTGTGTTCGACAGCAAGTTGAGTTGGTATCCCTGCCGCTAGCAGATTTAATTAAACGTTTTTACTTGTATGCAAATCTCTAATATGATTAGGGGTTTTTGCTGTCTGCTCGCATGTTCATGTTGTTCACAAAAACATCCCCTACTTCGTCAAAGTTTGCCGGAGTGATTTGATTAATTTTTACGGATTTACTCCAACAACTTTTCTGTTTGTTTTGATTCAAATTAATTAATTTTTCAAACTATTATTCGTTGTGTTAACTCATTAATCAAATTATAAACGTGGTTATTTGATAATGGAAAGAGTAAATTATTGTAATATGTTTATTATATAAATTTCATATAATTAATTTTCGTCATTACTAATAACTAATTGTATTCGAACTGTTTGCTTTACATACTTTTCGCCAGTCTCAACCATAATTAAATAGATTCAGATTTTAATTTTAATAGCCAACTAAATCCATTTGAACATATTTGCCAAAAACAGATTTTTGTATTTGACTGTGATTTATAACCTTATTTTGCATAGAATTTCAAAAACCGAAATTAAATATGTTTTCCAAAAATTGTAAAAAAAAAATTGCGCTATTTTACAAACCAGATTCTGCTAGAACAGTCTTAGAATTATATATTTAATATTGCAGCAGAAATACACTGGATAATGAAAAATCATCCATAAAATAAATATTAATATTTATAATAAAGCTACATTTTTTTTAATCAGCATCTAGCCGCTAAAACCATTATTATTTTTTAACAAGATTTATTTATAACAAATAGTTCAACCATCGATCTCTTCGATTTTTAGACTTCATTTAAGTGAATGGTGAAAGGCATGATTTTTATTTATTTATTTATGAATTTTATGTATAGATTATTAAATAATATTCTTGTTGGCCAAGGCGATAGTCGTGGCAGACGACATTCTGAGAAATATAATTCACGAACAAGATATACACAATATTTTTTTATGCTTCTATACTTTAATTTACATATTAAATATGTACTATCAGTAGGTAATTTAATACTCTGTAATAATTATATCCTTTGCACTCTTCCAGTTGAAGACATTAATGATACTCATTATGATACTGATTATTGGTTAATAATCGCACAACATTGACTGTTTCCATGGTTTTCTGATTCGATAAAAAAATTACACTTTTTTACATTTAATACCCGATTTTATAAAGGATAGAATAATTTTCAGTAAATAATTTTCAGTAAATGTATTTAATGAACAAATTTGAATCAATTTTATTTATTTTATGTCATATGTAACATTACTATCAATATTTTAACTGTCATTTGAATAAATACATTTGATTCACTTTGGAAGTGAATTTATTAATTTTTTATAAAACTGGAAGTTATATTTATTCTAATCATTTTGAATTTTAATTTGAATTTGATTGTATAACATATATTGCATGCAACTCGTATTAATAACTACCATTATTAACTTGTTGAATAATATACTATTATATACCTGCATCATTCTTTAACAAATTTAATTTATAAACAGTTTTATACCTGTTTATATATTGTAACTAAGATTGATTAAAATTTATTTGTAACAAATGTTTTAAACAGTTTTAGCAGATATTTTATTAGTCGTCGGTAATAGTAATACAAAATTTTAAATAATAGATGCATTTAATTTGACATTTAAATCAAATATAACTTACAGACACTAAAACAAATCACTCATTTATCTTCCTATATGACTAACATGTTTACTTTACTTCAATTACTAAATTTTCTTGATTTACCTTAAAGTATTCTATTTTCATAGGTCAATCAGTTTTTTTCATTTCTGTCAATTACGCGCACAAATGAGCCAAATGGTAAATAGAATACAACTCTTGATAAAAAGTAAGTAATTTTTAAATTATAAGTTACTGCTTTTAAAATTCTATCAGTAAATATTTTCTAAAATCCAGATCGTGCAAAAAAATATTATTATACATTCTTTATTTTTTTTATGCTATTTACAATTTCAATCCGTTGTTTTGATTGGGAATTTAAACATTGTTTTAGGAGCCATTGTTTCCGTTTGTGCTTTATTTACGATCAAATTCGACGACATGAGCTGCTGTTTTGTATTTAGCATTTAATAATGCTGTTTACTTATTTTCCAGTACATTAATAATCCAATTTGTCAGGATGGAAAACAAACTATAATTTTAAATTTTAAATGCTGCGCACTCGAAATTGGAGGCATATTGGAATATTCGAGTCGATTTCACAATATTTTTTATCGAAGATAAAATGTTACAATTATTTATATATGTTTAATTATTTTATTTGCTACTGACGCCGTGTGCGAAGTTGTATTGTGATATTAGTATTTAGTAATTTAGTGTCGATAATTTAAACTTTAAAAATCGACTTTGGATGATATGCTGTCTACATGTGTTGTTGATTTATTGAAATTAATTTCAAAATTAGTAAATATATAACTTCTCTCTGTTTACATGAAGATAACCTATATTGAAACAAAAATTGATATTTCATCAAATAAATTGTAATATTGTAGAATTTTGTTTCAAAACTTTTTCTTCATAATTTAAATTTCCTAAAATTTGTGTTGACATCAACAAAAACTTCATGGAGTCTTGCAAATCCTAAAATCTAATCACTAAATAGTGACGTTATTTGGGGTCCACTTTTTAGGGTTTTAAAGTTTTTTTTTCATGATTGAAATTTCCTAAAATTAGTCTTCACATCAATAAAAACTTCACGGCGTCTTGCAATTCCTAAAATCTAATCACTAAATAGTGACGTTATTTGGAGTCTATTTTTTGGGGTTTCAATGTATTTGATAAAAGTGTAATTTCGAACACGCCTTAAATAGACATAGGGGTGTAGATTAGAAATGAACATAGAGATATAACAAAACTATTTTTACATTTTTTATTAAGTTTTAAGTTTCTCCACATATATTAAAATTAAATTGCTATATTTTTGTTAAACAGTAGATAATAACCAATACTTTAATTTAATATATGAGGTAGGTGGCTCAGTGGTATCGAATCGGCCTGTGGATCTTGAGAACCCTGGTTCGATCCCCACAGACGACAAACAATTTTCACCAAATTAAAAATCTACCCCTGTGGCTCTCCCACCACTAGTATCTTTGGGGGCCGTGATTTGACGGCCGGTAACCGCACTTCACGCGAAAAAATATATCACTTACCGAGATCTGCTTAGGCAAAGTGCCACATCCAGTAATGGGTAAAAGGCGTGATGATATATTTATTTATTTAATTTAATATTTTTATGGGATAGGTGGCTCAGTGGTATCGAGTCGGCCTGTGGATCTTGAGAACCTTGGTTCGATCCCCACAGCCGACAAACAATTTTCATCAATTAAAAAAAAATCTATCCCTGTGGCTCCTCCTCCACTAATATCTTTGGAGGCCGTGATTTGACGGCTGGTAACCGCACTTCACGCGAAAAAATATATCACTTACCGAGATCTGCTTAGGCAGAGTGCCACACCCAGTGATGGGTAAAAGGCGTGATGATATATTTATTTATTTTAATATTTTTATGTCTAATATATCAAATGTTATATATAATAAAATTAACAAAAATTTTGCAATTTATTTTTATAATTGTGGAGAAACTCAAAATTTAATAAAAGCATAGTTTGGCATGTAATTTTTATTCTGATCAACTACAGTTTTTGCAATAAAATGAACAGGAGAGCAGGAAATTGGGTAAAACTAATATCACCTATTAAATATCTATGTACACTCCTAACCGATATCACCCCGTATAGAAATATTAATTAATTTTAATAATTCAGTTTTATTACTTAATTAATTTATACATATATTATATTACAGTTTGCAATTAATTATTCAAAACTCATTGCGAATGTCAATCGTCTATCTACATAGGTAGATATAATAGTATATCTACGTAGCCGAATTTGAGGTTTAAGAATTTGTTACAATTTGATTAGTTGTATATTTTTATAAACGACTTTATTTTGTGTATTGTTCTTAGTGGGTTTTGTTAGTTAGATTTGGCGCTAATCAGCTGTCGTGAAAATGCTAAAGGCCAATTATTACATTATAGTTATATTAGTTTCAACTATCAAATTTTGGGAACTTCTGTTAGTGGTATTCAACGCTTAAAGCTATAAAACATATGTTTCTCTCTCTTTCGTTATGTGTTAAAGTATCTTTCTATCGAATTCAAATGTTTAGTCAGTCAGATTTAAAGATAAAAACTAATTTAAAACAAATCTCAAAAACTTTAAATAGTCAGGTGTTAGTAATATGTATTTTTAAATATTGTTACCTTGTTTTTTTTTTCACTTACCATTTGATTTTAACATCGTGTTCATAGAAGTTGGTAATACAGTGATCTGCATATAATGTTTTGTATTATTATTTATATGGGGTCAGTGGTATCGAGTCTGCCTGTGGATCTTGAGAACCTTGATACGATCCCCACAGCCGACAAACAATTTTCAAAAAATTAAATCTACTCCTGTGGCTCCTCCTCTACGAATATCTTTGGGGACCGTGATTTGACTTTAATCACTTACCGAGATCTGTTTCGACAGAGTGCCACACCCAGTAATGGGTAAATAATATAATATAATAGAATATATTTGCCTTGAGAAAAACTCATACAAGGGGGTGGTAGCATTTAGCTTATAATATACAATTTGTAATATTTCAGACTTATATATATATATAATTCATTTATTCGTTCAATACAAAAGATCTGATCTTCAATGCAGTGGATAGGTAGTTGTAGACATCATATGCTTTCCTTTCATCAAACTCAGATAACAGGACCTGTGTAAGACTCTGCGGAGGATGGTCTGCCATATACTTCCGAAGAAACTCTTCCCTTGGGGCGCTCATCATAGGGCAGTAATGGGTAAAAGGCGTGATGATATATTTATTTATTATTATTTCTTTAAGCAAATAATAGTTATTTGTATTACAAATTATGCTATCATTTTCCAGTTTTTATGGATATATAATTACTTTTCTATAGGGATGAAAAGTATAATTTTCGTTTTTCAATTAAGGAAAGAAAATTTCAGCGACTGACAGTCATGAAAATTTAATATTATTATTATAATTAATTTCAATTTGATTCACAATTATATTATTTCCACGTTCATGCGAAAAGTGTATTATTATGTACTCTTTTTCAGTGCAAAAAGTAATAAAACTTTCATTGTACGTTGACATTAGCAAAATAATTGCTACGAAACAAAGTTAACTACGTAACCTATAAAATAAATGTTTTTGACGTTTGAAATTCCATGGCAATAAAGACACCTTTTAACAAGAGTTGCATAAATAACTATTATTTGTATATTAAGAATGAATGTTGCAACAAAGTTTAGTTGCAATTGTTCACTTCGTTTAGTAGATCCTAAACTTATTTTTACTTTTTTAAATGCCTATAATAAGGAATAATTTAATTTTTCATAAAACTATCTATAAGACTTGTAATAATAACATACTAATTTGATTTCAAATTATTTGTATTGGTTTTACACGTAAGTAAAGATGACATAAAAATAAAATAAGATGAAATACTGATTTATTTTTGTAATCAATTATTGTTATTTTTACACTATTGAAGTTAAAGAAAAAAAAAATAACTGTGGATAATAAAATAAAGTAGTCTTATATAATTTTATTATAGTAGAATTCGTGATGTGTTACCACGCGCTAAAAGTTCTTGCCTTTTGTATTCGCTTCGATTTATAAATTGAGATCAAATATTTCATTCCAAAGCCAAATTTAAATACTTCAATGTGGCCTTCTACTGTTATAAATCAATTAATATCAATTACGTGATAGAAATAAAAGTAGTAGAAATAATTGTTCATGCAACAGTCAAATAAAATTGACATTTAAGCACTGAATTTATTTATTTATTTATTATCGGGCTGGTAGTTCCTTTGGCGGGTTAATCAAAATCAATCAAAAACATGATTACAAAGTGCCGCCAATAAACAAACAATTTATTTTTAATGTCCAAGGTTACACATCATATTTATAATAACCATCATTTCTAAATTAAATTTGTTATAAATTTTGAAGTTTACTAATGAATATAATACAGTTGCGTGAAAAATTTTGTGTGCATCTTGGCCGCAAAAAATTTGGTGCGCTTAGAAAATAGTTTGCCTCGACCACCAAATTTTTAAAAATTTAAATATTCTCTGCTGGCACAGTTCTTCGTCACCAGCTTCTTCACGTGAACTTTGTTCTAGGTGAAGAAGTGAGTTATACCATACTGATGAGCTCTAATAAGAGCGAAACGCGTCTATGGTTACTAACTGTGCTGGCCGGCCTCTGACGACATAAGGTGACTTGGAGGCTGAATTTTGTGAAACATAGCCAAGTGTTTACTTTATATTTTTATTAAACCTTGTTTCACCAAGTGTTGGATGACAATTAATTTTGTCTTTGTTGTTAACAAATTTTTACTTCAACGCACACAAATGATCATTTCACCACCTAGATACATAAATAACTATAAACACGTGTGACACTGTAATTATTATTATGATCTTTTGTACACTATTTACTATACCCATAATTCAACTTTCTTCTCGTAATTTTCACGCAATTATCAGTACTATACAGGGTGTTTCAGGACTAGTGTAACAAACTTATTCCTGAGGTCATTTTGAGCCAAAAATGTCATATAAACATATGTCCTATTCCTTCTAGTTACCAAACTACAAGAGGTTGAAGTTCTATAAATAACACGAAATTTTCAAATTTTTTTTAATCAAGATACTTTCGGAAAACAAGAGTCTTATTAAAAAGTCTTACCTTATTTATCTTAATTAGTTTTATTTATTAATATAAACGAATACGATTTAGAGAACAAAACATAAAATGACACAATTAAATAGACACAGAATAACATAACCAAACATGGAATAGGTTAACACAATATGAAATAAGATAACAAATTTTTTAAAAAATACAGCAAGTGTTCAAAATGAGCGCCTTGAACTCGTATGTATGTTATTATTAATAAATAAAATTAATTAAGACAAATAAGGTATGACTTTTCAATAAAACTCTTGGTTTCCGAAAGTATCTTGATTACAAAAATTTGAAAATTTCGTGTTATTTATAAAATTTCAACTTCTTGTATTTTGGTAACTAGAAGGAATAGGACATATGTTTATATGACATTTTTGGCTCAAAATGACCTCAGGAATAAGCTGTTAAAGTTTGTTACACTAGTCCTGAAACACCCTGTATAGTACATCATAGTGTAAAATACAATCAGTATGACACATGCCATCTGCCATCATAAGTGATTCGAATTGTAGATAATACAGTTGCTGATACTATTACCTATGTATTACTGCTATATGTTGCACGCGTGTAGCGTACATATAATAATTACTTGTCTTGTGAAATGACACATGCTAGTGCAGATTAATCACGGCGAGACTGAAGCGTCAATATGCGCATCACACGCGACTATATTGCAGCTACTAATTATCCTTTGTACGAATATTGGATGATATATGCACCTAGTTACTGTTCAGAAACCTGGATATTTATTTAAAATCATTTAGGATGATAGAACACTGTTTTAAATATTTTTATACAATCATAAATAAATATCTACTTCTATTATTTAAGTATAAATAAAGGTATGTTTGATTAACTTTTGTAAAACAAAATCATAAAGCAAATTCACCACCACATTATGTGGATTTTATCTTTTACCAATTAATTCTTTGTAAAGTAATTCTGATACAGCGAAAGCTTTGAATATGAATATTAATTTTTTTCACGACAAGCGTAATAGTGAGGAAAATTAGTTTTCTTTTGAAGCATATGATGAAAATTTTTTTTGTATCTAACACGAGAGGAAAGCGCTTTTTCTGCTCTTGTTCTAACTCGAGTGAGACTAATATCGCTTCCCTCTCTTGTTTAACAAATGCAGAAGACTTCTTGCACATTGTATGGTAAGTAGGTATACGCTGCAAGGCATTTTAAAAGGAAAGACTTTCCGCTCTAAAGGAAAAAAGTGACTTTTCTGATCATGTATGTCGTCGTTCCATGGATTCACAAAAATTGTTAATGTATTGAAGCGAATTTAAAAATCAAAAAAATGTCAAATAGTTATTACGTACCTACCAAGAGAAAAAAAGTGAGACCAACAAGTATTTATTCATTTTTTTTTAATTAATATTTTGTTACTTCCTAATATTTCGAACGCTGCGTTTAGCATTCCTTCAATAAGTCTCATGAAATGAATTGACCTTTAATAAAATCAAATATAATAAATATTAAATATACATATGAAAACAGACTTTAAAAATAATATATATTTATCAAAATATTTACCTACAATATTTCTTAAATAAAACATTTGTGAATACGAGTATATCTGTAGATACATTTTTTGCTTTAGATCCTAAATTAATATTTTAAGGTTACACATTTTATTTCCTCAAAATTGTCTAGTTGAATAAAAATGTATTTAGTTATTGATCACCATATTTATGAAAATACTGATTTTCTATTAATTTTCTTCTACCGTTTTGGAGAAATTAAATTAAAATTGTTTTTCACTATTATTTAATGTTTTCAAATTGATTACAATACTTTCATCCTTTCAATTTTAAATTATGTACAATATATAAAATACTTTATTAATAATAATATCTTGTTTAAAAAAGATCAATGTTCAGCTTTCAACTTTCTGATGTTTCAAATAAGTTTGGTCGTCCAACTCAGAATACCTTATATAAATAATAAATCGATATACTCATAGAAATATTATATATATATATATATACAGGGTGTTTCAGACCACCCGTACCCTCCGATTATTTCGCGAACAACAAAACGGATTGAGAAACAAAAAAATACGTCCAAAATATTTTTAAATGTTCTATTAAATGACACCAAATGAGAGTTCCCCCCTCACCCCCTTGGGGGGGCTTATCACTTCGAAATTTTAAATGGGAACCCCCAGTTTTTATGCAGATTCGGATTCAGTGATGTACAAAATCAAGCTTTTATCCAATATATATATATATGGATAATACTTGAATTTTTGTTTAGAAATAATTTATGAAATATTGCGAGATGTTTACATTACATTTTATTAATAATATTTTTGTTTTCCAGGTGAGTGATGCTACCTTTCTTATTTCGCAGAAATTAGTAATTTCGATGCTCAAGGTATGTAGTTTCAAATATGAATTTACCATCAACCCATTTATTATTTAAAGCAACAGTGCGATACCTTTAATGTTTTGAAATCATTCTCTTCATAAAATATGACTGAAGAGCTATTAAATTATGAAAACATACGCGCTGACTTCGAGGGCGGAACAAAAATAATACAATTGGCGTTTAATTCGAAAAGGAAGAATAACATCGTGAATCAAACTACCTGTATTCAGGTTTTATCATCGTCGTTAGACATAAGCGTAGAATAATTTATCGCTATTGTTTTCCGAAAGTGTATTCATCCAGTATTTGTTTAAGGGTGTAACATGAAATTTCATCCATTGTTTGTTAATGAAAGCAAAAGTTTCTTTTCAAATTTGTGACAATATCATTTGTGTTTAACTTTGGAGATTTTTCATGCCATGCAATTAACGCTTTCTTAAATTTTTGTTAAAATTAGGAAATATCTAGTGACCTAATTCTCGTGGTATTATTAAAAATTCTTTTGCGAATATATGTAAGCAATAATTCTTTTCGAATTCTTTAGAGAAATTTGCTGTTATATTCCACTTTGAGGTCCTCGTTCTATTTATCCTTTGCTTCATATTGTCCAGACCATTTCCTATGTCATTCTTTGGCTTCTTTTATCACTGAGTTTGCCAATTTATTTTTGCTCTTTTTCATGCTATTCTCGGCATTTTATCCAATTATCACAACACTTTCCACAAATTCGAACGAATACACGAAACATTCTGATTATTTATTTGGCTTTCGTTATTTCCACCTGCAAATAATATGTATTGTCACGTTTCATTAGACTTTCTTTCTTTAAATGTAAAATATAGATTAATTAATTGACTTATTGACTTGATACGTTTAATGAAATACAGTCACGTTTCGTCCAAAATTTGTGGTAAATTACAAGTAAAAAAAAATGTAATCAAATTTATAACAACACATTGTTTATGGACATGTTTCAAAATAAAAAAACAAGTAATTTAAAAACGAAACGAAGTTGGTAGCGTACTTTCTTTCCATTTTAAAATTCTTAAATTACTTGTTCCATTTTTATTTTTTTTATGGGGTAGGTGGCTCAGTGGTATCGAGTCGGCCTGTGGATCTTGAGAACCTTGGTTCAATCCCCACAGCCGACAAACAATTTTCACCAATTTAAATCTACCCCTGTGGCTCCCCCACCACTAATATCTTTGGGGGGCTGGTACCCGCACTTCACGCGAAAAAATATATCACTTACCGAGATCTGCTTAGACAAAGTGCCACACTCAGTAATGGGTAAAAGGCGTGATGATATATTTATTTATTTATTTTATATATTTTGAAACATCAACAATGTGTTATAAATTTACTTGAAAATTAGCACAAACCTTGACCGAAATAAGTTTCAATAACCTAATCAAATTTATTTCATATTTAATGTTTCTTCTCCGCTTAATATATTCTCAAAACAAAATAAAGTAAAATATAAATAGAAGTTTAAAAGCAATATGACAATGAGAAATAGAACCGACGCCTATTCTATTCAATGAATTCAAAATCATACGGAAACATTCGCTATCGATTGCATTTGAAACAGTATTGTAACACTATTTGTACAGTTTCGTGTATACACGACAAATTTTCATCGAACAACGAACAGTATCATACAGATGTAGCATTAGATGTTCCTGTTGAAAATTGTGCGATATTATTTGTGAATTTATTTTCATAGCTTTTCCAAACAGAATTTTGTAGCTTCAATATTATTCACAACATTCTGACACTTGTGTATGATTTTTTTGGCTTGAACCCAAATTGTTATCGAACCAGAGTTTTGGACCAAATTCAACGTACGTTCATAGTATTTGGAGTGTGACCACTTCCGATGTATTCGTCTGCCAGAATTTTTAAAAACTTTAAAACAATTTTCATTTCATAGTGAGCAGAGAAATTAATCACTGAATTACCTAATATTAGAGCTGATATTTTACAAGTTGGACATGTGTTAGACAGAGATAAAGTATGTGTGGGAGAGAGACAGGACATAACGTGTGGATTATATTTCAACCATTCTCATATCGGTACTAAGAAATTATTCTTAAGCAGGCTACTAGTATTATTAGCTGAAATTAGTGAACTCGGGGTGGCTTTATAATCTCTTTACATTCTGTAGAGTTGGTATTTATTTATTTATTTATTTATGCTACGCAGTACAACAGGACCTTATTCTCAATTACAGTACAGGGTCCGCACTCACCGAGCCGCAATGTAGTAGTTAATTTATAATTTTTAGCTTGAGTGAGATTCGAACTCGGGCTCTCCGGATTCGAATTCCGTATCGCTATCCACACCACCGTACTGACGGACAAATAGTATAATATAATAGTATATTAAAAATGAGTGTTATATTAACCTTTATTGTAATATATAACATGTGTTTTTCATACTCTTTTATATATCGCATTAATTAAAATTTAATTCAATATTTAATTTAAATAAAATTATCATATTTCAAGATTCAGTAAACATTTGATATTTAATTTATTTAGATTTTTATTGAAGTTAGATTTAACTGTTATGTTCTAAAATACCTTAAATTTTAAAAACAGATGTTTAGCAGTTTGATTTAACTATTTTATTAAATTTAATTAAAAAGTGCCCAACAACTCATGTACCCAAATGTTGTAAAACTTAATGATTAAATAGAAAAAATGAGATTGTAAAATTTAATAAAACTACAAAATTATAAATGTTATAAAAGTTAAATAGAACATATTAAATGACAATGGCAAATAACAATAACGTATGTACTTAAGTTACAAAGTTACATGGCAAGACTATATCGGTATTGGTGTAGCACGTATTCACCTTCAATTACTTTTTACCATAAAAATGCGTTCTGTACTAGGTCAGGCATGGTTAGGGGTAGTGATGTGAGTTGGGTAAATACTCAATGGGTAGGTAAATAAAATTTGGGTATTTACCCGGTATTTACCCGAGGTTATATTTACCTACCTAATTTTAAAAATTGTAAGTTTATTTTTGGTCAGTGTCTAACAATGTAATTTACTAAGTCTGAACACTGAACAGAAATAATGTACAACTAGAAGTCTACAATCCTTTTAAAATAAATATTATGAATATAACATAATACATGTCTAAATATATATTTTTTAATTTCTGCGAAATTCTTTTGTTTTATTTAATAAGGAAAATATTTTTTTAAATGCATGTACTTTTATGTGAATTCAAATATTTTACAATGATATTGCAAACCCATAATCTTACTATTTGTAATTACTAAATTTATACCCACGTGAGGGTAAATTCCCGGGTATTTACCCTGGGAATTTACCTGGGTATCTTGCATCACTAGTTAGGGGTGTTTTTTTTAGTTTACCCCGCTCCAAAACTGATGAAATCCCTGAAAAAAAACACCCCTAGCAAACCTGACATAGTACAGAACGCATTTTAATGGTAAAAAGTAATTAGAGGTGGATACGTGCTACACCAATACCGACTACATCTTACCGATTTAAAAGTCAAGTCACCACTATTTATTTGTTGTTGTTTTCCATGGGATGTGCTGACAAGGGTTAAGAGAGTGATATCGTTGCGTTGGTTTAAGATAATCGTTCCCATGCACAAGTTTATATATTTTTTAAACCCAACCGCTTTCAAGGGATTAAATACAAAGGTTAAATCTATCTCAGACCAAAGCACAGCTAATAATTTACCGAGATATGTCATCACACATACGGTCCAACAAGCTCGACAGTTCAGAAAAGTCATAAACTCGTTAAATAATGAAGGTGTACAGGAGCGAATGAATATTTGTTGCGTGATGATGGATTTTGGTTGTGAGGAAGGAAAGAGCTTGTATGGAGGAAGTGTTAATGTGATTGAAACGAGTATCGTGTGTCAGAATGAGAATGTTGACGTGAACTAATTTTTTTTTATGAATCTTTTAGTGGATGTTCTGTAAATGTTTCAGGGGTTCGTGCTACCCCATTTAATGGGATATAGCGTGATGTTATGTATGTATGGATGAAGAACACTGAAATTATTACAAACATTTAACCTTCATAAATTTGATAACCAAAACTCTGACAAGTCAACTTTTAAAATGATACTTAACCCAATACCCGCCGCAATTCAATGATCAATAAAAGAATACCTTTTCAGTAAAAATATCTTTATTTGAGTTCTAAAAAACAAGTTTTTGATAATAAAAGTTATACATACTTAAGTGTTAAAATATATCTGACCTTGAAATATAATTGTTAAAAACACCGAAATTAAGTAACTTTGAATATTTTTAAAATTATTGGTTTTGCAAATCTTTGAAAATTGGCTGTGACTGGCTGTCATAACATAACTAATTAATATATTCATTAAAAAAAATATACATTTTAAATGTAAAAAAAATGATTACAGCCAAATATTTAAGCGTCCCAAAAATGGGACGTTGGCGGTTAATGGGTTAAGAAAATATTTTATTAGTCTTTATCTTTCGAAGCTGAGTTGAAAAATCCTAATAATAACAATAACTAATTCTGAATTGTTCCACTTTGTGACATTGCTTATATCAATTTTAAACTGGAATACAGATTACTTTATTTTAATTCGAGAAATTTCTAAGAAGTCACCTACTTACTATGATTTTGGGTAACAATTAATATCATGAAAACATAAATGACTAATATTGCATCTTACCGTAATTTCGTAGCGTTTCCCAGAAGATGGACTAAATTTCTGCGTCTGTTATCGGCTGATTTACAATGTAACAAAATGTCAGTACATATTTTTCTGTTTGTGTCAGATCACGGTCACTTGCATCTTTTCACGATTTTACTCGATTTTGTGATTGTGATGATTTAAATTTGTTTAAATCGATGTATTATAATTATGTCATATACGTTATTAATTTTATTTCTCCAAATTGATTTTGTAACAAAATAATGACTTGGGTTAAGAAACAAGTTTGTAACTATGACGTAACTGTTTTCCAAAATAAAATGAACTTTAGGAAAAGACAATGATTAATGGCACCGATAGGAATGGCCGAAATGGAAACTCATCATGTGAATGTGTGGGTCATCGTGTGAATGGAACATGTAGCAGAAAGTTTCAGAATTAATCTCATGTTTGGCGACAATATTCGCCTAGTCGCGTCGTGTATGCGGCGTTCGGTATTCTGGACTATTCATTACGCCGTCTTCGAGTCACGATGCCCACGAGTTTACCGTCCGTTTATTTTCTCTTGTTTCTGTGCGATTACTAGGATTTATACCAAATAGTTTTTGATGAATCTCTTCAGTTACCAATATGTTATGGGTTATTATAGACATTACTATTATATTTTCATCAGTTCATTTATGAACGTGTACTTAATTCGGAATATGAAACTATAAAGTCTAAACAATTGCGTTGAAATGCAAAAGGTACATCGATTTATATTCTTCGAGAATTATATACTAATTTTCAAAGATTTTATAGATTTTCAAAACGATTATTCAAAGATTGTTAATATTTTAAATGTTTCAAAAGATTTATTAAGTGCTATAGCAAATAAAAAGTATAGTACTAAAATGAATTTTATGGTCCACAAAAATCTTTGGGGAGCGCGATGCATAATTTTACGGCTGCTAACCGAACTTCACGTGCAAAATACATCACTTACAGAGATATGCTACGCCCAGGATGTTACCCTTAGTAGATATTGAATAAAAGAGGTGATTTTACAAAATCTAAATAAATTTGAATCATTCAGTATCAAACAAAATTAGCAGCGCTATCAAATGTGACGGTTAGTCTGCATCCTTTTTCAAAATTAAATTAATTAGTATTTTTAAAAGACATATCTTCCAAATATATATATCAAATTTAAACATAAAAAATACTACATAACATTGAATCAGATAAGGATTATCAGGATATTTATTGATTTTATTTAAATATATATATATATATATATATATATATCTCAGACTACAATGTTTTGTTAAAGACTGCATGTTTTATTACAAAGGTTACAATAAGTTTTGTAGAGTTTCAAATAAAATTTTGTGTGCTCCCCTTCAGAATTTGGCCAAAAAAGAACAATTTTACAAATTTGAAACACAAATAACTACTTTAGTCAAAGAAATATTCATCAACTTGGGGATTTGGAAATCTGAATTCGATACCCATAGCCGATAAACTGATTTTAACCACATTAAACTTATCCCTTTGAGACTATCTCTACTAATATCTTTGAAGGCCATGATTTGGCAGCTTATAACCATATTGTATGGACATAAATATATCACCTACCTACATTTGCTACGGGAGAATACCACACTCAGTAATGGGCAAAAAGCGTGATGATATATTTATATTATTTGGTTTTTCTTTGCTGAAAGTTGTAGTTTATCTCGATTAGTTTTGACTGCTTTCAAATTGCTGCAAACAACAGGCATCCAGTCACATTTCTAGTGTCAACTGCATCACGCAGAAACCAGCGTTTTCGCTGAGAGTGTGACGGATTTAAGCTGGCCGTGATTGATGTGGATTTGTTATTGCATGTCGGTTGTTTTACAGCGCCATCACCATCACCATTCAGTGGACCGTTGCGACGCTTTGCACATAGTTCTGCCACCAGGACCGGCTGCAGCAAAAATGACACCCTAAGCGAAAATATAAAGACCTTATTGTGAGAGTGTAGCCATCTTGTTTTGCCAAAATTGATAAATATGCTAAAAACCTTGAAATATTTTAAATATAAAAAATTAAAATATATTTCATCACTTCTTTTACCCATTTTTATATATTTCTTCGCGTTAATTGCGGTTATCGGCCATAAAATCATTGCTTTCAATGATATTTGTAGAGAAGGAGTCACAGGGATAATTTTAACGTGTTGAAAACTGTTTTGTCGGCTGCGGAAACTGAACCCGGGTTCTCAAATCTATAAGTACAAAAAGACTTGATACCATTGAGATAAATTTTTAATTTTACTTAATTATTTTATGAAACGAATAAGTGTAAAAAAGACAAATTTTAACCGTTTGTGTAAATAAATTGAACAACTACATTTATATGTATTTAACAATTAGAAATGTTACAAATACTGTTAGTAATAGTAAGATAACATCCACTTGCTATAAAGTTATAACAGAAAAAGAAATAGCTCTGTGTCTCAATATAAATTTATTTTTCACTGGAATACGGTTTGTTGTTTATTGTTATGATAAGAAGAGTATAAATAACTCTATAGCAACCACAGTATTATATTCGGACATTATGATTCATAACACCCACTCCGTTCGTAATATTCGCTCATCATTAGCTTTATTTATACTCATTACTGTAATCATAATTATTATAAATGAAAATTAATATTACATATTTTAGTGAAAAATGAAATCTTACAGACGTTACTAGCTGGTGCATAAATCACCATTATATTTGTATTTAGGGTTCAAAATAAAATGTCTGTATTCAGTAACTTTCGAAAGTGTCTCATTTAGTATCATGACTACACTAACAAGCAAAGAGGTTAAGTTGGCGCCTCAAGTTTCAAATCGCACCAGGTGGTCACTCGAACCAAAAGCCAACTCTGCTTACCACCGTAATGATGTTCTCGGACCTTCCTGACACGTTGCCATGGTTACACCCTGCACTAAATGTTTATACTCGCTTTGATCGCAAATGCGTTATAGTTCCAGTGAAATGGGTTTCGGGTAATCTCACTCCTGTAGCCTAATTTGTAAACATGTGTTGGCAAACGCTAAATTATTGCATTTGTTTGATTTAGATTTCAGAAAAATACAAGAGAATCGTTTCTAATCTAATATTTTTCATACATTTTTGATATTATGCTTTTTGATTTTTTTTACACGTGGTTGATGTGTACCTGTAGTTATAATTATTTTGTACTATAAATGACAGATTTAATTACAAAGTTATAAATGAAACAAATGGTGCAGTTTCCAATTATAAAACAAGCAAATAAATGTCATAAACAAAATAAATTATACTACAAAAATTGTGAACACGCTACACGAAAAAAAGGTAAAGGATTTAACAAATTCTGCTCATGATTAACAAATTTTATACATTTTATATATATATATATATATATAAAGTTAGCACCCTCTTAACGTTAGGTGCGGTTTTGTTTCTTATCCGTGTAGAAATTTAGCCCACTGATTTTTATATCTAGCACGAGTTTTTGCTTCTAGTAGTGTAGTTCCTTTCTTCTTCAATGTTTTCACCATAATAGCATCCCACTCTTCTCGTGGTATTTCTCTTCCTTTCCTATTTCTTATTTTGACTGTCCAAGATTTTTCGTAGGTCTCTTTTAGTCTATCTTCACCAGGTGTTTTCACCAACTCAATTATCTTTGCTGTATGTATTCTTCCACCGATTTCATTCCCAGTTCTTCTCTTATGTCTTTGTTTCTTATTTTATCCATCATCGTTAGCTCTTTGTCTCTTCACAAGTATTTCACTTGTAATGCATATATTCTACTCTTGAGTTTTCATGATAGAACGCATGATTCGCATCCATGAATTAATATCGCTCGGTAAATTGTATTGATAACTGTTATCTTTATTTTTGCGATATTTCCTTCTTACGTATGAAGGTGTTTTTCAACATATGGAATAGTTTTTCTGTCTTGTTTATCTTTTTGATTGTATCTTCATCTGGTATTCCAGTACTTTTTATTAATACTCCTAAGTACTGAAATTTCTCTACTTGTTCTACGTTATCATTTATAATCTTTATGTTGGTCGTTTTATTTTCATTGAATATTGTCGTTACTTTTATTTTGTTAACGTTTATCAAACTTCAGTAGTATACGTTTCCAATTATTCAAGTTATGTTGCAGATTTGCTTCGATGCTAGCAAATATTGCTACATCGTCTGCAAAAGTACATTCTCCAATTTCCTATACCCTACTCTTAGCTTCTTCATTTCTCGTTTACATTCTTTAATTACTTCGTATATAAATACTGTAAAGAGCATTGGACTCATTACCCCACCTTGTCGTAGTCCGTCTCGAGTTTCAAAAACATCAGATATTTTATTTTTGCTAATGACGTAGTTTAGATTTTTGTTATAATTAATTGAGTTTATTAGTTTTTTATTTACATTTCTTGTTGTTAAGCTATTCCATATATATTTTCTTAGAACTCTCTCAAACGCTTCTCTAGGTTTATGAATATCATAAACGCTTTGTTTTTACTCGTTTAGATCTTTTGAATTATTTGTTTAATTATAAATACATGATCTTGTATGCTTCTTCCCTTTCTGAATCTGCTCTGTGCTTCTTCTAATGTTGGTTTTATAATCTCCCTAAATCTCTTTTCTAGTATACGTTCATATACTTTTAGTGCTTTGTTTAGCAGTGAGATTCCCCGGTAGTTATTATAGTCTCTAGTTTCTCCTTTTTGATGTATTGGAATTATAACGATAATAAATTTTATGGAGTAGGTGGCTCAGTTGTATCGAGTCGGAATCTGGATCTTGAAAACCCTGGTTCGATCCCCACAGGCGACAAACAATTTTCTGCAATTTAAATCTACCCTTGTGGCTCCTCCTCCACTAATATCTTTGGGGGTCGTGATTTGACGGCTGGTAACCGCACTTCACGCGAAGAAATATATCATTTACCGAGATCTGCTTAGGCAGAGTGCCACACCCAGTAATGCGGAAAAGGCGTGATGATATATTTATTTATTTTCATTTTTACAAATTTTAACTTAAAAGATTAAATTCACTAATTTTGTTCTACAAACAATAAAATTGATTTTAATCAGTAAGTATTTAAATTAAAAATACCATTAAATATAAATAATTAAAAACGTATGTTGAAAAATAATTTATTTATAGTTTGTTTTCTCTGCTAATGTTTTTATTTATTATCAATAATTACTAATATCTATTAATATAAAAGATTATTTTTCTTTAAATAAGTGAATATTATATATTTGCATATTGAAAATAATTCATACATAACATCACACTATATCACATCAAATAAAATAGCATAACCCCCGCAAACACTTCATCAAAGAATCAGTCTTCGCTAATCATTCTCATCCTCACACTTGGCACAACATCCTTGCTTCAACCAATAAATGAGCTTGTATGTGAACTTCCGTTCTAACTAATAATGAAGAAACATCAATTATTTGTTTGTTTAACAGTTAGGAATATAATTAACATTCTAATAAATCCATACCTTGGGCGTATGTAAAAAAATGGGCCATGAGTATGAAACGAGAAATAAAAATAATATTTATTTGCCTAGACGAATCGATTTTACCTCGGTAAATATGTGCATCAACAATGTAGTACCGGAAAAAGGAACCCTTTTTGGAGAATCTCCACAGATTTGTTTGTAACAGCTCTCAATTTAATACGTAATGAGTTGGCAGGGTAATATATACACCGTCGGCTGTTTTTTATGTCGGCTCCGGGGACTCATGACCTTCGAACCCAGACCCGGCGACTCCGGTCGACCGGAAGATCCAGCCTCTTTTCTGTTCGTGGTCCGTACAGAATCTTGATACCTCACACCGGAATACTATGTTAGTATTTGTATTTTTGTTCCGAAATTTATGAAAAATTATTTTTTTGTGCTGAGTATGTTAAATAGCATTTTTTTATTGGAGTAAAGCTGGATTTATAATGAAGCCATGATTTATAATAAAATAAGCATCTATCTAATCTAATATTCTAATAATCAGTTATCAATATCATCAATTGTAATCTGTTCAACTTGATAGGGTATTTGTTTAAGCTTGGGGTCAGTGCAGAATTTACGTATAAGCTACACAAGCTATTGCTTAGGGCCCCCACTTTCTTGTGGGCCACCAAAAAAATTTGTCCGAGTGAGCAAGTGGCATATTTGACACTAACATATAATATCTCTAATAAAGGGCCCAGGGATGTGCGTGTAGTCTACTGCAAGTAATCTACGCCATTCTCTACGTGTAAACAATCATGTAGTCTACGTCTTCATTTTTCATGTAAACAATGTAGACTATGTAGACAATGAAAACACATGTGTTCACTTAAGTCAGATTCGAAATTTTATCCCTAGAACTAGGGAATTTTAAATGTTGTTAGAGATTTTTATTTTTATTCTAGGGATTACATGAAAAAAAATTAGTTGTGCAGGGTAAAACGTTCACAATTTGTTAACTGGTTACTGTTAAAAATAGCGCCAAAGAAAACTCCGTCTGGTGAGATGGCGCGTTGATCGATTTTAAAAATATGACAGATCGCCATTAACAGAAATTTTTCGTCTAGTGCTTGCGAATTACAAACGGTGCAAGCACTAGACTGTCATATTTCAAATATTTTCATAATAAATCAACATGTTTCTTGTACTCCAGTGGGTTAACGGGCAAAAATAGGATTCGCTATTTTAAAAATTTGAAAGCTTGCCCAAGACCCAAGACAGACATGCACTTGCTTTATTAGTTTTATTATATAAAGACCGATAATGACCCGAGCTCACGAATACGAATACATGTAATAGTTACAAAGGAATAAATTTAGGTTATGTTGAATTTTACAACTGGCAGATACATTATCTACATTGTTTACATTGTATACGTCGCTAGAATTGTCGACGTATTATCTACGTGTAGATGTAGACAATTAAAGATTACACGTAGATGCACATCTCTGAAAGGGCCCTATATCTCAAATAGCTTAGGGCCTTATCAAGACTAAATCCGATCCTGCTTGATGTTATATAAAAATGGATCGCAAATAACTTTGTAGAAAATTCCTAAATTACAAAAACTAAATTAAAAAAAAAATATATTAAACAACTAACAGATTAGTGCCGATATTCAAACAAGATATCTCGAAGTAAAACAAAAGATACCTAAATTCTATCATATCATTTGATTGGTTGTCGGTAATAACTAAAGAGCAGATACTGTGCAATTGAATGTATTATTTTTATTAGGCATATTAACAAGTTCTTTTTATATGTTTACGTTTCATAAAAACAAATATAATGCATATTCATATATAATATAACAAGTAGTATGAAAATTGCTGAAAATATTTTGACATAACTTATGAGTTGTTATGGAAATGGAAACATAACGAGTGCGAAGCTATCCTCAGCAGGAATATACAGTATCCCTTGCTCGTGCGGTTCAGTATATATTGGTGAAACTGGTCGTACCGTTCAAACACGTATCACCGAACATAAGCGCTGTTTAAAATCTGGGCAAGTTCTCAATTCCGCCGTGGCTGAACATCAACATAATACTGGTCACAGTATTATGTTTGATGAATCTTCCATCATCGTATCCGCTCCCAAGTTCTATGATAGGAAAATTCGTGAAGCTATTGAGATACATAAACATCCAAACAATTTCAACCGTGACACAGGTTACTACCTGCCACCTGTCTGGAAACCTTTATTGCGCAGTGAACCATCTTTACCTGACTCTAACCAATGAACCTTCCTAACCAATCATCCGACACGTCTTTCTCTATATAAACTCTTTTTTCCTTCTACTCTTCGAAGATCGCTCTTGGCCTCTAGCGTGGTTTACACGTCGGGTAACCTTGATCTTTCTTCCTTCCTCCTGAAGAAGCTCCCTACGATGGCGAGCGAAACGTCGAGCCCTCACTCGAATTTTGACACGGTCCAAACCCGGAACTCGTTTAATTTTAATGACTCAGACCGTGGAAGTCTACGCTTTTATTTAACAAACCTCTACGGGGAGGATAATTATCGTAAATCTGCCTTATTCTCCAGATTACGTCATAAACTTTGTAAACTTCTTTGCACTCTTACCTTCTTGTTACGTTGCCGTAACAATAGTGTCATTCCTACCTTTCTTAAAATCAAAGATAATTTTAGTACATATTCATCCAATTATATTCTCAAACGTGCCAGTCTTGCCTTACTACGCGAACGTATTTCCCATACTAGACGCGAACTCGATTTTACATCTCGGAAACTGCTTTCACTACATCTTGAACTTGCGTCCATATTTTCATTAGATGATTGGTGCCATTTTGATCAAATAACCGCCCAGCAATCGGATACTACCTTTGCAATAACTACTCTTAATCATCAACGTAAATTTGATAAACTTTTCCCTAAAGACAAACCTTGTAAGAAACTAGTCAAAAATACCGTTATCAATATCTCGTCCCATCAACTTTCAGACGCGGAAAAAACAGTTTTAGCTAAAGGTCTTAACTTTGCTCTTGCTCCTAAGAAATTACCGATTGAAACGATTATTAGTTCTGTTGAATCTTCATTACGTAACATTTCCAAAGAAACTTCTGATAGCATACGTCTCCAGACTGCTAGCTTTCTTCAAAAATGCACAGCACCCAAACCTAACATCACCAGGGTCGAGAAATTAGCACTTAAAGACCTTAAATCCAACCCTGATATCGTCATCACTTCTGCTGATAAAGGTAATGCGACCGTAGTTATGAACCAAGAACAGTACACTAATAAGATTAACTTACTTCTTCAAGACGGCTCCTACACACCCTTAAAACGCGATCCAACTGCCAAATTTGAACGTGAAGTTTCTGCTCTTATTAAATCCTCAGATATTCCTACAGCGATTCAAAAACAACTTATTCCCAAATCTTCTAAAACACCCCGCATTTATGGTTTACCTAAGCTACACAAACCTGATATTCCTCTCAGGCCCATAGTCAGTACCATAGATTCTCCCACTTATCAACTTGCTAAATACCTCTCTAAAATACTTAAACCGTATACAGGCAACTCCATATCTTTTATTCGTAACTCGGCCGACTTTGTTAAAAAGATTTCTGATATTAATATTACACCACAAGATATTTTAGTTAGCTTTGATGTCACCTCTCTATTTACCAAGGTTCCCATCCCAGATTCGGTAGATATTATCCGCCAACTACTTCATGAAGACAAACAACCCACGAGTATAGCCACCCTTATAGAGAAATGCCTCACTTCCACTTATTTTGTTTTCCAAAATAAATTCTATAAACAAACAACGGGCGCAGCGATGGGTTCACCACTTTCACCAGTTGTCGCTAACATCTTCATGGAATCCTTTGAGAAACAGGCCTTGCAAACTGCTATCCTCAAACCTAAGGTATGGTTTCGTTATGTTGATGACACTTTCGTTGTTTGGTCACATGGTAGAGATACACTGAACGACTTCTTAGAACATTTAAATAACCAACATTCCAACATTTCTTTCACTATGGAAATCGAAAATAAAGGTACTCTTCCTTTCCTCGATGTGCTCGTTTCTCGTAAATCTAACGGTAGTCTTGGCCATGCAGTTTACCGTAAACCTACGCACACTGATAGATACTTACATGCCAACTCACATCACCATCCGTCCCAAAAGAATTCTGTTATTAACTCTCTTGTTCACCGTGCTTTCATTATCTCAGAACCAGATAATTTAGAGTCCGAACTACAGCACGTGCGATGTAGCCTTATGAACAATGGGTACAGCAAACGCTCAATTGATTATATCATCAAACGTTTCCAACAACCCCGGCCCCAGAACATAGCTGATAATGATTCATCCTTTGATTCTTTTGCCGTACTACCATTTATTGAGGGTGTTACTGATCGGATTGGTAGAATTCTTAGTAAGAGTAACATTAAAGTCATTTTTAAACCTTCCCAAAAAATTTCTCAATCCCTTCCATCTCTTAAGGATAAAAGACCACCGCTATCCTCAGCAGGAATATACAGTATCCCTTGCTCGTGCGGTTCAGTATATATTGGTGAAACTGGTCGTACCGTTCAAACACGTATCACCGAACATAAGCGCTGTTTAAAATCTGGGCAAGTTCTCAATTCCGCCGTGGCTGAACATCAACATAATACTGGTCACAGTATTATGTTTGATGAATCTTCCATCATCGTATCCGCTCCCAAGTTCTATGATAGGAAAATTCGTGAAGCTATTGAGATACATAAACATCCAAACAATTTCAACCGTGACACAGGTTACTACCTGCCACCTGTCTGGAAACCTTTATTGCGCAGTGAACCATCTTTACCTGACTCTAACCAATGAACCTTCCTAACCAATCATCCGACACGTCTTTCTCTATATAAACTCTTTTTTCCTTCTACTCTTCGAAGATCGCTCTTGGCCTCTAGCGTGGTTTACACGTCGGGTAACCTTGATCTTTCTTCCTTCCTCCTGAAGAAGCTCCCTACGATGGCGAGCGAAACGTCGAGCCCTCACTCGAATTTTGACACGGTCCAAACCCGGAACTCGTTTAATTTTAATGACTCAGACCGTGGAAGTCTACGCTTTTATTTAACAAACCTCTACGGGGAGGATAATTATCGTAAATCTGCCTTATTCTCCAGATTACGTCATAAACTTTGTAAACTTCTTTGCACTCTTACCTTCTTGTTACGTTGCCGTAACAATAGTGTCATTCCTACCTTTCTTAAAATCAAAGATAATTTTAGTACATATTCATCCAATTATATTCTCAAACGTGCCAGTCTTGCCTTACTACGCGAACGTATTTCCCATACTAGACGCGAACTCGATTTTACATCTCGGAAACTGCTTTCACTACATCTTGAACTTGCGTCCATATTTTCATTAGATGATTGGTGCCATTTTGATCAAATAACCGCCCAGCAATCGGATACTACCTTTGCAATAACTATTCTTAATCATCAACGTAAATTTGATAAACTTTTCCCTAAAGACAAACCTTGTAAGAAACTAGTCAAAAATACCGTTATCAATATCTCGTCCCATCAACTTTCAGACGCGGAAAAAACAGTTTTAGCTAAAGGTCTTAACTTTGCTCTTGCTCCTAAGAAATTACCGATTGAAACGATTATTAGTTCTGTTGAATCTTCATTACGTAACATTTCCAAAGAAACTTCTGATAGCATACGTCTCCAGACTGCTAGCTTTCTTCAAAAATGCACAGCACCCAAACCTAACATCACCAGGGTCGAGAAATTAGCACTTAAAGACCTTAAATCCAACCCTGATATCGTCATCACTTCTGCTGATAAAGGTAATGCGACCGTAGTTATGAACCAAGAACAGTACACTAATAAGATTAACTTACTTCTTCAAGACGGCTCCTACACACCCTTAAAACGCGATCCAACTGCCAAATTTGAACGTGAAGTTTCTGCTCTTATTAAATCCTCAGATATTCCTACAGCGATTCAAAAACAACTTATTCCCAAATCTTCTAAAACACCCCGCATTTATGGTTTACCTAAGCTACACAAACCTGATATTCCTCTCAGGCCCATAGTCAGTACCATAGATTCTCCCACTTATCAACTTGCTAAATACCTCTCTAAAATACTTAAACCGTATACAGGCAACTCCATATCTTTTATTCGTAACTCGGCCGACTTTGTTAAAAAGATTTCTGATATTAATATTACACCACAAGATATTTTAGTTAGCTTTGATGTCACCTCTCTATTTACCAAGGTTCCCATCCCAGATTCGGTAGATATTATCCGCCAACTACTTCATGAAGACAAACAACCCACGAGTATAGCCACCCTTATAGAGAAATGCCTCACTTCCACTTATTTTGTTTTCCAAAATAAATTCTATAAACAAACAACGGGCGCAGCGATGGGTTCACCACTTTCACCAGTTGTCGCTAACATCTTCATGGAATCCTTTGAGAAACAGGCCTTGCAAACTGCTATCCTCAAACCTAAGGTATGGTTTCGTTATGTTGATGACACTTTCGTTGTTTGGTCACATGGTAGAGATACACTGAACGACTTCTTAGAACATTTAAATAACCAACATTTCTTTCACTATGGAAATCGAAAATAAAGGTACTCTTCCTTTCCTCGATGTGCTCGTTTCTCGTAAATCTAACGGTAGTCTTGGCCATGCAGTTTACCGTAAACCTACGCACACTGATAGATACTTACATGCCAACTCACATCACCATCCGTCCCAAAAGAATTCTGTTATTAACTCTCTTGTTCACCGTGCTTTCATTATCTCAGAACCAGATAATTTAGAGTCCGAACTACAGCACGTGCGATGTAGCCTTATGAACAATGGGTACAGCAAACGCTCAATTGATTATAGCATCAAACGTTTCCAACAACCCCGGCCCCAGAACATAGCTGATAATGATTCATCCTTTGATTCTTTTGCCGTACTACCATTTATTGAGGGTGTTACTGATCGGATTGGTAGAATTCTTAGTAAGAGTAACATTAAAGTCATTTTTAAACCTTCCCAAAAAATTTCTCAATCCTTTCCATCTCTTAAGGATAAAAGACCACCGCTATCCTCAGCAGGAATATACAGTATCCCTTGCTCGTGCGGTTCAGTATATATTGGTGAAACTGGTCGTACCGTTCAAACACGTATCACCGAACATAAGCGCTGTTTAAAATCTGGGCAAGTTCTCAATTCCGCCGTGGCTGAACATCAACATAATACTGGTCACAGTATTATGTTTGATGAATCTTCCATCATCGTATCCGCTCCCAAGTTCTATGATAGGAAAATTCGTGAAGCTATTGAGATACATAAACATCCAAACAATTTCAACCGTGACACAGGTTACTACCTGCCACCTGTCTGGAAACCTTTATTGCGCAGTGAACCATCTTTACCTGACTCTAACCAATGAACCTTCCTAACCAATCATCCGACACGTCTTTCTCTATATAAACTCTTTTTTCCTTCTACTCTTCGAAGATCGCTCTTGGCCTCTAGCGTGGTTTACACGTCGGGTAACCTTGATCTTTCTTCCTTCCTCCTGAAGAAGCTCCCTACGATGGCGAGCGAAACGTCGAGCCCTCACTCGAATTTTGACACGGTCCAAACCCGGAACTCGTTTAATTTTAACGAATGTATATTTATGTCAAAATATTATCTGTCAATTTTCATACTACGAGTTGTATTCGGCTTGAGAATTTATCAAACAAGAGTTAATTAACAAGAATAGTTAGGTATTTATTTGCACATTATTAATTAGGTAATACAGTGATGAAAATTCTACATTTTTTCAGTGTACATTTAATATTCAAAATTGACGTTTATGAAAATATTGAAAATATCATTTATTTTATTCGTAACCAAGGATATTATTAACAGTGGTATTTCCGTTATCAATTGCACCAGCGATGAATTTCCGACGAAATGTACATTTCATTGGTTCATTTTCAAACAAATTCGTGATCCTATTGGTTGACAGTGACGTGTGGTGAATTCTCATGTATATTTTAAAACTTCTCAAAAATAAAAATTTATTTACGACGGAAAAATTATTTTCTTGCTTTTGGAAGAAGTAGCGCAATTGAAGTAAGAAGTAACGCAAGCAAATTTGGTGATTTATACTAAACGTACAAGTTATTACTGTCAACCAATTAAATACTATGATAACATTTTTTCGTTTTAGTTCGACATCTTTTGTTTAAACTTCTATACTAATCTGCCAATTATAAAGAATTTGATAATTTTTATTGCTGGATTTTTGCAATGAATTGATTAATTTATCAATTTATTAAAATTTTTATTAATTGCAATTCATTTTTATGCAACACCAAACTAAATCAGTACACGCTCAAATTGTGCAAACATGCTGACATTTGGTTGGCTAGAGGTATTGCATTTCAGGTAATGCAAAGCAGAAAGATACATGTGTGGCACTCTTAGCGTGAATTGCGATTACCAGCCATAAAATCAAGGCCCCCCAAAGATGTTAGTGGAAGGGGAGCCACAGGGATAGTTTTAACATGTTTAAAATTGTTTGTCGCCTGTGGGAATCAAATCCGAGCTCTCAATTCCACAGGCCGACTCGATACCACTGAGCTCCTATCCTATACAAAAAGATAAAAGTTGGTTATTTCTTGCTTTGCGACTTTTGTTTTACTGTTTACTTTATTATAAATCATAACTATCCCTAGTATTCGCTTAACTTAATACATTGCCGATTCCATTCAGCGTATCTCTTACGTTACTTAATAATAATCCAGCTTTAGTTCAACAAATTTTGTTTCCTGCTTACATTTTTCTCAATGATATTTTATTTGACATTTTAATATTATCATGTTCTGATTTAATCGATACTTCAGCTTTTAGTAGGAAGCTATCTATCGATGTATTGGCCGGAAGATTGAAGGGAGATTGTCTGCGAGGTTCAAGTTATTGGGTGCTCTAACTTTACTCGAAACATGAATGTATCAAGAGATGCTCGATTAAGTGTTTATACTGTGTTAGTGCTTTGATCTATGGTAGGATATTTTGGGCATGAATGATAAGTGAAAATTGTTGCTAGAACAGTTGTTGTGTCTGTTAAAATGATTTGTTCATGTGAAATGTAATATTAGCTAGAAAGGCAAATGTATAAGTGAGGGGAGAACTGGACAAGCTATTCAAAACCGTAGGAAAGCCACAGTTACTACTACTCTACTTAAAAATGTTGAGAAGTTACAGGTAAAAACTAATATTAAATTAGCTGTTAAATTTTGTTGTGAATTTTTTTAATTAATACGTAAGTTTAAGTCTGTGAATCTGCAAAAAAAATAAATAAAATTAATTTAAGCAAAAATGGTAAGTTTAAACTATAACATGTGTTTTGAAGCTACAAAAAGTAGTCTTAATTTATAAAAAGTAATTTTAAGAAGTAGTTTCAAGTGTTATAACAAAAGAAAAAATTTATTATATATATTGCTATATATTTTAACATTTAGCGAAGCTACATATATAGTTAAAGTAATTGTATCAAAACTTGAAGTTAAGCTATAAAAGTAGCTAGATATTGCCCAGCAGCCCAGCTCTGACTGAAGCTGACAGTTTACGTGGAGAAGTGAAGAATATGATGAATATGAGTAAAAGTTTATTAGATAACAAAGGTACTGAATGGAAGGAATGAAAGGAATTTGAATGAAGTGAAATGTGTAAAATATGAATGTTTGTCGGATATTCATTGTATAATACATTTATTATTATATTAGTATTTGTTAATGTAAATATTCAGCAGATTAAATCAATTATTATTTGACATTGAATTAAGTCGGAGTTTGGACCCGGAACTATTTTGTCTCGAATTTTTATACCGACGAAATTTTAAAAATTTCCCAATTTAAATTCTTGTGTCTTCTGAATTTTTCTGTCTAAAATAACACTGCAATAAATAAATATTATTTTAAGACGTGCAATATTGTAAAATTGTCATATATGTTTATAATTATAAAATAACACCATTTTGATGAGACTGCTCTTCTGTATAAAAGATATTTTATCAACTGTCAAAACATGTACCCAAAAATAAAGATAAAAAATGTGGCAATTATTGTGTGGTGAAAATTCCAGATGTTGGTTTTGGTTTTTCATTTCTACTATCCAATACGCTATCAAGAGGCTATTTATCTCTATAATTAATCTGAAAGAAATAAATAACGATTTTTAACAATAGTTATAACTTTGTTTCAAATTGAAGTATAATCAATTCATAAAGTGAATTGAATTTAATGTTAACTCTGGTTAAAATTAATTAAAAACTAGTTAAAAATATGTGTAACATATAAGTGCTTTTACTGGATAATCCGATTTACTAATTTACCTATTACGAGTAATACTTACTTATTTTTGGTGGTGTCTTGAATAATATTAATAATAATAATAATAATAGCCTTTATTGAACCCTTTTTTAAATTTATACATCTATGAATAATGATTACAATTACGTAATGATTTACAATTATTTTATTTATATGATTAATTTAATGTTATATTTCTTTGTGGGTTAAGTCCACTGTTGGACGAAGGCCTCCTTCATCGTTTTCCACTTGTCTCTATCATTGGCGGTTCTTGTCCAGGTTTTTCCTGCAAATCTTTTGATTTCGTCATCCCATCTGCTTAGGGGTCTGCCTTTTCTTCTTGTTTGGTAACGTGGTGACCACTCTGTAATAATTTTCGCCCATCTGTCGTTCGGTAGTCTCGAGATGTGGCCAGCCCATTTCCATTTTAGCCCTTTAGAGAAGTGAAGTATGTCTGTTGTTTTGGAGCGTTGACGTAGTTCGGTGTTACTTACTTTGTCAGCCAGTTTTATTCCCAGCATGCTTCTTTCTAATTTTCGTTGGGTGGTTTGTATTTTTTTGTTTGTTCTTTTGTTAAGGTCCATGTCTGTGATCCGTAGGTTAGTGTTGGAAGAATACACTGATTAAATATTCTTTTCTTAATGTTTGTGTGTAGTGTGCTTTTCATGACAAATTTTAAGGACCAAAATTTGTTCCATGTTTGTGTAATTCGTCTCTGAATCTCTTTATCGCTTTTTTGTTTGAAGGAAATTATTTGTCCTAGGTAGACATGTTCATCGACATATTTGAGTTCTTGATTTTCGAAATGTATTATGTCCTTCTTCCCGTTAGTCATGATTCTAGTTTTGTCTATGTTAATTTCAAGACCCGCTTTTTTACTTTCTTCTGCTAGTTGTTCCAGCATTTTTTCTATTTCTTCAGCTGATTCTGCAAAAAGTATCACATCGTCTGCAAATTTTAGGTTATTTAGTAGCTGTCCAGTTATGTTAATACCTTTATTTTGCCAATCTAAGTTTCTAAATATTTGTTCAAGAACTGCATTGAAAAGATATGGTGATGCTGGATCCCCTTGTTTAACCCCTTTTTTTAAGTTAAAATTTTCGCCCCTTTTGTCTAGTTGAATGTATGCGGTGCATTCTGAGTAAACGTTCTTAAAAATGTTAATATACTTTTCATTTATTTGTAGTAGTTGTAGCGAATTCCAGATATATTCGTGTTTCACTGAATCGAAGGCTTTGGAATAGTCAATAAATAGCATGTATATCTTCAGATTATATTCCTTAGTCTTTTCAATTAGAATATTTAAGGTGTGGAGATGGTCCGTAGTTGAGAAGGAGTTCCTAAAACCAGCTTGTTCGACGGATAGGTTTTCTTGAATTGTTGGTACTATTCGTTTTGTGATTATTTTTATGAATATCTTGTACATATTAGATAAGAGACTTATTGGTCTGTAGTTTTGGATGTTATTTTTATTTCCCTTTTTATGTAAGAGAATGATGGAGCATTCTTTCCATTGTTGGGGGATTTCTGCCGTTTCTAAAATTTTATTAAATAATTTTAATAATAGTGGTAATAGTTCCTCTGAATTGAGTCGGATCAGCTCGTATGTGATTTTGTCGTTTCCTGGGCATTTGTTGTTTTTTGTTTCTCGGATACTTTGTTCAATTTCTTTTTCAATTATTTCTGGAATTTCGTCATCATTTGTGTTGTTATAATTTTGTGTATCATTTGGGGATGTGTTTGTTGGCTCATTATATAGATTTTTGTAAAATTCTGTTGCTGTTTTAATAATTGAGTTTCTATTGAAACTTTCCGTTGTTGTATTGCTTTGTTGTAGGTTTGTTATCAAGTGTTTATTGTTGTTTATTTCTTTATTTAATTTCTTTGTTGAGCTTGTTTGAGCCAAAATTGTCTCTGCTTTTTTAAGATCGTGTTCGTATAGATCTTTCCTTATTGCTTTCCTTACACATTTTCTTATTTCTGCGAATTCTATCCTTTGTTGAACATTTTTGTTTTTTATTCGTTTAAGTTCTTCTCGTTTCCTGATTAGATTCTTGGTTGTGTTACTAAGTTTACATTCTTTAATTGAGGTTAGTTGGTGAGAGAGCGGTTTGTTCAGAGCTAGCTCTATTTTATTATATAATATTTGGGTATCATTGTTCTTTATTTCGCAAGGATTTACTGCGTTTAATCTCTTGGATATTTCGTCTTTGAATATATGTTTTGTGGATTCATTTAGCATATTTGATTTTATTTTTGGGGCTATTTTTAGTTTTCGAATTAGTTTTGTATTTATTTTTAATGTTAATCTTAGTAGCTTGTGGTCTGTGCTGAATTCTAATTGATTTATTATCTCGAAGTTTTGGACGATATTTATGTTTTTCATTAGTATATAATCTAATTCATATTTTGTTCCTGTAGGTGAAATGAACGTCCACTTTCTGTGGGTTTTTTGTCGGAAGAAAGAGTTTACAATTTTTAGTCTTGATTGTAGTGCAAAATTTACTAGCATATTACCACGGCTGTTTCTGATTCCATAGTTAGAGTTCCCCATTACTGTGTCTTCGCCTGCTTCTTTCTTTCCTATTCTGGCGTTAAAATCTCCTATGATGATTAGTTCGTTAGTGTTCTTTTCTGTTAATTCAATTAGTTTGGTTAGTGATTCGTAGAAATCTTCGATTTCTTCTTCGGTTGATTGCGCTGTAGGTGCATGGGTTTGTATTATTGTGATGAAAAATTTTTCTCCGAGTTTCATTTTTAATGAAGCAAGTCTTGGTGATACTGGATAAAATTCTTCAATCATATTTGTGTAATTTTTATTGATGTAGAATCCTACTCCGTAGTTACCGTTTTGACTTGTGGAGTGGCAAAATATTGAATTGTTTTTTCTTCGCATAATCAGGTCATCTTTCCTTCTTATTTCTGCTAAACCGATTATATCGTATTTTATTTTGTTTATAGCATTCTCCAATTCGAAGAGTCTGTCTTCTGAAAGGAGTGTTTTTGTATTTAGAGTGCAGATTCTTAAAGTATGACATGTTTTTTGTTGACGTGTTACACATTTTTTATTTTGATGAAGGGGGTGGTCGTAAGCTTCCACGGTGACCGGCCGGGTTGGAAGTTGTGTTGAATTTAAGTTTGGCTTTTTGTTGTTGTTTGGCATATAGGTTAGGTGTGTGTTGAGAGAATATTTATCTTGTGTTTGAGATGAAGCGGCTTTCGTCGTTAATTGTCAGTTTTGTTTCATAATATTATTTAGCGCTGTTACTAGTTGTGAGGCTGTGATGTCGTTAGGTAGTGGATCTGTTGACTGGTTTATTGCAGTGGGCGTTGATGTTCCTGGTTTCTGCTTTTGCTTATTATTTGAGCTTGAGTTAGACCTCGACCTTGATTGCGAATTTGTTCTAGGACGCCCTCGTTTAGTTGTTTCCGTTGTTTGATTTTTCGCTAGTTTGGGATTTGGTACTTGAAAGGAATTCGGTTCTTCAGTAGTGGTGTCTTCCTTCCTCATTTTGGATACTTCATTTTCCTCTTTGTCGGAGAGTTGCCGTTTCTTCATTGCTGCTTCCATGTTTGTAATTTCTGCATTTGTTAGTTTACTGTGGTTCACAAATAATTTGTCATATTTTATGACTGCTTGCTTTCCCTCAGATCGGCATTTCAATAGAATTGGAGTTAATCTTTTCCTTTCTGCGACTACATCCCTTGGGAAATCTTCATTCATGCTGATGTTACTGTTTTTTAAATTGATTTTATTGTTTAGTAGTTCTATTTTTTTTCTCCATGAGAGGAATTTGACAAGTACTGGTCTGGTTTGGTTAGCTTGTGGCCGGCCTAGTCTAATAATCTGATCAATTTCAGTAATAGAGATTTCTACTTTTAAGACTTCATTTATAAATTGTATAACTGTTTGTTCGAGTTCTTGAATATTATTTTCATCTTCCTTTACTCCTCTTAAAATTATATTTCTTTTTCTAATTTCTTTTTCCTGTTGTTTATGTCTTTCTTCATGTTCGTTTAGTTTATTTTGCATTTGTTTAGCATCGGCTTTTAATCTTTTTTGTTCGTCTACGCAGTCAGTGCGTAGGGTGTTTATTTCGCTTGCCAGTCTTTTCTCCATGTCTGTCATCAACTTCGCCATCGCCTGAATAATTTTGTTTTCTTCCATATCTGGTGAGTTATTTTTGCCTTGTTCTTCTTTGCTCATATTCATGAGTGTTATTCTGGTTGCTTCGAATGTTGAATAATATTAATATATAAATAATAAAATAAATATATCATCACGCCTTTTACTCATTACTGAATGTGGTACTCTGTCGTAGCAAATCTTGGTAAGTTATATATTTCTTCGCTTGAAGTGCGGTTACCAGCCGTCAAATAACGGCCTCCAAAGATGTTAGTGGAGAGGGAGCCACCGGGGTAGATTTAATTTGGTGAAAATTGTTTGTCGGCTGTGGGGATCAAACCAGGGTTCTCAAGATCCACAGGCCGACTCGATACCACTGAGCCACCTACCCTATTAATGTAAATTGCTATTATTTTCTAAATGAATGCTGTTAAGATATTTATAATAGAAAGTGGGGCACAATTTTATTTCTTTCGATTTAATTTTAAATTTTCGTCGGAGCGAATGAAACATTGTTGATATTACTTGTAACATATTTTGAAGAAATATAATTGAATTACACAGAGCAAACTTTGAATATGGCGATCGTAGCTAAGTTGTTCCCTTCATCAATTGTTAAATATTTTCTGAAAATTTTAATTAATAAAAGTTTCTAAAATACCTTAAATAAATAAAATTAATAACATATATCATTAAACATTTTATTCATTACTGGGTGTGGCCGTTTCCGTAGCAGATCTCGGTTATTGATATATTTATGCGAGTGTAGTGCAGTTACTAGTTGTCAAATTACGGCTTCTAAAGATGCAAATGGGAGAGAAGCTACAGAGGCTAATTTTAATGTGATGAAAATTGTTTTGTCGCCTGTGGGAATCGAACTCGGGTTCTTAAATCCAGAGCCACTTACCCCATAAATAAGTATAAATCAACACAGAAGTAACTTATTCAAAAACCTAACAGACCCTGTTAATTTTTAATGTTCGTTACATTATTTAACCAATGAAGTCGCATATAATAACTATTTTTAAAAAATAGTGTCTTATTAGATACAAATTTTAGTAGGCCTTAAAAATTAACAGTCGGGTATACAATACGCCCATAAGATAATTTTAGAATTGAAATTTATTAAACAGAACATAATCGTTGATATCTCGAATATTTACTGAAATGAATATAAGACAAAGACACAATAGGATAGAAAGAGACAGGCTATTATTTACCCGCAACCCATGCGGCGCCACATTGGGTTCCGAAATCAAAATAATTCCAATGCCACCTCCGACCCAAGCGACCCAAACGCGAAATGAATTCACGTGCTTTTATTACGCCGACAATGACATTTCGCATATTGCAAATATTTGGCCTTTATGTTCGTTTCGCTCTGTGCGTCGAGCGTCGTGTATACGTTACACACGACAGACAACGTAAGCCTAGTATTTGTGTTTTGCGATGAATTATTTTCCTTTGAACTCGCCGCTATTGGTGGAAAATATAAGGATAAAAGGGCGCATACCGAAAACAAAATATTCTTATGTTGATAAATAAATTCTAGTTATTTCTAACTATGAACTACACAATTATTAAATTTTTATTAGATTGAATTACTACATTAGATTCGAAACGATGACATCATATTACTCACAGCATTCAGCATTTATTATAATATCGGCACTTATAAGTAGGTAACACTACCCAACTGTCACTCACCGATTTAAATGAAACTTGGCACACTAATAGAACTCTAACCAATATTGAATTCTTATTTTTTTATTATTCCGGAAGTTGCTTTTTAGGGGTACAAACCACTCTTGAAAGATGGTAAAAGCCATAAATGAAATTAAATAATACCAAAATATTACGCGTTCAACATTGGTTACCCAGGGGTTTTTGAGATCGAGAAAAACCTATTTTCGGGATCATTTTGATCATAAGCACTTATCTAAGAGATTAAAAAGAGGATGGGGGGATGCAAATACGCTATTCAACTGAAATAGAGATTTAGTTTAAAAACTAGTTACTCGGGGGTTTTGAGGTCGCTGAATCTATGTTCGAGGTTACCCCTGGGTAATCAATGTTGAACTCGTAATATTTTGGTATTATTTAATTTCATTTATGACGATTCTTGCTTTTACAACCTTTCAGGGGTGGTTTGTACCTCTAAAAACCAACTTCCGGAAGAAAAAAATAGGGGTTCAATATTGTTTAGAGTTCTATTAGTGTGCTAAGTTTTATTTAAATCGGTAAGTGATAGTTGGGTAGTGCTACTTGTCAGAGCATTCAGCAATCAGAGTAACCGAATGAGCTAAGAATACGGACAAGAGATCTAAAATGTGCAACTTTTGTTTTACAAAGTAATTATTCTGACATAAAATAATACCATTAAATGACTTTGCCAGTATAAAATTTATGTACGGATTACCTGTGAAGAAACTAGTTTATTATGATATCGACACTTAGAGTAACCGAATGAGTTAAGAATACGGATTACCTGTGAAGAAACTAGTTTATTAAAAGTTCTTTCATTAAAATATGTTCATATATAACAAATATACGAGTGGTATAAATTATTAATATACAGAATGTATATGTACTTCGGGGAAAAAATTAAAGGGTATATACTACAAGACGTACTGATCATGGAACAAAAAAGATATTTTTTTAAAAACTTCTTTCATAAAATAATATAATATTCTCTTATTATAAATTCAACAAAGAAATGTAAATTTTAGCTTATTTCTAAGAGAATTAAATAATTATTTTTGAACATTATTTATTCCTTACAGATCGTTCTATAAAATAATATGTAGGCTGCAATCGACAAATTTAGTTTAAAATATCAGATTTGCAATAAGCATTTTTCTTTTGGTGTAATTTGAAAAACAACCAGAGAAAAATATATTATCATAACGCCATTTTACCTATTCCTGTCTTTGACAGTTTTGCTGAAGCAAGTTTTGGCATGTGCCTCCAGAATTTTTTACAAAAGGCTTTTATTTATATTACAAAAATACCTATGAACAATGTAAAAAGAACTCATTCTGGATAAACGCACAAAAAAACGATAAAAAAGTAAAACCGTAGCGAGGACACATTTAAACACACGTATCTGGGCAACTTGAAGAGTAAATTTAAATTCAAGTTGTTGTTAGGAGGATTAAGAAGACAAATAGCGCTCGACGGTTTAAAAACGCACTCTAGATTCGCGAAGTCGTGGAACTTTTGAATCGTGACCGAGTCTCGCGGGACCGACTGTTACAACCGATGGTACACTACGCTACGATACGACGTAAAAACAGTCAACGTATTTCTAAATCACGTCTCTGGAGGTCGTTATAAAAAAATCGCTGGGAAAATTAAATCGCACGGACTACAATAACATTATATACTCTCTCTCAACTTCTACTCGTACGATATTTCCTATACAGGGTGTTTCACAACTTAGAGCAACAAATTAAAGGGTATATTCTGTACGACGTGCTGATCATGAAACAAAAAGATTTTTTTTTAAATCGCAAAACTATTTTCCATGTTTCCCAGTCCAAAATTTTTCGTTGCCACTGCCACTGGGTGGATGATTATGTTAAAGTTATTAATTAAATAAAATTCTATTATAAATAACTGCTAATAATTGAATTGTGTAATTATTCTTTCGTAGTTGATACCTACTTCATTATTTGTGTTTAATAGGAAAGCGAATCCAGTGCAGTACTACAAAAAATGTTTTAGATTAACAACCCTTAATATTTCGAATTAAAAAAAAAATCTTTTTGTTTCATTATCAGCACATCGTACAGAATATACCCTTTAATTTGTTGCTTTAAGTTGTGAAACATTCTGTATAACTGTATTCCCATCGTTACAACATAATACTTGTTTGTTTATTTTTGCGGTTAACTTCTAACTGTACTAACCCACTAATTTTTATCAGAAACTCAAACTTATCTCACGTAAAGTTGATACTTCTTATATAATAAAAACTAAATTATAATATTGCATGTTTGTTAAGCTTATTAGCAAAGCTATTTTTAAGCTATTTCAACATGAAATCCAACCACAAATATTAAATTTGTCCGTAAACTAAAGAAACAAGAAAGGAACATACATTAAAATCTAAGTTATATTTAAATATTCATTTCTGTCCGAATGAAGTAGTATGTATTGTATTTATTACAAAGCATTGCATATTTCTCAATTTGGAGAAAAATGCTTTTAGTGAAAGGAATCGAAAATTATTTACTTTTCCGCATCTTTTATTTTGAAATATTTCAAATAATTTAGAAACATTTGATAATATATAAGAAACATAACAGTTGAATGAAAAACTGAGCATTAGTATTATGATATATCGTGATGATGATGATATGAAGATAGATCATTTTCAAATTAACTTGAACTTTTTTGAATTTATTTCACTTCTAAGGCTTGAAATTCACATTTTTTATACAAATTATGTATTGTGGAACGAAAAAGTGTAGTTTGCTTAAGGTTTAGTATTAAATTTATGATATGGTAGCCGCACTTCACGCGTAAAAATATATCACTTACCGAGATCTGCTACGGCAGTGTGCCACACTCAGTAATGGGTACAAGGCGTGATGATATATTTATTTATACTTACCACAATGTAACTAATTCATGCTGGGTTTATGCAGGCAAGTAAGTTAAGAAACTGAAATTATTTAAATCAGAAAAGTAGTTCTGTTTATCAGAAATATTTAATGGTGTAAAACTAACATTAACAATATAGTTATAATGAACTTTTTTGTGAAGTTAATTGTATGGTATTATTTTCAATATGGTGTTCCTTTAAAAAAATGTTTTGGTCATAACTCATTTATTTTATCTCTAAAGAAATTGAATGATTATTCTTTCAAAATTTATTCTGTATTATGTATATGTATCTCCAGTGCCAATAATTTTAGTCTGCAATAAAAAAGGAGTTGCTAACTTCAAACTTAAACTTTTTTTTCTGAATGTTAGTGATTAATGAAGAAAATTTGATTTTTTAACAAAAAAAAAAAATTAGTGGAACTTTTCATGAAACTAGATCTCAATGTTACAAGTCAAACTTTGAACCACTAAATCTAGATATTAAACCTGACTTTAATCAAATAAATATTAACATATTTACAATTAACAATTTCCACCAAATTAAATCTACCCCTGTGGCTCCCCCTCCACTAATATCTTTGGGGGCCGTGATTTGGTAATCGCACTTCTCGCGAAAAATATATCACTTACCGAGATCTGCTTCGGCACATCCAGTAATGGGTAAAAGGCGTGATAATATATTTATTTATTTTATGTATTTATTATATTTACAAATAAATAAATATTTCTGTACGTCTTTTACTCATTTTCTAGGCAAGAGATATGTTTTTTCGTGTGAAGTGCGTTTGTCAGTAATTAAATCACGGTTCCCATAGATGTTAGTTAAGGGGGGTAGTTTTAATGTGGTGAAAATTGTTTGTCGGTTGTGGGAATGGAAGTCGGGTTCTAAAATCCACAGGCCGACTCAATGTCACTGTTTGTCATAAGTTTGAAGGTAGTTCTATCTATTTAAGTACTGTAATGCAAAAATAAATGGAACCCTGATAAAATCTTTGGCCATGGGTCTCTCAAGACCTAAATACGTCTTTGTATAACTGTAGATCTATATTGTTGCCGGGCAGACGTTATAAAGAGTAAACATCTATTCTTAAATATAAGAAAAGGAAATAAATACGTACGTAGAAACATTTTCTTTTTCTATTCCGGACTCAACCGCCAAAGTCCTTAAGTTTTCTCGTTCATTTCTACGTTTATGGGCAAAAGATTCATATTCCCGATAAAAACGAGTAAACATCTCCGTGTTATTCGGTATTGTAATGCAGAGTCGTGTCTCCCTACAACTGTTCGAATTCTCACGTCTCTCACGCGCCGTCAACGTGATAAACAAAAAGTCACGTGGCAACTTCGCTAAGTTGGCCAACGTATGCGCATTTGATGTCTGAGTTCTGGTTCTATGTTCGTATATTCTGTTTCCTGAATAAATGTATGGCTGGTTTTTCTGTTCTCTGTAGAGAAGGGTGTTTTCTTGCGTGACGTCACGACGCTACGACGTCACGGGTCATCTTGACCACGAGTGTTTTGTTTTGCTCCTAAAGGATCGCAGTTTTTGACGGTTTTCTTTGTGCTAATATTATAAAGTGAATAATGGTGATGGCACACTTGCCTTTTGTCATATACTTTACTTCTTTTGCGAATCTGTAATATGGTAGGTAGATAAAATAAATGTATCATCATGCTTAAAATAGTTGGCTATGTTTATGAAAAACATATTATGTAGGTCACAACATGGGTAGATAAGTGATATATTTTTATGTGTGAAATGTGGTTACCAGTTATCAAATCACGTCCTCTAAAGATGTTAGTAAAAGAGAGAGTAACAAGGGTAATTTTAATGTGATGATAATTAGTTATCAACTGCGTAATCGAACTTATGTTTTCATGCCATTGAAATATGAATGACTATTCAATTCACTAGTGTCGTTGATAAGCGTGCTTTGAAGAACACAAACTGTTGCGTATTTCGGTCACAGAAAAATTAATCCTATCTATGAATATCAATAAACAAACAAATAATTTAATTTTTGATATAGTATGGTCAATGGCGAACTGACTAGATTTTGTGCCCTAAGCTTAAAGTGAGTAAAAAACCACAGTTATGGGGTCCGTCAAAAAATTTCCCGTCCCCTCCAAAAATTTTTAAAGTTCGACGTCGACATTAACTTTGACTCCGCTCCGACACCTGACTAACTGACTGTATTTAAATATTGTCAACTTTATATCTACATTTTGTCAAGTGATTTAACAAAAATGAGATGACAGGTAACATAACCTTATCTTTATGATATTTATCAGCTGTACATAAATAAGTTTGTATTTTTTTATATATGATATTAATAATATAGCATGTTTACCCGAATCCATTTCAAATAAAATATGAAAGGTTGGATTCACAAACAACAAACAACTGTCACATGAGAGTTTCGTTTTGTCCTTATTTAAAATATTATGAGATAAAATAAATAAATATAAATATATCATCAGGATTTTGACCCGTTACTGAGTGTGGCACTGAAGGGAGGTGCGGTTATCAGCCGTCAAATTACGGCTCTCAAAGGTGTCAGTGAAGGGTGAGCAACAGGGGTAATTGTTTAGTATAAGTATAAAAACTTCCAAATTATATCATTAGCTCATTTTCCAAATTTTACAGATAATGCATAATTGCTTAGGGGAGCGAAACTATATCACGAGATCTACTACGGTAAAGTGCCACACTTAGTTATGGGTAAGAGGCGTGAAGGCGTGATGATAATACAACAGATTTGCCGCTACTCTAAAGTTGACAAAATAAAAACACATGCTATATTTTATTCTCCCTAAAATGGTTGATGACTTCACAGTAAAGAAAGATTGAAAGCAGTTCCTTAAATCAAGGCTCACGTCTTAAATTTTGAAATCTCTTGCCGGTTAAACCTTCATAAAACTCCGGCAAACCCGGCGAACATCAAGCAACTTAAGCCACTGGTAGTTAACTTCATTTCCCTGAATGCGTCGTATTTGTCAGCCCTCCAGTGGCGTCAGGGCGGGCCGGGCACGAGGGTGTGGAATTAGTGGACCGCTGTGATATTAATTAAAATGAATGTGGAAAACTGCGCTTTCATTACACACTCTTTTCGCCCAGCGTGCAACGTAATTAGGTTTGAATCTCGCGCCGTCTCTGAAATTTCAGGGAAAATGTAATTTCGAATATATAGGCTCCTACATTCAAATTAAATTGCGTTTTTGAGGAAGATCGGATCTCTTTGTGAAAGTATTTTGGGATATTGAAATTAGTTTTTTATTACTCCAATCTTTTCACCTGCATAGCAACAGGGACCAACATACATAATTAAATTTGATTCATTTTCTTTTGGATGTTAGGAAATATCATTACAGACAAAACCTTTTATAGTAAAATATAGGATATCTTGTCTGTTTGGCAAAAATATAAAATTCATGCTATAGCTAACATAGTTTCATCATCTTAGTAGGTCAGTTGTAACTTGTAGCATAATGGCTTACATTTGTTGTCGTATCAAAATAAATATGTAGAAACTGTATTCAATTTATTTATATAAATGAACATATACATATTATTTGACATGAAACATTAGTTTTATTTTCAATTAAAAATTGTCGGTAAGACGATATTTACTACATTTATGTACAAACTTTATTTAGTACCACGTTTTATTGAAACAAGTCAAAAAATTATTTAAAATAATTAATAAATATTAGCCTTTTTTATCGCATTATTTTAATTAATATCTATAATTGTAATTGTAATCTGTATTAAGTATAATATTGTTATACAAATGTCCCAGATTTAAAATGCCTAATTTAAACAATGGATTAAACATCTAAAAAGAAGGTAACAAGCTCCTTTGACCATATATCCGAAAATGTTCTATTGCAGAGATATTCCTGTTTTACTAATTTTCTTATATCTAAATAATAATTAAAAGATTAATGAATTCAAACAACTTTATTATTTAAAACAAAGTAATAACATATCAGAAAAGTTCATAAACTATTTTCTTTAAAACATTTTTTCAAAATATTCACATATTCACTATTTGTAAAATGTAATAATAAAATTAATATAATAAGTTAAAACTTGATCACAGAAAAAATAATGTACGCAACTCGTGTTAAAAGTGTGTTGCATTACTGGGTTTGTAACATAACCCTTAAACTTCTAACCTGTGCAATAGTTATTTTTGATTCGAAAATGCAAAAGCATTTCGCAATCGAGTATCAAACAACGTTTTTTTCGAAAACTATGTCCCAAAATTAGTAATAATGTAACGAGAAAATTTTGACGTTTAAGATTAATTAATGTGACATCTAATGTCTCCATGACAACAATGTATGTAATATAATTGCTATCAAATCTGGTATTCTCTGATCAGCAATTGACAGCTGGTTGGCAATAGAAACCAAACAAACGTTCTAATTTTTTCTGAAACTATTTCAGTATACCAGTTAGCTTCCTCAAGCGGGATAAATATGAATAATTGCTCAATTGGAACATTAAATATAAATTTTGTTAAAGAATAGAAGTATTGTTTCTAAGAAAAAAATAAAGTGACATAAAAAACTTTTGCATCCTGCATGCAAAAGTCTTTTGCGTTCGGTAGACAAAAAACACTCATTTCGCGTGTTGATAGTTGTCATGTAAATTTTAACAGTTTTCGAAAAAATATATTTTTGGTGTGCCGTAGTTCAACTAAAACTCTGCTTTAGAATGACAAATTTTATAATTGAACAGTAGTGTGTAAATAAAACAGTAGATAATCAAATATTTACATTGCAACATGGGAATAACGGGAATAACTTTAGTATAGTAATAAAAAAATCACGACGCTATAAACTCTATAATTTCAACAACTTAAATTCCTCTTGCCGTAATTCTTTCAACAAACAACTTTATCACATAGCTTTCAATGTTATGACTCAATAGTTAGTATACAGGTTCAAATCTCGATCATTATAATTAATTTGCAGGCAGATGTAATAAGGTCAAACATTATTGAGTCCAGTTTAACAAGAAGTACAATTCCGAGTGATTTTAAATATCTTGTATTACATTTTTAATTAAATTCTGCATCGTAGCTATGTTCTATAAATTGAGTAGTATAAGTCCTTGAGACTTTTACTGAATAGTTATTTATTAGTAACAGTAAGTGCTTCCTACTGAATTGAGGATAATTTTGGAGATCGACAGGTAAAACACTTACTGACTGCATGCAATAATTAAAATTTTGAAATACTAAAAATTATGTTGACATTATTAGTTTCTTGGAGTTGTCATTTCGTAAGTATGTTTTCATAGTTGCTATGTTGTTATAATTGGGGAATATTTAATGTTTCTTTAATATCCGCCTCCAGATCATGTAATTTGTAAAATAGGGGTAGGTGGCTCAGCGGTATAGAGTCGGATTATATATTTAAGAACCCATGTTTGATTCACAATTAAAATTAAATGTATGGCTTTCCCTCCACTAACATATTTTTTGATGGCTGGTAACCGCACTTTACGCGAGTTATGTTAAAATAACTGCTTACTAATATGAATAGCATGATAACGATAAGAAAATGTTACATGTAGAAGCAAATGTAATCTTGTAACTTGTCTTGAAACTTTCGTCTTGGGAACAAGTCGAAAAAATTAAAGAACCTTTGAAATCTTTTTAAAAACTCTGTTTCCTGAATTGAACCCAACACTCGCGCATAAATACATCACTTATCAAGATCTGCTACTGTACACTACCACACCCATAGCATAACGATATATTATTTATATTTTTTTCTACTCCGTTATTAAAATGTTATTTAACGAACTGGTTTCCATTGCGCTAAATAACATCTTAATTACATGTTAACAAGTCGTGGCTTCGAACATTTTAATCGCGGCTTGAGATATTAAGCACGGGCTGAAGTTAACTTCAGATATCTGTCTTTGTAACTTAACCTTACTTTTTAAATAATCCATAAAACTTTGATATTTGTTGTATTTTATTCCAATTCTAATTGGGTGACCAAAACGTCAAAATGAAGACAAACTTGTGACACTGAAGGCGCTGATTGTCCTTCTAATAAACATACAATTTGATTACGTGTTATTAATCTTTTAAATATTATCTGCCAACATTTATAAAAATGTTAAATAGTAAAATTGGTACAGCGCTTTCACTATAACATGTATTTATGCTATGTAAATATATCTTTATTTTGACGTTTTTTCAACCAGCCAGAAATAAATAAAATACGTCCTATACAACCACACTATAATCTTTCCCCGAAAGGAATATAGCTAGATATTATCTTTAGAAAGTTCATTTAGTATGTCATTTTGAGAGAAAATTGGAGCGTAAATTTATAAACATTTATTTATTCAAAATATAAACATGAAAATTTATTAAGGCAATCTAATTTGACTTATGAAATCAATTGAGACTTAAATGAAGTCGATATCATGAACTATTTTTGAGATACGAGCGAATATTCAAAATGAAATTTGGTTTCTTATTTTTGAGATCTCATATATTTATTTCACAGCTTACAACTTCATAATTCCATTCATTTAAGCTCGATTATTCCTCCTGCTGAAACCCTAACCTGTAATTAAATCTATCCTTTTATTTCTCAGTCGTCCACGCAATCATTCGTCCTCTGTTTGAGCAACCTTTCATTCAACAAATATTCTATATGACGAGACCATATCAATAGACTCCCTCATAATCTTGTAACAACATTAAGACTTGTTATTGTTAATAATTATCAAATTCAACAAAAGCAGAATTAAAATACAGCGACATCAATAGCTCGTACAAATCGCGTCCTGTCGGGCGGCGTCGACTGTTTCCGGCGCCTGCAGTCAATAACGACGCCGACGCCGACGTCGCGTGTTGAGTCAGTTGAAACGCTGCCGAAGACGAAGTGACATCTATCGTTGTGGCGACTAATCATCGCAGAGCCGTGTGTAACGCGCAACTTTTTTCGCATTGTTTTTTTTTGTCCTGAAAGTGTGAGTTAAATTAATTGATGTGCAATTAATTAATAATTAGTGACAGTGAATTAATGTTAGTTGAAGATCTTATGTCCAATATTTAGGAAACTTTTTAGAAGAATGTTTTCTGGATTATTCGAATATTTGTGACTGTGTTTTAAAAATATTGTGCACCAAATACTACATATTTATTATAAACTGATGCTACTTTAAAATCATCAAAAATAAATGTTGTGATTTTAATTTTAATGAATTTCTTTACTGTTTAACATTGGTAAGTAAACATTTCATTACCTAATTAATTAAAAAATAATTTTATTTCAATAGCAATACATTATTTTTTAAAAGTAGAATATGAATACCAACAATGAAGAATAAAATTAATTTATCGTCCTTATTATTCCTTTAGGTATGTTTGTTCGTATGGTAATGATTTATTAACGGAGCTTTACCCTTAATACACAAAATAATTTCTTTATCGTAATATTTGCTGTAAAGCATAATATTATAATTAAAATTACCAGAACATTAATTAATTTTTGATCAAAGAATATTATCCATATTTTCTGTATATTTTTAAAATATATATTATCCAATTTGTAGATTTTATTCAGTCCGTATACATATATATCTAGAAGCTATTTGCATACCAGATAGCAAATATGTAGTGACTTTTAATATTCCAAAGAACAAATATTTTATTTATTTCTACCATCAGTATGGTGATGTGGATAGCGATACGGAATTTGAATCCGGAGATCCCGAGTTCGAATCTCACTCAAGCTAAAAATTACATAAACTATCACACTGCGGCTCGGTGAGTGCGGACCCTGTACTGTAATTGTTATTAAATAAGAATCTATATATTCCTTTTTTATATGCAGTTGCATGTATTTATGGTTATTAGCAACGCTCACTTATGAAGCTTATACACATGAAACCACCACTATACGAATAGATAATACTCTCATATGTTTTTGTGCGGACTGAAATTGACAATGTCCATTTCTAAAACGGACGTGTGAATTAATGGATTTCTGAATTTATAGTAATTTTTCGGAAAATTTGATCGTAGATGAATATAATAGAGTATAAGAGCTCATAGGGGTGCGATTTCCTGTTTGAGTATAGTAGTAATGTTTAAGAAATTGACTTACGTCATCAAAAATGTAACTAGATGTATGACGTACGGTCCCGCTATATTCGCATGATATATTTGCAACTTTAAATTATTTCGCATTGTTATATTTCGCCTTTAAGAGCCTAAGAGTGTTTAAACACATTGCTTTTCTTTGCAAAAATACATAAAACGGTAGAGGAATTAAAACAAATATTCAATGTAACACAATCGCGAATCAATTGACAGTTCTATGATAACTATAGCCAGAAATGTGTCCTGTAAAGGTATACAAGTATCACTAGCATCAACATTAAATATTATACAATTTTCTCCACAACATAAAATAATCATTACTAATGATTCATTAGTAATGTAAAATACTTGTTAACTATAAATAATATATAGATAATATTCAATATTATTTTATAAGATTTGTGTTTCATTGCTTTATTAATTTTTTTAATTTAACATTTAGATATGGTAACAGTATTGTTTGGTTTTAGTTTCCGCTGGACATCTTGCATATAAGAAGTTTGGCTCTTAGAAACTTATTTAATTAACATTGTAAAAATGTATATCTATTCAAAATTTTTCAAAAAGCATATATATATATATATATATATATATATATATATATATATATATATATATATATATATATATATATATATATATATATATATTATAATTGCAGAAATCTAGAAATTTATTAGTTAATTCCATTAAAAATTTAATCATATGTATTGAAGATAATTAAGATTATTGTTAGTTGTGTTTCAATTTCATAATATACTTTATTATGATATTTATTAAAAATAATATTTCATTGGATCCTAAAGCCATCAAAATCCCTATTCCAAATAATTATTCAATCTTTTAGCTATACAAGTGTATTTTCAATTCAATTTGAAAAGTGTAAGTATTTTCTAAATTTCAAGTAAATACGAATGTAATTTCAAATTATTTATTTATTAAACAAATTACTTGTAAAACGAACAATTGCAATTTTAAGTTTATGTCAAAATATACGTACAATGCCATCTTTTGAATATTGTTTTACTTGTTGCCAAGTTTCTGTTGCGAACAGGACAGCGACGCATTTTTATATGAGGGTTGTATTCTACGTGAAAATTAACTTTTTTTATATAATACGTGTTTCTCACTTCGTTTGCCCTTGCATTAGAGCACATCGGAATATAATATGCATATTATATAATATTTATATTAATAATACAGAGGAAAATTACAATTAAAGGAATAATTAAAAATGTGGAAACGTATATTTGTAACAACATATACAAAAAATAATAATATACTGAATTATGCGTAGGATTCTAGATTTTAAAAGATGTTTTTTCTATTGTCAAAGTATCATCCGTTCATTTGTTACAAGTAGCAATATTTTAATAACTTTTTCTACTCCCGTTATTAAAATGTCATATATCGTACTGGTTTCCAATGCGCTAAATAACATATTACTCACATATTGACAAGCCGTGGCTTCGAACATTTTAGTCACGGAGTGAAGTTAGCTTCACGCATTTGTCATTGTAACTTAACTTTACTTTTTTATTCATTTACAAAAACAAAATATACCTGCACATTATATAAATATATAGATAAATAATTCAAATTAATCTTATTTTCCTTTCATTTTTTTGTCATGCTTAATGACATTGATCAGTTAATAAAATAATATGAATTATTTGATAATTTTCCTCGGAGGGGACCAGCGTAGATTCAACACTATATCTTACCATATGATGCAATATACTATTTCAGTATTGGAAGGATAATATTTCTGTAAAAAAATTGTGAATGTTTTTAGTCGTAGCTAAAATATTATATGGCACATATATGTATACATAAAACTAATCTTTAGATAAACACGAGTATAAAAACACTCGTTTTGCACGTATTTTAATTTCATTTTAATATGAGAAATTAAGAAAAAATAGAAAAAAGTAGCATATATAATTTTCCACCAGGATGACAATATACACTAATATTGTCGTAACTAATAAAAGTAAATTAATTATATTTATAAATTACTCAAACACCTACCTGTTCATATCCAGAAATTCATGGAATAACAATCTGGCCAACTTCATTATTAAATATTTTATTTATCATAAAATTTACAAATAATTGCGTACATAAATAATACAACTGACATGATGAAATATGATACAATAAATAAATATAAATATATCATCACGCCTTGTACCCATTACTAGGTGTGGCACTTTGCCATAGCAGATCTCGGTAAATGATATATTTCTTCGCGTGAAGTGCGGTTACCAGCCGTCAAATCACGGCCCCCAAAGATGTTAGTGGAGGGGGGAGCCACAGGGGTAGTTTTTTTTAACTGTTTGTCGGCTGTGGGAATCTAACCCGGGTTCTCAAATCCACAGGCTGACTCAATACCTCTGAGCCACCTACCCCATAAAAATGATACAATGAAACAAATTACCTTACAACTAATCACGACAATAAAAACGGTCGAAGCCAGTCCAAATAGAAGGCTAGGTCGACATAAACTGCATATTCTGCTAGGTTACAAACAAAGTCATTTCCTAATGAAGTGGAGATGATTCCTCGGAGATACCACACATCGCCGTGTCGGATGTAAAAACCGCTTCCAGAGTCTCCGTGGCATGGGCCGGTGTTCTTACCGCCTGGAAAATTTTAGTGAGGTTAGAAGATAAGATTTGAGATAGTATTACCGGTGCGGTGTTATCAATTTGATTATTTAATAAATATGTGGTACTCTTAAGTATATAGGAACAAACTGGAATTTTGTGCAGCAACTAGAAATTAATTGTGCACGAACAATCTTTAGATTCAATAATTCCAAGTCAAAGCAGGAATGATTGAAATTTAAATGATTATTACAATTAAAGAGTATCTTTAATCAATTAAATTAGTGATTAAAATTAATCTTACAGGAAATAAATTTATCATGATTAACACGCATATTGAATATAGCCGTTATAAAAATACGGTTTTAACCGCACTTCATCCGCAAATCTGATACATTAGAATTCCACACCCGGTAATGGGAAAAAGGTGACATTAAGCGCCTTCATTTAAGTTTTAGAGATTACTGAACTGAAGAATCGAATCAAAAATTTGACAGCAATGTTTAGTTACTCAACATTTATGAATCTTCGTTGAGAAAATAACTGTAAATTTCAAAATTAATAATAGATTTGTGTGACTAATCACAAACAAATTTAATTAATTAATATTGTTTTGATTTTAAAAATGCTTAATTTTAATAGAATATTTTCCTGCTCTGATCCAAATGTTTGTAAATATAAATTCAGTATAGTATAAATTCATATAAAATTAAGTCGGCAATTATGCTTACTTTTGCTTTCTAATAAAGTTACGCCATTAATTAGGTTTATTCGCGATGGAAACACGAACAGTGTCTTGACACAAAAACATAGTCTAATATTGGTAGCACAAGTTGTTCTTATTTATATACTTTTCACTATTTACTAATATTTTTAAAATAATCTATTGAAACAAGTGCAGGCCGAGACGCATCTTTTCTTAGTAGGCGTCCGTAAGTTGAGTTGATTAGAGCATATGGAACGTATGTTGAATGGAAATGGATGCATATGATTCAAAGATTGTAGCGTGATACAAGAATAAATATATCATCACGTCTTTTACTCATTACTGGGTGTGGCACTCTGCCGTAGCAAATCTCGGTATGCGATATATTTTTTCGCGTGAAGTGCGGTTACCAGCCGTTAAATCACGGCCCCAAATAATGTTAGTGGAAGGGAGCCACAAGGGTAGTTTTAACGTGGTGAAAATTATTTGTCGGTTGTGGGAATTGAACCCGGGTACTTAAATCCACAGACTCGATACCCCTGAGCCACATATCAAATGGAATGTTCTCCGAATGTTTCTAGGGTTCGTGCAACCCCATTTGATGAAATTGATTAATTTTAATTTAATTTAGTTTTGATTATATGTTATTAAATTACTTTTTCTTCATTTTAAAATCTATTTAATAATAAAATGTTAAATTTTGTTGTAAATTTTTTTTTCTACAACTGTCAAAAAAATGTTAATTTTTTTTACCAATATCAATAAGCGAAGTACGTAATTTTTAGCATCATATACATTAGCATGACAACGCGTATTTTGCGCACTATTTTGCACCGTAGTGCGCAAAATGAGTATCTCGCGCACGCTCCCAAAATTTTTGTTGTCATGTTTTATTAGTTACAACACATCAATAGCATCAAATTCTTGTTATTTTTGTTTGTTTTCCTTCAATTTACTTAAATAAATCAATAATTATTGTATTATTCTTTATTTACAGTTGTAGAAAAACTGTTATTTGTTCGTGGACAAAATTCTTGATTTTTAGCGCGTTCGAATGACTTTTATTGTCTCGACCTGCGGTCTCGACTAAAAGTAACATTCTCACGCGCAACAAAAAAAACTCTCATTTTGCGCACTTAATACAAAAATAACTATTTAGTTTGACTTCAAAATGGCTACGAGCCTTGGCCGAAAAGTTATCTAACTTTGTTTCAATAAATTTATGAAACCAGTAAACCATTTTTTATCCTTAATATACCTTGTTGGCTTATTTTAATCTCAAAAAAATTATATTGAAAAAATCTAATCCTAAATTGCAGTCCTACTAATCATTTATACAAGTATCATTTAATATTAAACAATATTAGTTGATTATGAAAGGAAAAAAACATGTTAAGGGTAATCATTTCATGATTTCTTATTTAATTCATAAAACAGTGTGCATAAAACTTCCTTAAGATTTTCCGTTTCCTAATCAACTATTACTCAACTTCATACTTTGATGAAACTTAATTTTCAGAAAAGATTAAGCAATATCTATATTATTTTAGTATAAAATGTTGTACCTGCGCAGAAAGTCTTGTCTGTAGCGATATCTCGAAGCTTCTCGTTAGAATTCCTGCAGGTATCTAATCCCACCGTTCGAACGTTCAGTTTCATGGGAGTCACACTTAAATCTCCGTCATTCTCTACTCGTCCCCAGCCGGTTACCGTTCCTGTCTTTAATAAGTTGTCCAAATTTGTGCCTTGGGCCCATAAGCAAATTGGCTTAATCTATAAAATAAAGATACATTATAATCAGAAATAGTTTATGCTTATGTGATTCATAATAAAACAATAAGTACACCCATACCTCGCTATATGGCCGCTCTTTTCTTTTTACGGCCTAAAATGTTTCGCTATAACGACAAAAAAAACTTTTTTCCCCATTGAATTTGTATGAATTTGTATTGATTCCTTATATGGCTTTTCGCTTTGCGGCCAAGTTTCGTGGAACGTATCTAGGCCGTAAAGCGAGATATGGGTGTATAAGAAAAGTAATAATACATTTCATTTATGCTACTCTGTACAATTTGAACTTAATACTAATTGTAGTATAGGGTCTGGAATCACCGAGCCGCAGTATATTATACTGTATATAATATGATATTTTAATTTTTATGTTAGTTTTATATTTGCTTTGTACAAATAGAAATAATCTCTGATTTAGAGTTTATTATATGCTGAGTACAATTTGAAATAGTATATTGTAATATTAGTGAAGAATGGATTTAATTTCAAAACAAGTACGAAATTGAAGCACGAGCGACAGCGAGTGTTCCAATAGTACAAGCTTTGCAATGGTCCTTTCCCACTTGTGTTACATACTATTTTTTTCAACTTTAAACGTGAAAATTACATTTATTTGTTTAGGATAAAAGAAATTTAATAATTATATTATGTAAATCAAAATAATTATTTGCAAATGCACATAAGGTGTCCTTGGTTACCAAGTGTTGTGAAATAGTTATATATGTAACCAGTTATGAAAAGGTTGATATTGTTTTACGAACATAATATTTTCCAAAACGAGCGAAGCGAGTTTTGCAAATTATGTGAGTCAAACAATATCATGTTTTCATAACGTATTACATACAAAATTTAATCTATGTTCATTCCGCTAAAATAATTTTTAAAATACTTAAAATTCTAGGTTTATGACAGCTTAGTATATTTCAAAATCAATAAATCTATTTACCAAAGCGTTGCCGTAAAAATAAATAAATAAAATTTTTAAATTTAAAGCTTATGTCATCATTGAAAATGAGTTTTGAATCCGACACAGACCTTCCTTCTGACATCGAAGAATCTGCTAATTTGGCCGTGGACTGTTTAAAACCAGATAAATTATTAAATGTATATAAATCCTAAAAATTTTAATAAATAGTTTTTTCCGTTATTTGCAAACAATTTTGAGAAAGTTAAAACTGTCAACATTCATTACGTAACTAGTTATATAAAGAATTCCTTACATAACTCTTGAATGACAGTTTTGAAAAAATTGACATTTCATAACCTCAAAAATTGATGTAAAACAGGACTTTTCATAACGGAATTAGGTAAATGATATTTCCCTCACTCAATTTAGTTGTAATAGTAACCGTTTCCCTCACTAGTGTGAAAAGCTATTTAGTGGAAACGGTTACTATCACAACTAATTTGAGTCAGGGAAATATGATTTTCACAAGTAATCTTTTACTTTACGTCATCAATTTGAATGTGCTCGTTTTTTGAAAACAAGGTTTGTCAGAAATAGGACAAAATATCAATAGTTTGTCTTATCGTAACTTTATAGCGATGTATATTACAGGGCATAAATTTCCGTATCGGTGATTGGCTGATCGCCGTAGTGGATTTGCAATGTAACAAATTGTAAAGTAGTAAGTACAAATGACATCCATTTTTTTTTCTGTTTATGTCAGTTCACTGTCAGTCAACGCATCGTTTTCACAGTTTTACTCTAACCAGAGATTTTTGAAATTCCTTTATAATAATTTTACGCTGTGTAAACAGATCTACTATGAAGTTACGATGAGATAGATTATACTTATGTCGTTTGAACCAACGAAACTTAAATTTTAAGTTTGACAAATTTTGAAAATATTGCATCAAATGTTTGAGAGCAATATAAAGGTCATCTTTCATTTGCTATAATATATTTAATGAAACATACTCGTATAATTTAAGTTTCTTTGGTGCAAACGAGCGTAAATGTTTTATAATTTAGATAATTATCATTTTAATCTATTTTCATGGCATCACTTATTTAAAAATATTATATTTAAAATAGCTGGCAAATCTATATTAATTTAATTATATGTAATAAAGTGAGTTACTTTAAATAAATAGAATAGTTAAGCGAGACGATGAGTTTGGAATTTCGAAATGGATATCGTAAAAGAACGCGCAACGATTATTTCATACTGTGTCGCATTTAAATATTAAATATTATTTTAATATCCTAACCTTGAAAGTGATATCTTAAAATAATTATAATTAAATACCACAAACTATTTGTTTCCTAGTAACTTCACTATAACAATACCGTAATATTTATTACTGTACTAGTACCGAAAAATATTACTTTCCGAACTGAAATCACTACTGTAAACTTGGAAATATGAGACAGTATGAAATAAAATATATTTCTTCTCAAGACAAAATATCGCGAATTAAAAAAACTTGTCACAAACAAACAAAATATTTAAACATTGTTCTTTTCTTGAAATAGAAATAATATATACAACATAATCATATTAATGATTATCTTTTAGTCATAAAATATATGACATAAGGAGGTTCAAAATTGACCGCTAGCATAGCTTACAAACTATATAAACTATGAGTATATATCGAATTTATATCTACCTTAACTGTGAATTCGACGTGCTCAATTAAAATAAGAGCAACATCACCATGGGCGCCAGTCACGTATTCGGGATGAGGAACGATGTTTAAGGAAACTCGAGGCAGATAGCCGTTTTCATTGGGATTAGAAATATCGTGTCTTCCTAACTCCAAGTACACTCGTGGTTGGCTCTGCGTACAATGAGCAGCTGCAAGAAAACATATCTTAGACATTTTTATTTTATATAAACAGTCATTTACATTTTTATAAAGCTTATTATATAACATTTCTAATTAAAAAGTTTTTAAATACACTTTAGTACATGAGATACAGATAGTATATTTTAATTTTTAAAACAGAGTAGATAACAAATACGAGCGTTAATTTTAAATAAAAACGTTGCTCATTTTGTCATACACTTTAATTTGACTTAGAACAAAAATCAACTATAATTACCGTCGTTCAAGTTTTCAACATAATTATAATAATTATTAGAAGTTTTCATTAAATGAATAAATTCCGATTTAATCTCTGCCGAAAATGAAACTAGTTCATTTATTTAGATGCAGAAACTACAACTTTTATTTGAAACATATTTATACGCATGCGATCCGCTTATCGTGACACCCCCGGTGTTTATTCATACGAGTATTTAAATAAAATGATGACAGTGACATACCTGTGATCACGTACGTATTGGAGATCAAACTCGACCCGCACTTATATTCCGTAGTTCTTCCCTTATAATGAAACAACGCCACCATCCAAGGAAACTCTCCTTCGTTGACGTTAACTCCCCCAATAATCAGCTGCGTCGGTTGCAAGTTGCTCACCGGTTCCGGTTTCCGTCCACAAGTTCCCGCGAAGGTTAATGACCCCAACCAGGTCCCGTCACTTGGTCGAGCGGGCTCTGTTGACGCTACAGTGACCCGGGGCTCTGGAGCACTGGTAGAGCTCGATGGTGTAGGTGCAGGAGTTGGTGTTGGCGTCGGAGGACGCACTGGGTTTGCCCAAGGCCATTCGTTCTCAGGCTCTGATGTGGGAGGATTGGATTTTGGGTTACGGAATGGAATGTTTGAGAGTTGGGTCAGGCCTGATGGGTAGGTGAATTCGTGTTGAAAGGTCCACGTTGGAGCGTTGAATACTGAAAAGAGGAATTTCATTAATATTCTTGAGTCAAAATCTTGTATTGTTGTATTGTGAACGAAGTGAAAAACCTGCCGGGTATTTCTTTTAGAAGTCTAGAAAGACGATCTACGAAAATTTATGAAAAGACAGCGTTATAAATTAATATATTCCCTGATTTTAGGTATTTAAATTTAACAAATATTATAAAATAATTCACTCAGTGGTATCGAGTCGGCTTGTGGATTTGAGAACCCGGGTTCGATTTTCACAGCCGACAAAACAATTTTCACACATTTAAATCTACCTTTGCGACTCCTCATCCACTAAAGTCTTTGGAGGCATGTTTTTACGGCTGGTAACCACACTTCACACCAAGAAATATATCAATTATCGAAATCTGCTGCGGCAGAGTGCCACACCTAATAATGGGTAAAAGGCGTGATGATATATTTGTTTATAAAATAATTCTTTGAAACGTGATACAAATTCGCTTTTTAAATAGGTTAATACAGTAATTTCCCAAGCTCTCAACATAGTCACTGTTTTTGTCATTTTTCATAACCTTCCAATATTTGACATATGAAAAAGTTCAGACCATTATCAGCTAATTTTAGTTTTTGTCTTAAGCATAAACATAAACGCAAACACAAAAGTTTGCAAACATCAAACTTTTGCCTTTGTTTTTTTCGTTGTTTTGACCTAAAATAGTTTATTTTTGTTTTATTTCTTCAATTATTCATGAAACTTAAAATAGTACCAAAATATACAAACTAACTATTACCTGTTACTAATATTCTGTATTTTTAAAATGTAATAATTTTATAGACTGACATGTCAACAAACAAAAAAATGCTTGTATCAATAGTTAGAAATGGTCTAATCTACGCAGCAACGAAAAAGACAAAAACAGTGACTAAGATAAAAGCTCTGAATGAGGCTTTAAAGCAGTAACAATTTTTATTTCATACTGTATCGTATTTCCATGTTTACAGTAGGAATTTTAGTTCGGAAAGTGATACTTTACAGTACTGGTACTGTAATAAATATTGCGGTATTGTTTTAGTGAAGTTGCTAAAAAACAAATAGTTTGGTACTTAATTATAAATATTTGAAGATATCACTTTCAAGGTTATAATACGAAAATAATGTTTAATAATTAAATGCGAAATAGTATGAAATAAAACGTTGTACGTCATATGTCCGTTAATATTTTTTTACGGTACTCTTTTCAAAATTCCAGACTCAGCCTCTTCTCCGCATCGTACGGAAACATCTTACTCGTACTATAAAAAATTATTTACCTTACTTATAACGTAAATAATAATTTTTATGAGCAGTAAAATCACAGTAGATTTTTTCGAATGTTATTTGGCGACAGACATTGAACAATTGCAGATCAAGGCTCTACAGAGCGTTGTTAATAGTAACGGTTTGAAAAGTATTTTGCACACTGTTACCATTAGTTACGGTAATTACAATTAATAGTAATTTGTGGTTGAAAGTATTTTTGTAGATCTCTTGGTATGCAAATTATTTATATGAATATATTCGATGTGAAAGTTAAGAACACAACGAGTATAATACTAGTACCCGTTGAAATGAAAGCAAAAATATTCAATTTAACAAATAAAATAAATTTAGAAGTTTTCTCGTAATTTAAAAGTTTAAATTTTAAATACAGTCTATTTAAAAACATATCCTGGTTACCTAGTTCCTAATATATTTATTATGTGAATGAAATTTCTGTAACTACTTTTTAATATACGTGTGATTAAATAGAAGTTGAGTAATATTAATATACTAAAAAAATATTTTGAAGGAAAATGCTTCAAATATTAAATAATATTACAAATAAATAAATATATCATCACGCCTTTTACCCATTACTGGGTGTGGCACACTGCTGTAGCAGATTTCGGTAAGTGATATTTTTTCGCGTGAAGTGCGGTTATCAGCCGTCAAATCACGGCCCTCAAAGATGTTAGTGTAGGGGAAGCCACAGGGGTAGATTTAATTTGGTGAAAATTGTTTGTTGGCTGTGAGGATCGAACCAGGGTTCTCAAGCAGGGATGTGCGTGTAGTCTACTGCAAGTAATCTACGCCATTCTCTACGTGTAAACAATCATGTAGTCTACGTCTTCATTTTTCATATAAACAATGTAGACTATGTAGACAATGAAAACACCTGGGTTCACTTAAGTCAGATTAGAAATTTTATCCCTAGAACTAGGGAATTTTAAATGTTAGAGATTTTTATTTTTATTCTAGGGATTACATGAAAAAAAATTAGTTGTGCAGGGCAAAACGTTGAAAATTTGTCAACTGGTTACTGTTAAAAATAGCGCTAAAGAAAACTCCGTCTGGTGAGATGGCGCGTTGATCGATTTTAAAAATATGACAGTTCGCCCAAGACCCAAGACAGACATTCGTCTAGTAATGTACGAGCACTTGCTTTATTAGTTTTATTATATAAAGACCGATAATGACCCCAGCTCATGAATACGAATACATGTAATAGTTACAAAGGAATAAATTTAGGTTATGTTGAATTTTACAACTGTCAGATGCATTATCTACATTGTTTGCATTGTCTACGTCGCTAGAATTGTCGACGTATTGTCTACGTGTAGATGTAGACAATTAAAGATTACACGTAGATGCACATCTCTGTTCTCAAGATCCACAGGCCGACTTGATACCACTGAACCACCTACGTTATATATAAGTTTGAAGCATTTATCTTCAATATAATTTAAAATGTTTAATATCGAAAAATAAAATGAATCAACTGCTAGTTACCATTTTTCAGTTGCCAATACTAACGATCTTTAATTCTCTGCAGTCAAACATTCAGAACGTACATAAATTATCTATGTTATAAAATACTTTTTTATCTTACCATCAGGACCTTTACAAATATTTATATTATTTAGGGTAAGTCTTATAATAATTGGCAATGATTGACTCTGTGGAAAATTCAAAATATACTGTATATCTCTTCCTCTCTTCGCGTCTTCCACTGATGCATCCAAGGATTTTAACAAACGTATACCTCCAGAACCTCTCTGAAACCACATTACAATTTACTATATATAAACTTCACTCACTGATTTATTTACATTATAAATAGTTCCTCGTATTCCTATTTGCGCTTGCATGATAGTTCTCCCGACTCCTGGACCGGGTATTGTGACGATTCCATAGTTTCTTTGCCCGTCTGATTGATACTGAAATATGCCTGGGCATGGACTTGATTGACAGTTGATTTCTTTTATAAAAAGAAATAGATTCACTAGGAATATTATTGCTGTTTGTTTCATTTCTTCACTGAAGATATTAGGTATATTTAGAAATAACTTGTTTCCTGGAAAGTAATAATTATATATTAATATAGCCTTAGCTTCAGATTCTTGAAATATTCTTATAAATATAATAAATTTATGGAAAGATATCGTAAAAATAAATATATGATCACGCCTTTTATACATTACTCGGTGTAGCACTTCTCGGTAGCAGATCTCAGTAAGTAATATATTTCTTCGCGTGAAGTGCGGCGACCAGCCGTCAAATCACGGTCCCTCAAAGATATTAGTGGAAAGGAGTTTTTTTAATGTGAAGAAAATTATTTGTCGGCGGTGGGACTCGAACTCGGGTTATACTATAGAATCTTCCAACATTTATAAGCTATAGTTTTTAAACTACTCTAGCTAATGTAATGTACAGCCAGATTCTCAAAAAAAGGTTTAGCTAATCCTGAATTTTAATTTAGCTAAACTTATACTTATGTTAAAAAAATAATCTCGAAACAAAATAAATACATTTTAAAATAATTGCAAACATTTATCGTATATTTACTGCTGTCCAGCATCTCAACATAATTTTAAGAAAAAGAATTTACATAAAATTAATAAAAAATTGAATTGTCCGTAACTTTTATTTAAAGTCTTTTTGCCGATAAAGAAATGTGTCCTTTTGTTGCCAATTGACAGGTTGTGAACTGCTAGTTTTAAGACCTACACTGTAACAGTGTTGTTATGGAAAAATAACAAATTTGACATTTATAATTTAATTTACTAAGTTAGAACCGCATGTTACTTTAATCTCGGTTAAAGTTAACATTCCTTCATTACTTTTTATTATATATTGTAAATTTAATTAAATATAGTGATTGACAACATTCACAAAAAACAGACATTTATAAAATTATAAACATTCAATTTGTTTCACATAGCAACAGCTTAACAAATGCAAAAAAACAAGATGTCTACGTTGATACCGATAACATTAAAGATATTGAAAATAATCACAAAAAATAATATTAATTTTAAACAATCAACAAAAAAATATGTGCTCATCATGGCCAAAAAAACAGCAGCAATAAATCGGATACTTTTTGCCTAGTTTAAAAATAGCTATATTTAAATAATTTAGAATTGCTGAATTGCGAAAAATATATAAAATGTTGGTAAATTAAGCAAGGTATAATATTATTCACTTTTGAAATAACCATTTTAGTTAATAATAACAGTAATTTGAACATATAGAAGTACATTGACAGATGAAATGTACATAATAAAAATTATTTTATAAATACCTATAAATATGATTCTGTAACCACGGAGACGGTAAACAATAAATATTTAAAATTTTAGCAGTTTTAGCGAACGTTGCCAATAGCACCGTCCGATAAAATAGTATTGTACAAAAAAGTTAATCTTCGTATGTATTTCTTGACTAGTTCACAACAAATTAAAACAAATAAAAATATTATGTGGACAACAAAATTCGGCATTTGAACCCAAAATGATTTAGTTTTCGGCAACGTGTTTGAACCAACTAGCTACTTAAAAATATAGAAATAAAATAAAACAAATAAGTTTGGCCTTGGTTTACCTGTTATGTTCGAAAGATTACAATAAATCTTAAATTTCGTGTCTATTTTTAACACAATGACAATGGCAACGTGGTCTGTAAATTACTAACAGATGACTATATGAATAATGATTCTAAAATAATTTGTAAATGTTATTTTGTGGGGAATAACCTATGTTAATTATTATGAGTATTATCGTAATATTACTAAGAGAGAGGATAGATTTTCAAAGCCTAAGTCAAGGACAGCAATTTGTCAGCATGATGATAGCATTATAATTACGATAATTTATTATTATTATTAAGATATTGCTGTATCGATTTAAAGAGAAATAAATATTTGACATAAATTTGTAAAAATGTAATCAAATATTCAAAATTAAATTATAGAAATATGCTTCACGTATTTTATATTATATTACATCATATTTAAAACCCATGTTGCAGAATTATTCTTGCAATATTAAAAAAAAATGACATATTGCAAGTATATTGCAATAAAAGCGTTTAAATTAATTTTGATTACACTATCTAACCTAAAAATAGTACTATAGCGATAATGTATCAGTAAAAAAGTAGGTTTTTGGAATCTTATTTAGTGACAAAAAATGAACAATTGCAGACAAAGGCTCTTCGCAGACCGTTACTATTGGCAACAAGGCTTTTTGTATAAGAAAGTCATTTCTCAAAACTAATCAAAAAGTTTATACCACAATTTAATGAATTTTTGTATTTTTTTTCACTATTTTTATTTATTATTTTTCATCTTTGTAACATCAAACATCAACATGCAAAAAAATACGTGTACATTACCTAATGATAGCTTTGCCGTAGTGCATTAAACTTCAAATTCGTAAAAAAAGTATTGCATCATGACAATTTTCTTGCTAAAATATATAAATATAAATAAATAAATAAATATATCATCTTGCCTTATACTCATTACTGGGTGTGGCACTCTGCCGTAACTGATTTCTGTAAGTGATATATTTTTTCGCGTGAAGTGCGGTTACCAGCCGTCAAATCACGGCCCTCAAAGATGTTAGTGGAGGGAAAGCCACAGAGGTAGATTTAATTTGGTAAAAATTGTTTGTCGACTGTGGGAATCGAACCAGGGTTCTCAAGATCCACAGACCGACTCGATACCACTGAGCCACCTACCCCATAATAATATTTAAATATTGTTTTTAATTATTAATTGGATAATAACTATTGATCTGAGATGTGCTACGGCTGAGTACCACGCTCAGTAATGGGTAAACAGCGTGATGCTATCTTTAGCTTTAAATGCTGTCATCAGTCATCAGCAAATTAGTTCGATTAGTTAGGATCGTATTTAATTTATTTATAACAGATTTATGTTCAATATTATAAACTAGAAATAAATCTACCTCCAAAGTAAGTATTGGTATTCATTTAAATAACAGTCGAACTATTAATAATAATACGACTTAAAATATATAAAATTGATTCGAATTTATTGATTTAATTAAATTTGCCATGTAAGTAAATTTATTCTGTTTTTTTTTTATAATACTGGGCATTAAAGGTATAATTTAATTTTCTACAACTATAATTTGAAATATTTTTGTACAATTGAAGTTTGCTACTTTTATTTTGAACGATGTCAGGAAGTACACAATAGTTTGAGTAACATTTCATTAAAATTATAAATAGAATGTGACTTTAAATGGGCAATATACTTTCTCAGTATAGCATAAATCATCAAATATTTTGTATCCTGTAGCAAAACAACCACTACAGCCGCGATTTTGCGCAAATTGACTGTATTTCACTAAACAGAATTCGTGTATATTATATACTCGATGCACTCCGGTAAAATGCTACATTTTAAATTTTTCCAAAACACCCCAATATTTCAAATCGGTAGCACCTCATAGACATTTATTCGATAGAAATAATTATAAGAGGTTGCCATAGAAACGAGAGATAGTTGCATTTTAGACTGAAAACCGATATTGTTACACGTCAGCGCTTCGATTCGAACACACCCTTTTAATTAGTATAAACGTAAATAGTGCTTATCAACTAACACATTTAATTCTAATGACAGATTAATAAAATACACTGCTCAAAATTGTACAGGGATATTTTAATAATTGAATGTTAGATTAGAACTTAATATTAAATAAATTAAAAGGTTCTTAATACATATTTATAAAATTAAAACTATAAATTATATTCAAAGAAAAATAATACCTTAGGTATTCTTATAAATATTCCAATATAATTTATAGTTTTGGTTTTAGATTAAATTTTTAAAATATCCCTGTACAATTTTGAGCAGTGTAGAGTAGCAGCTAATTTATTCCAATTTAAACTCTATTTCTAATTCAGAAGATAATTATTGCATCTAGTTTTAATACGAAAGAAATACAACCTAATATTACGAGTTAAGCACCTTATTCAGTTTTGTAAATAGCTATAATAACAATCCTTTTAATAAGGAATAAAAATGAAGTTTGTTAACTGCAAAGTTGATCCTTTTTATGAATTTGCCTACAAATTAGTATAAAACTGTACTAACCTTAAAATATATAAAAGTCAAGTCCAATAATAGCACTAAACACAAAATAACACGAATCACTTCACGTCACTGTTCCTCACCGACCGCCTAAGGTACGACTGACCGCCAGAAAATCGTGCCTTCCTCTTTTAGAATCTTACTTTTATTTGCTTACTTTACTATGGGTCGTTGATACACGATCAGATTGGTTACGGTATTTCCAAATTGTGCGGAAAGCACAATTCCACTAACGCAAAGAAGTATCATTAACGCATGTGCGTTGAAATATGCGGTTTGTATGTCGGTGTCTTAAATTTATAGAATCAAATCTCGTTTGACGTTATCAAATGGATGTAGAACCGCAGAAAACTAATTTGAACTATTTTTAGATGAGCGATATTGTAATAATGAATTTATAATTAATTTTCAATGTTGTTGTGAATCAGATATTTTAAATTTTAATTTCTTCCGTGCTCGGTTTCGACTTTAAATTGAAATACAAGATGTATTGTTTTTAAATTGAATTTATTTATATCGTCGTTTAATTAATTTTTTCTCGTTTTAGTGATTGTCATTGTTTCCTGTTTTTAAAATTATTTTTGTGAAATTTAGTTACAATTAAATTCTTGGTAATTCCCAAGATTACTATATCTTTACATATTGTAAGTGACCGAAATCTGTAAATGTCAATGTTGTGACTAATAAATATGTAAATATATTATCATAATACTCTTAGCCAATAGATGCTGATAGCAAAATATAGTCACTAGATATTTCTAGTATCTTTAGAAAAAATATTTAAGATTCTCGACATAGAAAAATAGCTATCAAACGTCAAACTATACAACACAAGATGAGGTTTGTATACAAACAGCTTGTAGAAACGATTCTCGGTAAAAATATAAAGATGCTACCAAAAAACATGTTTGAAATATATGAAAATATAAAAACAAACCGTATAGATTAACCATACTGAGCCGCTGAAAGTTGTTAAAAATTGATGGTTATAGAGCAAGCGGGGATTTATTTGTATATCATATATTTGATCTTTTTTTAAATATTTGTTGCATCTCTTACACTTTAGCCAAAATTTATTACAAATGTCGGAAGATAATTCTATTAATTACATTACTTTTCTTACAATTGTTCTAAAACCTGTTCTACATTTATTAACAAAACACATAAATACCTATAATAACATATAGTTATATAGTTAGACAATAGACAGTATAAAGGATATTTAAATTTCAACTTTGTTCAAATAGTTTCATAATCAATGACGTAATAATGTTATAAACGTAACTATGGATACGAACTGCTTAAACCACGTTCAATATTTGCATCACGCTATATCCCATTAAATGGGGTAGTACGAACCTGTCAACATTCTCATCCTGACACGATACTCGTTTCGACCACATTAACACTTCCTCCATACGAACTCTTTCTTTTCTCACAACCAAAATCCATCATCACGCAACAAACATTCATCCATTCGCTCCTGTACACCTGTTTCGTAAATCTTCACTTACGCCCACTTCTCTAATAACGAATCTATAAGAAATGAAGGCAGCAGCACCTGAGCTTGTTTAAAAATACATTTAACACAATTGCAGTTACACACTGTATAGTAAAAACTGAAAATGAAGTAAAAAAGGATGATACAGATGGAAATATACAACTTATGCCACTTATTTTAATCTCATATAGTACACAACATACTGATTATGAAACAAAAATATTTCTTTTTAAATTCACTAAATTAATTGCACTTTACATGAAGTAATTAATGTTAGTGCCACTGGTTTGCAAGTTGTTTCTAATACTTTAATAATTAAATTATAATTATAAACACTAAAATAGTCCATTTATTCAATATACAACTTGAGATAAATGTCTATTAGTTGTGTTATAATTATAATTTAATTATTAATATATTAGAAATACCTCTCAAACCAGTGACACTAAAGACTAAAATTGTTTACTTCATGTAAAGAACAATTATTTTGCGACTAAAAAAATGTTTCTCTAATCAGTACGTTGAATAATGGGGATAAAATAAGTTGTGACACTTGCTTACAATTGCGAATTCTTTTGAATTTTCACACATATAAACTCATTATATAAATATCATTCATAATTATGAATGAATTTAAAAAAAATAATTATATCATCACGCTCTTTACCCATTACTGGGTATGGCACTCTGCCGTAGCAGATTTCGGTAAATGATATAATTATTCGTATGAAGTGCGGTTACCAGCCGTTAAATCACGGCCCCCAAAGATGTTAGTGGAGGGGGAGATTTAAATTGGTAAAAATTGTTTGTCGGCTGTGGAAATCGAACCAGGATTCTCAAGATCATTATAATATTAGTATACATTGCTTAAACAAAATAAAAATAAAAGTACAAAAAAATAAAGACCGATGGCCCATGCTATATCAGGTAAAAGGTGTGATGATATATTTATTTAATTTATCTATTAAAAGCTGCTAAGGCAGAGTGCTACATTCAGTAATGGGTAAAATGCATGATATTTTCATTAATTTCATTTATTCAGATGTCCAAACTAGCGTGCACAGCAGGTGAATCTCAAGAGCTACAACAACTACGATTAATTAAAATTAAACTTGCCGTATTGTAAACCAATTTAATCTTGTTTTTGTTTTTCCGAAAAAATCCCTAGACTATATAGAAATAGAAATATTTGATATATATTTCAAATATATAAAATATTATTAAATAAGTCGGAAAATGTATATTTTTTATCTAGTGACTGCATTATTTTTGTTCGGAAAAATAAATTCACATATAAATTATACTAACATTACTAACCTATGTTGTACTTCTGTATATTTAAATAGTATTAAAACACAATTAAAATTACTCTTGTGGCACTCCCACCCCTAACATCTTTAGGGGCCGTAATATGACGACCGGTAACCACACTTTACGGGCATAAATGTATCACTTAACAAGATTAACTACAGCAGAGTGTCATATCTAATAATGAGTGAAAAATAATAAATAAAATAAATAAATATATCATCACGCCTTTTACCCATTACTGGGAGTGGCACTCTGCCTAAGCAGATCTCGGTAAATGATATATTTCTTCGCGTGAAGTGCGGTTACGAGTCGTCTAATCACGCCTCCAAAGATGTTAGTGGGGGGGGAGCCACAGGGGTAGATTTAAATTGGTGCTAATTGTTTGTCCCCTGTGAGGATCGAACCAGGGTTCTCAAGATCTATAACATGGCACCATAATACTTGATATTTTAATTGACATATTTATTATTCTTTTTTATTATGTTTTCATTTTTTACTGATTTAAATATATATTAGTATTATGTTCACTATTTTTTTTAAAGATCATTACTGATCAAGATAATAAATACGGTCGCATCCAGTCCAAGAAATATGTTAAACGAACGTATACAGCGTATCTTTCAAGACAACATGTTTGTTCAGTTCCTATAGAAGTAGAAACAATGCCACCTATATACCAAACATCATTATGCCTCTAGTTACTCCACCGTGTATAAGATATTCAAGCAAACTCTAAAAATAGAAACATAATATACAATAATAACTACAAAATTGCTAAACCTTTCTCATAAATTCACATAGCAAATACAAATGACATACATACATAACATCACGCTATACCCCATTAAATGGGGTAGCACGAACCCGTCAACATTCTCAGCCAATGACATTATACTATATCTAAAAGGAAGTGAAATAAAAATTAGTACATCAACCACCTGCACAATATCCAACAAATCAGAAGAAGATGATCTCCACCACTTCTACACTTCCTGCCCTATACTCTTCCCATCCAACAACACTACCTGGACACTCTTCCGAATGTGAACAATGATAAAGACAATTTCTATAAAGCTTTCTTTTCTCGTTAGCCGCCATTTCTAGTTAAATGTAAAAAATAAAAACATGGATTTATTATCTAGACACCATTATAGTCGGGTTGTATACATTTTGTTTGACAAAATAATATCAACTTTTTGAAACTAAATACAGAATAACAACACTCATAATGATTAATATTGTTTGGATTTGAAAGAAAATATAAAATAAATAAATATATCATCACGCATTTTACCCATTACTGGATGTGGCACTCTGCCTAAGCAGATCTCGGTATATAATATAATTGAACAAATGTTCATTTGGACAAATGACTTAGCTAAGGTAGTTTGTAAAATTGTCTTTTAGTTGACTGTTTTCAGTTCGTAAACTGAGTGTTTAATAACAACAATATTTCATTAGTCATGGGTTGCTCAGCAAGAAATTGTTAACATTATTGTACGCACTATTTGCCTGGTTGTCAAGGTTAGTTCAAGAAAATAATGAATTTTTAAATATTCTATAATGAGGTTTATTTTAATAATTTCGATATTTTTGTAAATGTTTTTGGTTGTTATTAAAATATTGTACGATACATATACATAAAATATCTTTTTTCGTTATTTAACGTACTGGTTTCCACGGCGCTAAATAACTTCTTAATCACAGGTTGGCAAACTTTGGCTTCAAACATTTTAGTCACGGCGTAAAGTATACAAATAACTGACATATTAAATACGGGGTGAAATAAACTACTTGCATCTGTCACTGTAACTTAACCTTTTCAAATAATATATAAAACTTTATATTTTGTTGTTATCTAAATTTACGATCGTAGAAAAAGCATAATATGTGCCTCGCTTGATAAATTCTTTAGATACTCGTTTTTTATGCATTCGCTTCGCTCAGCTGGTGTCAAAGAATGAACTGGTAACTAAAGAGATGTTTATAAAACTTGTTACCTAATATACTATTAAATAATTATTAATACATTATTTAAATTTTTTAACGTAAATTGAGCTGATTATTTCAATAAAATATAATTAAAATATCTATGTTATTGTTTTCTTGAGATATATCATATATTGTAAATTAAGGAAACAAAATGAATAGTGTATGTCTCACACCACAATAAAATTCAGTGACGTAATTAGTAATGTTCTGAAAATTAAATTATGATACAGAATCCGGCTCATTTGGTCTTTTGACGGAAATTTCGGTTTCTGCCGGATTAAGGAAAAAAATTGTTGAAACTGCAATACAATTGTTTGGCAATAGTTTACGAGTAATATTTAATACAGTTAATTTTATTTTTTGAATTTTAAAATGGCGAATTTTTATGCAATATACACAATAAATATGAAATCAATAAATATCACAATTTGAAAAGTAAATATACAGAATGATTTCTAACAAGTGTAACAAACATTACCAGTTTGTTCTGCGGTCATTATGAAAGAAAAATGTCATATAAATATAGGCCCTAGTTGTATTAGTAAACAACAAATTCTTCTTTACTGTAACTGGATCATTATTTATTCAGTACAGAAACTATTCATGTTCTTATTAATAAATAATCAGACACAGAAAGTATGCCATGAATTTATTTGTTTAAACAATTGAATTAGTTACTGTCAGAACTTTAATAATTATTACTTGCTTCTTTCACATGGTATATCAATTTTCTTTGTTATAATGTATTTCGTATTCGTATATGGTATTCGCAAATATGAGCATATTTCTAGTTACCATACTCTTGCAAATCTAAATTATATTGATGATCGCGTAAAGATTTTTTATCTTTCTCTTACGCACAAAATAAAACTAACTGGTTGTCCATCTTATTTACACGATAAATTAATATTTAGGGAACATATTTACAAACTACAAGGATTTATATTTTGTACCTCCATTTTATAAAAACAAATTTAAAGGCTCATTTTCTTATTTTGGTTCCTACGCTTTACAATAACATACCCAACGATTTAAAATCTCTGTCCATTTTAATTATAAAGAATTTGTACAAATTAAATTGAGTTTAAGCTGTTTAGCATTACTTTATATTTTTCTTTTATTTGTATTGTAATATAATTAATCTTTATATGTAACTTGGTTAGGTAGAAGACCAGCCTTAAGCTGAACCTCGCCATTGATTTCGAATCAATAAAGTTTATTATTATTATTATTATTATTATTATTATTATTATTATTATTATTATTATTATTATTATTATTATTATTATTATTATTATTATTATTATTATTAGTTTATTATTATTTAACAAAAGACGAATTAATTAACATGGTATTTATACTTAGTGAATTTTAGCATACTTTCTGTATGTAATTTTTTTATGAATAACAACATGAATAGTTTATGTACTGATCATTTTAGGACTATAATAAATAAAATCTGTTTGAAAGAGAAATAAAAGCTCTTCAAAATTTTGCAAAAGTATATAGGTGTTCCATATAAAAATATAAAGTTGCGCGAGAATTTAACAGCTATAGGGGAGCAAATGGATGGATGTGATTAAAGGTTTACTGCATGATGAAAGATTCCGCGTGTGAGGAATAAATGAGCTTGTATGAAGGGAACTATGAATTTGATTGAAGCGAGTATGATGTGTTAGGATGAGAATGTTTGAGGAAGTGTAATTATTTGATGAGTAAATGAATGATGAGTGAATGTTTCAAGGATTCGTGCTTTTATCACGGCAACTAAAGCAACTTTAGTTCCTTTATCAAAGTCAACTAAACGTTAATGTAAAGGCCTAATTTTTATATAGGAAGAATTTCAGTTTTCCGAATTTAACTCCGATTTTCATGTGTACAGCTGGATTATTCCTGGAGTTGATTAATGCATTAATTATTTAAAAAAATATGAATTATTAATGATCAATTTCTTATTACCATTTTAAAAGATATTTATTTAGTATTATTATCTTGAAAATATTTTTTCTAAGACATTAGAGACAAAACGTTTTGGGAAAATACTTTTATCTGAAACTGACAGGAAAATAAACATTTGTCGGACCTTTAAGACTCAGTAAAGCTTTGCTTTGCATGACTAGTCCTAGGCAGGAAATGAAACACGAATTTTTTCTAGTTACTTAGCAACATAAAATACTGACTGAATATGTAAGTCAAATATTTCTTTTAGTTTCAATTAATATAAAGTATTTATTATTTGTTTATAAGTTTCAGGTAAAATGTTACACGCAAAGTGTCGTACAGGATTCGCTTTCGCTCGGCATGAAACTATCTACTCATCCTGTAATTGAACACTTTCCTGACTTTTTACGTAAATAGCTATTACATGGTTTGGAAAATCACTTTCGCATGGTTTTGAAGAAAGTGTTTCCACGTGATATATTTCAGATATAAAACAACAGAAATTTATTTCGGAATTATATTTTATTAAAAGAATATAAATATTAAAATTAATTAAATATATGCGAATTGATAATTAATTGTACACTTCGAACAGTTGCTGATATAAATTCCTGACGATTATTAAAATTCAATCACAGAAAAAATATTGTTAAAAAGTAAAGCTCTGACGCACTAAAATATTTATTTCGCGCATTTAATACAAAAATAACTATTTATTTATGCAGAATATACAGTTTTTTAATGTTCATACAGTTATACTCATAATATCCCAAGGGCGTAATACCGAATAATTTTTTAATACTTCGAAAGCACTAAAATAATAGGGCTTGAGGAAACTAGGATAAAATTAATTTCAATACTCGCGATATATTTAGCCAGGAATTTGTAGTATTCATTCTGTTAATTAAATTACTTCCGATCCCCACAGCCGACAAACAATTTTCACCAATTTAAAAAATCTACCCCTGTGGCTCCTCCTCCACTAATATCTTTGGAGGCCGTGATTTGACGGCTGGTAACCGCACTTCACGCGAAAAAAATATATCACTTACCGAGATCTGCTTAGGCAGAGTGCCACACTCAGTAATGGGTAAATGGCGTGATGATATATTTATTTATTTTATATCCAAACAGTCAAAATGATATCTTAAACCAGATATAATAAAAAGTTTGATTTTTATCATGATAATGCTTGAATTTATAATCATTCATTTATTATAAGACTACATTATCAACTACGTCTGCTAATATTTAATTTGTTTTGGCTCTTCTTTTTGAAACTACTTCTAAATGTTTCGACATGGATTCACTTGTAAGTAAGATTTAATAAATCGCGAATTTCTAACTAAAATTCTTATATATTAAAATAATATAATCGCTAAACCTGTTGCGTTGTTAAAAACGGATAATAAGAATCGTATAAATGTTATGGAAATGACTATTTCACGGTCAGCCAGTTGTAGACCGATGGTTGAAACGTAATATTTAAGGAATTGTTTAAGGAACAAATAATTGATTATTCCCTACCCTGTTTGTGTGATGTCTGGACGCTTTACTTTAAGCGGGAGAAAAGGTAATTATTATAAAAATTAAATAAATATATCAAATTATAATAAAAACAAAAACTTTTATACAATATTAAATTATAATTAATACAAATAAAAGAATGAAATTTGACCAAAAATATAGCGTTGAAATGATGAAAAGTGAAAAATAATCAAATAAAATTTATTAAATTGTAACGAAGTGTTCAACGTGAGCACCGATAACGCACTCTCAAAACGGAGAGAAACAACTAAAAGTTTACTTATCCAGGGGTAGACATAAATTAGTCTTGTGTATCCACGGGGGATGATCTTTGGTGACGCGGGTGACTTGGGGGTGGCAATTAATAAAGCTGCAGACCAAACAGTCAGACTGCTACCATCGTAAACAATAATAACTGTCACCAAAATATCGTATTCATCCGCTGCTAATATTGCGATGTGTATTTTGATAAAAAATTAATTGCCTGGGATTAATCGTGCGCGTCCACTTAACCAGATCCCAATGTTGACCTTGAATTCGACGGCATCACCATGCTATACAGTAAAATAAATCTTCGAACTGTGGATTTGAGAAACCGGATTCGATTCCTACAGCGGATAAATAAATTTTATCACATTAAAGTTACCCTGTGGCTCTCCCTCCACTAACATCTTTAGGGGACGTGATTTGACGGCTGATGGTTGCACTTCACGAACATAAATACATCACTTACCGAGATCAGCTACGACTGAGTACCACACACAGTAATGACTAAGAGGCATGATGATATTTTTACTTTATTTAAAATTATGGGGTAGGTGGCTCAGTGGTATTGAGTCGGCCTGTGGATCTTGAAAACCCTGGTTCGATCCCCACAGCCGACAAACAATTTTCACCAATTTAAATCTACTCCTGTGGTTCCTGCTCTACTAAGATCTTTGGGTGCCGCGATTTGACGGCTGGTAACTGCAGTTCACGCGAAAAAATATATCAGTTACCGAGATCTGCGTAGGCAGAGTGCCACACGCAGTAATGGCTAAAAGGCGTGATGATATATTTATTTTAGAATATTTCCTTTTAAACAATCAGTACTTAAAATGATCAAAAACAAGAGACTAATTGATTAATAATAATAAACCTTAATTTCAACCTATGGTTCGCTGAAGATAGAATGATATTATATTTTTTTCAAATCGAAACAATTCATTTCAATCTCCTTTCTAAAAATACATAATCGTAGTGAATATTTTCTATTTGTTTAATAACATAAATACCTATTTATCATTTATAATAATTATGTGTATTTTAAACAATTTCCTTTGAAATACTCATAAATAAATAAATAAAGATATCATCACACCTTTTATCCATTACTGGATGTCGATATTTCTTATAAAACCGTAGCCTAAAAACCGGAGAGATGGCAACCATATCTCTGGGTCTAAAATGTAAACATTTGGAGAAACGTAGATCTAAAATTAAAATTTGAAAGGCAAACTTTTTGACCCGAGTTCCGAGCATAACATGACCGTTGTATCATTTGCTAATTTAGCTTCGTTCTTGTTAAAGTCACAATCAATGTTTTTTTAAATTTATTCATGTCATTTATATTAATGTCTTCAAATTTATTATTATTGACTTAATAATGCCCAAAACCCATACCTGACACATTGTTTTTTACTTTAATAAATTTATGCTAAATTATCCAATCGAAATTGATTTTCACTTTCCTTATGAATTAATTTGAACATAACCTCAATACACAATTCTTGTTTACATATAGAATATCCCAGGTTTAATCCACTAAACTTTAAACATGAATTAAACAACCGTATATACTTTCTTTTCGAGATATTCTTATTATAAATTGTAACAGCTATATCTACTTATAACAACAATGAAATATGTATCAAATATTGCAGTTCTCGTCTGTAAGCTTAAATTCAAATCATGTTTAGATTTCACTTCAAACAAACTAACAAATAAAAATAAAATTTACTCTGATTATTGAGAATGTAGTATTGGCAAAGCATGGCATCTCGGGATAAGTATTTTACTGGTTACTACCCATCTGTATTCAAATAGTTTTCAAGCAATTTTCATCTGCCCTAGATATATTTTGTAATCTGCGTAGAGCATACATTTGTCGCAAACCATGAGTTTTTAACAGTAGTACCGATTACTGTGAATGGAGGGATTTAAAAGTCATTTTTCAAATGATTGCTCAACTTACTATATCATAGAGAGCATATTTTCATGATTGTGATTCGACTGAATAAACGCCAAAACGAGAATAAATTTAAACGCTAAACATAATATATTTCTTTTAATTCCGTGACTAATACTAATAAATTGTAATTTTGTAAATTTTCATATTTAATTTCTGCTGTTACAAAAAAACTGTTTCCGCATATTAAACGTCTATTTTCGTGGTTCACTCGATATATAAAATATTGTTATTTATTTATTTTTGTTGTTAATAATAAGTTATATTACATTATTTGATTTTGATTTTGTTTACTATTTTTTAATTTAACCAAATTTATGGCAATAATGTAGATAAGAAATACTAACTAGTTTTTTTACGTTTATATGTGATAAATTTGTCGAATACAGAATTTTCAAAACAACTTTATTATTACCAGCCTGTATTTTTTGTTGTTAAATGTTTCTAAAGTGACGTACTGAAAAATAATTCGAATAAACAGTGCAGGATTTGCGTATAAGCTACACAAGCTATAGTTTAGGGCCCCCACTTTCTTGGAGGCCTCCCAAAAAAATTGTTCCAGTGAGCAAGTGGCATATTTGGTACTGTCATTGAATATCTGGATTTATAAAGGGCCCCATATCTCAAATAGCTTAGGGCCTTATCAAGTCTAAATCCGGCCCTGTAAATAAATATGCAGAGCACTAAATTATCTATTATTTTTTTATGTGATGTATGTTTTAAAATCTATAATACATTCACAGTGAAAAATATACTATCTTAAATATTCAAAATATTTAGAAAATGCCTCAGGGTAGAATCAATAAATGTTTTTATATTCATAATAAGCATACTATGCTAATTGAGTAATTTATTATTAATAGTCTTGTTTATTTATCAATTAAAATTAGCAATTTTATTCATGCATATTTTAGTATACTTAATTGGGACAAAAAATGTGCGAAACATTTTTTAAAATAAATTATGAATCTTCTCTTTAAAAAACGATTAATTTTTGCAACGAATTTGCAATTTGATTAGCTAATTGTAATTTCGTAAAACCTATACCTACCTACGTCAAACTTTAATTATCACTTCGCTTATATAAATTATAAACCTGCTTTTGTTGTTGATCGAATGTAATTTGATTATTATTACGCAAAAAAACTGGGCCAAAGATTAGGAAAGTAAGTAATTATTTTAATATATTTAATTAATGCTTTTTCTACGAATTCGATTCAGCCATTCTGCTTCATATAATATGTTAGTTTTCTGATCTAATATATTAAAACAGCAATTGAGCGATTTCGGAGTAGATATTTTAGACTTTTATATACAGGGTGTTTCACAACTTAGAGCAAAAAATTAAAGGGTATATTCTGTACGACGTGATGAACATGAAACAAAAAGAACTTTTTTTTAAATCGCAAAACTATTTTCCATGATTCCCAGTCCAAAATTTTTCGTTGCCACTGCCACTGGGTGGATGATTATGTTAAAGTTATTAATTAAATAAAATTCTATTATAAATAACTGCTAATAATTGAACTGTGTAATTATTCTTTCGTAGTTGATACCTACTTGTTTGTGTTTAATAGGAAAGCGAATCCAGTGCAGTACTACAAAAAATGTTTTAGGTTAACAACCTTTAATTTTTCGAATTTAAAAAAAATTATTTTTGTTTCATGATCAGCACGTCGTACAGAATATACCCTTTAATTTTTTGCTCTAAGTTGTGAAGCACCTTGTATAAATAAAACAAACAAATTTTAATTCAAATATTTTATTAAATTGTTTAACAGTTTTAAAATAAATATACATATAAATAACACACATATAAATTAATCTACATAATGAAATATGAAATAAAACTGTATTATAAAATGCTGTTATGTACTTATTATTATTTTTGCTTTATAATATGTTGTTTGATATTTTGTTGTTCTTTTTAACCCTCTTCAGACTTATTTATTTGATACTATCACAGTTATATACTGGGTTACATTGACACCTGAGACTGACAATTAATATGATGAATACCAATAATAAATCATGATATTAAATACGGTCTTATCCAATCTAAGAAATATGTTAGATCAACATATACAGCATATCTCTCAAGATTACAAGCAATTTCACTTCCTAAAGACGTAGAAATTACTCCACGTAGGTACCAGACTCCACTATGCTTTACGTAAAATCCGCTTCCAGAATCGCCGTGACATGGACCTGTGCCTTGTCCACCTAACAAATTACAAAAATATATTTAATTTGTTTTATTTGAACTTAGGAATGGAAAATCAAAACATTTCTGTTGTTGGGTTATTTGAATTTTATATAAACCAAAATTTGCACTGACTTCAAAATGGAAACAATCTTTAGTTTTTTGATTTTTCATTCCTACATTTAAATATAGTATAAAAGTTTTGGTATTTAAATACGTATAGTGGCACTCGTTTAAAACAATATAAATTTTAGTAGAGCTCGGATCAGTGTGTAGTTTTTAGTTTTCAGTATAGTTTATGTATAGTTCACGTTATGCATCAATAAAGATTACCAAATTAAAAAATTTAAATAAAAATATTGTGTTACCTGCACAAAAAGTCTTATCCGTAGCGAGATTTTGCAACAATCTATCAGCCTCTCTACATTTATCTAATCCGGCAATTCGTACGCTTAATTTCTTAGGAGTTTTACTTGACGGTCCGTCATTTTCTATTCGGCCCCAACCAGTCACAGTGCCTTGCTGCACTATATTATCCAATCTTGTTCCTAGCGACCATAAACAGATTGGTTGAATCTATAAATTATATTAAAAGAAAGGGAATTATTTTAACTCATTTATAATTAAAGAACAAATATTTGTACCTTTAGTGAGAATTCTACGCGATCAATTTCAATAAGGGCAACATCACCATGTGCTGCTCCAACGATATATTCTGTGTGCTCAATGATGTTCATAGAACTTCGTGCGATATAGTCTGCTTCAAAGGGATCAGATATATCATGTTTTCCTAATTCCAAGTACACTCGTTTTTGGCCCCTCGTACAATGTGCAGCTGCAGACAAAAATTACTTTAAAATATGTATCATCCGTTTCATTCTGTCTCCTAATGAGTAAAATAACTAATCATTCATATAGAAATATAGGGTGCTACACGAAAAGCAGATTAAATATTTTTAAAATTAGAAAATTTGTCTTTACTGATCAAGATTGGAAAGTACAGTAAAACTTTACTGAACATTAATTGCGAAATTATATTAGCATTCGAATCGAGCCGTTTAGAACTCTATAATAGAAAGTAGGCGATAATTTTGAAATTGCTAAATTGTACACTGTAAATAATTTTGTAATATTAATAGAGTTTATCTCTTTTACATACTGATTAAAAAAAAACTATTATTCAGAACTGTTAAGAAAATTATAATTTTTACTTGACAGATGACAGTTAGCTATTCTGTTTGCATGAAACTGGGGCTGAAAATAAATGTATTTATTGTGATCAGTTTATTTTGTGCAAATATTTTAATTTTTATGTCAAACATAAACAATTTGTTATTGTTGCAAAAAATATTGTACGTGACACACCCTAAAATTGTCTTTACGGCTCGCTCTGAAAGTATCATATCAGTAAAGTATCATTTTTAAGTCTTGTTACGTAAACAACTTTTAACAGGGAAAATTAGTTTTTCCACATAAATTTTCCCTGTTTCCCACATACATTTAGCAAAAAATGTGTCAGATAAAAGTTGTATGACCGATATTTTAAACGACAATTGTATATTGTAATACTAGCAAGGAAAGGGTTTCATTACAAAACAAGTACGAGTGTTGCAGTACGAGCGTCTCGTACTATTGGATAGTACAAGTTTTTCGATGATCCTTTTCCACGTGTGTTACATCATTAAATGTGAAATAGTATGTTATGCATCAAGGGAGGGAAACAAGAGATTATTCCCGCGTGTGAAGTTGGCAAACCTCGACCTTAGCTCGCCAAAGGCCCTCGCTTACGTCTCGGTTTACCAACTTCACACAAGGGATAATCGCACCCTTCCGTGAAGCATATTATACTTTTCGTAACAAGTGCACAAAAATTACCGTCTTATCGGGACAATTGTCAAATATGGGTTGCGTAACTAGTTACCTAGGAAACTCCACAAACAGTTAATAATCGTAGTCTCTAGAGAGAGAAACATGCTACCTAGGGAGAGAAATATAATGTTTCTCTCCCTAGGTTAGAAAAGCAGTGTTTCTCTTTCTAAAATTAGGGAATAAGAAAGTGTTTCTTGTGCATGTGTTACGAAAATTACATTTTTACGCTTGCGATACAAGAAATTTAATAAGTATTTTATATCAATCAAAGGAGCACATCACATTCTTTTGGAGGAGAATAGTAATTTACTTTTGTTATTAGTGAGGAAAACGGTTACTATTATAATTAAATTGAAAGAAAGAATCTTTACAAGTAAAGTTGAAAAAAAATTACTTCTAAAGTAAATAAAATTTATACATTTATTTGACAGTCGAACCTTTAGACAGTAATGTTATGTATGCCATAAAATAAATAAAAATTTTAAGAATTTGTTAATTTAAATTCATTTAGTATGGAAGTAAAGTTATTCTGTCCTTTATAAAACCGGACAGTAAAGAATTAAATTCATACACACTAGGATTGCCCTCACTAGAATTTCCCTAGTGCTTGTTGCTAAGCAAACAAATTTTGTGTTATTATTTGTAAACAGAATTCACTAAATGTTGTAAAACTACCCTTATATAATATAAATTGTTTCATACCTGTGATGACATAACTATTAGAAATCAAAGTAGCTCCACATACAATCTCCACAATCCTTCCTTTATAGTGAAACAGTGCCACCAACCACGGAAACTCCCCTGGAGCGATGTCATCTCCCCCAATGATCAGCTGCGTTGCTTCCTTTACAGTCTTTGGTTCCGGGCTCCTACCACAAGTCCCCGCAAACGGCAACGATCCCAACCAGGAGCTTTCGCTCGGCTGGGCTATAGCTGTAGGGGAAGGTGTTGGTTTGGGTGTTGGCTTAGGTGTTGGTTTAGGTGTTGGTTTGGGAGTTGGTTTAGGTGTTGGTTTAGGTGTTGGTTTGGGTGTTGGTTTAGGTGTTGGAGCAGAGGTGGGAGGTGGTTTATCAACCGGTTTAGGTGTTATCGGTTGGCGATAAGGAATATGAGAAAGTTGAGTCGCACCTTCTGGGTTTATTATTTCATGTTTGTTCCAAAATATATGTACGTTGGTTTCTGTAAAAGTATACGAGCATAGAAATATATTTTTCCTATATTGCGTTTACAAAGTAAATTTTGTGCAACTGTTTTTGTCAAAACCAGTGCTACAAAGTTCAACTTTATACATCTGTTTTTCAATATATTTTTGTGTGAAGTTGTTAACTTATTTAGTTATAAAAATATCAAACATAATTCTTTCAGTTTGGTTCAGTTCAGCTCATGTAAAATTATTACATTTACTTTGTTTTACAATAAAACAAAATTCGTAATTCTGCAAAACATTTCTTTATTAAAGATTTAAGGTATATAGTAAAATATGAATTTGAACTCCAACCTAACTAATAAATATCAATATAATATTATATTATTATTTTTAATGTAAATTTTAAAATCAAAGTAAATTTACGTAACATTGACAAAATAATACATATTACAATGACCAATTTACCAATTGTAATGTTCGTATTTTTGTTACACAAACTGTTCTCATATAACAATAAGAGTCATTGTAATACTTATTTGACGGCTGGTAACCGCACTTCACGCGAAGAAATATATCGCTTACCGAGATCTGCTACAGCAGAGTGCCACACTCAGTAATGGGTAAAAGGCGTGATGATATATTTATTTATTGTAATACTGATTTTTCGATATACTATTTTCTATGACAAGTTTAAAAAGTAGTTTTTTCAAACGCCATCTAATGACTGAAAGTGAAGAAATGCAGAGCAAGGTTCTTTACAAACCATTGCTATTGGCTATTTTTTTCTTTGTTTGTACTGTTTTCCTAGTTACCTACTTACAAATATTTTATTAATTATAATTAAACTACGATTACGAGTAATCATAAGTTTTTATTGTTAATGTATGTGTTTTTTTGGCCGGATGTTGACAAAAAAAAACTAATCTAGAAAACCGTTTGTTTGAGAAAGACCCAAATTTGAGGTCAAAACGTTACTAAATCTTTTCTATTAAACTAATTAAGGATAAAATCCAAGAATTTCTTTAAGACTTTTTAACTTCTGGCTTAATAACTTCATTCTCTTTTTTAAATTAATTAATTGTTACCTTTTTTTCCTTTGCATATGTCTTTTGTATTAAGCGTAATTCTTCTTATGGTCGGCAATTGTTTACTTTGTGGAAAACGATATTTATATTGTATATCCTTCCCTTTTTCTGCATCTCTTACTGTACTTTTCAAAGATTTCTTCAATGTAAGACTAGTCGGATCACCCTAAAATCAGTCGCAAATTTATTTTCCATTATTTAAAGTTTTCCTTATTTATTTACATTATGGGAGCCACTTATTCCTATTTCTATTTCCAAAATGGTTCGTCCTGGTCCTGGCGGTGGAATTGTGATTACTCCGTAATTTATCGTACCATTATTATGGAATTTAAAAAAATCTGGACATTGATTATTTTTACATAAACATTCTCTGTTTAAAACTATTAAATATATTGTCAATATTAATAAAATTTGTTTCATTTCTTATTTCCTAGAATCCTGCAAAAATGAATTGTGTAGTATTACAAATTATATTTCGTACATTTTCATGACAGTTTTCTTTTTAAAGTTGGTTATACTAATTTCGGTTCTTAGTTAAATATTTCATTTCATGGTTATAATAACTGACCAGATAAATAAAGATTTTCAAAATTACTTGTGAAAATGACATTTCCATCACTTAATTTAGTAGTAATAGTAACCGTTTCTCTCACTAGTGATGAAAGTAAATAATTTTCCTCGCTAGTGAGGGAAAGGGTTACTATCACAGCTAAATTGAGTGAGAGAAATGTTATAAATAAATAATGCGAGATAAAAACTAAAACAATGTAAACAAAAGTATAGCTATTTGGGCCAGTCCCCTTACTACACTAGTACAAGTGTCGGCTGTTCAACATTGTGTAATTGAGCGTGGGAAATCTTCATCTATTTAAGGTGGTCGAAGGTAAACACTTTACATATTGTAAAACTTTCTTAATTAGTTACTGCGTTATTCATACAATAATTATAATATGTACACCCTAAAACCATTTCTTGTAAGTCGAACAATCAATTATTAAAACAGAAATAATGACTTCTACTATGAAGAACTTATTTATTTATGGGGTAAGTGGTTCATAGGATTGAGTCAATCTGTGGATTTGAGAACGTGAGTTTGATTTCCACGGCCGACAAACAATTTTAATCACATTAAAATTCACCTTGTCGATTCTCCCGAATAACATCTTTAGGTACAGTGATTTGACATCCTGGGTCTCACGCGTTTCACGCACATAAATATATCATATCACTTACCGAGATCTGCTACGGCAGAGTACCACACCCAGTAAACAAAACAAGGCGTGATGAAGTGATGATATATATATATATATATATATATATATATATATATATATATATATATATATATATATAATTTATTTAAAACCATCTTGGAGAACTATTATAAGGGTTAAAATTACTTTACTTATTTTATGCCCTCGAACGTATCTAAATTATTCTAAATTAAAACATTTTAAATTAATCCCTGTATATATATATATATATAAATATATACAGGGTGTTTCACAACTTAGAGCAAAAAATTGAAGGGTATATTCTGTACGACGTGCTGATCATGAAACAAAAAGATTTTTTTTTAATTCGAAAAATTAAGGGTTGTTAACCTACAACATTTTTTGGAGTACTGCACTAGATTCGCTTTTCTATTAAACACAAACAATGAAGTAGGTATTAACTACGAAAGAATAATTACACAATTCAATTATTGGCAGTTATTTATAATATAATTTTATTTAATTAATAACTTTAACATAATCATCCACCCAGTGGCAGTGGCAACGAAATTTTGGACTGGGAAATATGGAAAATAGTTTTGCGATTTAAAAAACATTCTTTTTGTTTCATGATCAGCACGTCGTACAGAATATACACTTTAATTTTTTGCTCTAAGTTGTGAAACACTGTGTATATATATGTGTGCGTGTATAAACTGTTATACACTATCTCATATATGAATGCAGCATTTATAAGAAATAAGATGTAATTGACCTTGATTATAAGTTTAATTAAAAAAAATTATAACTGGGGCATTCCTACTTTCCGATTTATAGTTTATATCAATTTTTGTCAGTCATTCTTGTATACGGAAGGAAATGATAAATATTTCATAAGAAGAATTTATAAAATGTGCATACGATTAATATGATTCATATTACGAAATGCTGAAAGTCCCCTTATCCACGTTTTTACAGACTGTTTTTATTAATTTTTTTAGATAAATATTTATAATTATTTATCCAAATTATTTTAAGCAAATTTAACTTTTAATTAGCTTAAATGATATCAAGATCTAATACAGTAAAAAACTGATTTTCACCACATTAGAAATTACCCTTCTGGTTCGCCCTTCTCAATGAAGCAGTGATTTGACGGTTGGTAAGCGCACTTCACGAACATAAAGATATCACTTATTGAGATTTGCTACTGCAGTGCCATATTCAGTAATGAGTAAAAGGCGTGATGATATATTTATTTATTATTAAGTAATTAGATTAAAAAGATGTTAAAATATGTTTAATGCATGTACTAACCTTCAAACAAACGCTAAATATCCTGAAGATAAAATGCACAATATAAACAAATATCACAATTATTAAAAAGTAATGATATTTAATTTAAAGTTCAATAGTATCACAGCGAATAGCAAATTTGATGTCTTCGCATCTATGTGTTTTCAGAACAACTGACAGAACATGAAACTTGTTTCTTCTTATAACGCTCGCAATTTCTTCTTTTCTTCTCCTTCCATATGTAGTATCGCGCTACCGGTGATATTCTCGCTATCGTAGTTTGTGATATTTCCCAAATATTGCGGGAAAACATGAGGTTAAAATTACCAACAATATAAAAAAGATAGATAATTAATGATCTCAGTCTGGTTATACGCTGTTGGAAATGTAAAAGTCTAAGTTTTTTATATCTAATTTCAGTATTATTATTTTTAAATTAGAAGGCATTCTTGGTGAGGCTCGTTTCACTCCCACTTGTAGCAAGTCTTTGAATTCAATTTGAGCTCAAATAAATCTTAATTTCATACAATTTATTCTTAGGAAGAATTGCTTCGCTCGCATTTTAAACAAACAAACCCTCAGCCTTGGAATAGGTGGCAAAGTGGTAACGAGTTGGACTGTAGATTTGAGAACCTGGGTTCGATTTCCACAAGCGACAAACTATTTTCATCATATTAAAATTACCCCTGCGGTTCTTCCTTTAGTAACATCTTTGGTAGCCATGTTTTGACGACTGGTAACCACATAACACTTACCGAGATCTGTCATGGCAGAGTTTCACACCCAGTAAATGCGTAATGATATATTTATTTATTTAAAACCTAAGCCCCTCGAACGCACACTCAATACATTTTTGGTAAAGTTTGTTTGATTTTAAATTTATTCTCAACAAATATTTGCTATATTAACCATTTTAACGTCCGATGAAACTAGGTTTAGGATCGTGGTTTATAGAAATGCAAAATAAAGTGTCACTTTTTACATTTTTGTTCACAATTTCTTCTTTTCTTCATTTAAAGTTTGCCTAAATTGTATATGGTATAAATAAAATATAAATGGAATAATGATTCTTCCAGATAATTATAAATAAAATAAATATAAAAATATATGGGCTAGGTGGCTCAGTGATATCGAGTCGGCCTGTGGATCTTGAGAACCCTGGTTCGATCCACACAGTTGACAAACAATTTTCACTAAATTAAATCTACCCCTGTGGCTCCCCCTTCACTAACATCTTTGCACTTCAAGCGAAGAAATATCACTTACTAAGATCTGCTACGGCAGAGAGGGTAATTGTTTGTCGGCTGTGGGTTTCGAATCCGGATTTTCAAAGCCACAGGTAAAATTATAAACTGTTAATAATTATCTCAACAATTGTTGTTAATTTTAAATCCAAGCTCATGTTTCGCACAGATAGTTTATCATGTACCCTCAGCTACAGAAATAAGGAGCGACATGATACGGATTTATGTAATTTTGTGCAATACGAGATTTTTATTTTGAATGCATTTCAAGGAGTGGGGATACTTTTAGACCTTTACACTTGCAATATTTTAGATGGTGTATAACTACATTAATAGTAGAGAGAGCAGGGCTGGATTAACCATTAGGCCATCTTATGCGATCGTCTAGGACGTCGAAATGTTGCGGAGAAATATTTATTTGTGTATTAAGAGCGTAAAGTGATTCCTTGTTATTTGAGCACGTTAAGCGTGAGCTGCAATAGTGTAAGAGGAACAAAGACACTTTACGCTCGTGATACACACATAATTTTTTCTAGAATTGCATCTTAAATTATTAATAAACGTATACGTACTGAAAATAAATTCTTTCTGTCAACTGACAATATGAAAAGTTTCTGTGGTTTTTGTATCCCTGGTAACTATTGAAATATGCGCGCATTTAATATCTTTTTCGCGCGTTGCTATTGGAAACGCGCGCTTTTAATATGTTTTTCGCGCGTTGCCATTGGAGTCGGGCGACAAAGTTTTTTTCGATTTTTTCATAGAAAATGTCAACTTTACAATGACAAATGAGACCCTAATTTTCAACTTTTTATGGCAATCGTGGAAAAATATTTTTTGTGTCATCCACTGATTTAATCCGCAAAATAACTTAGTTTGTTACATTAATAGGACTGTCTTCTATGGCAATAAATAATTATTTTGTTGAAAATTAGAATTTTGATGATTAAGTAGAAGTATTTGCTGAAGCTAAGTCACGAAGAAAAAATGTTATATCAGTAAATAATTGACATTTTGTATCTAAACTGAAAAAGTGATTATTACAAATTTCATACTATTTAACTTGTGAAATTAATTTATATTATTTTAAACTTAGTTTTTACTGTGGTTTTTATTTTATTTCCTTTGTAATACAACTATTTAAACACTAGAATGTTTTCTTTTATAAAATCTATCTGAAAAGCTTTATTGCATATTTCCTAAGACGTTCTGAGTCTTTAAACTGTCCCTGTAAGAGAAGGTTATAGTTCTATTTTATGGTTGTTATTAAAAAGGTGTGATCCAGCTAACAAATTAAATCCCTCCTCCTTCACTAAAAATAAATAATAATAAATTTTAAATTTTATTTTTTAATACATATTTTTATTGTTCAGTTGTTATTTAAAATTACCTCTCCATTACATATTTCTGAGTACGGTCCTAAACAGATTCGAGTTTTTACGTAAGTCTTTGTACTTAAAATAATTATGATTACACATACTTAAATTTATAATTTTATTCAAGTGTACTTTTAATAATTATTAATGTATGTTTGTCAATTATTAAAAAAAACAACTTATGACACAATTTTAAAAATAAATCAATTATTAATCATTTTCTCAACTAGGATAAAAACATAAAAACGAAGAATGTTTATATAATATCAAATAACAAAGATTAAATTGAACTATGTTTTTGGTTGAAAACTATATCTTTCTAAGACACTGGCTGGTGGTAAGAATTCTGTTTGAACTAAATAAAAGAACAAAGAAAATGTGACAACAGTGCTCATAATGATATAAATATGAATAGTTAATTATAGGACTAACTTAGCACAAAATTAACCTACTTATTTTTTTGCTATTTTTTACCACGCTAGACTTAATTAATTCTCTTTTTTGTAGCTTTCTTTTACAAGTGATTGTTGACAGTATGACAGTTGCTGTCAAATGGTTCATATTTTATTCACAACAATGTAGAGTAAATAGTTTACAAATGTTGGCAGATCAAAAGTTTTGTTGCTCGGTTTAGATTAAAATAAAATTAGAACAGAGCACTTACTTACCGATCAGCGCATTTTTAGCAATTTTTGATTTAAAACTTTTACCATATACAGGGTGTTTCATAACTTCAGGTATATGTTATTTGATATGCTGATTACAAATCGAAAAGAATTTTTTTTTAAATCGCAAAATTATTTTCCATGTTTCTCAGTCCAAAATTTTTCGTTTCCACTGCCACTGGGTGGATGATTATGTTAAAGTTATTAATTAAATCAAATTCTATTATAAATAACTGCTAATAATTGAATTGTGTAATTATTCTTCGTAGTACGTCAGTAGGTCAATTTATTGTTTCTTCCCTTAAATATACGGCAGCATGCATGGTTCCAGCATGATGGTGCACCACCGCACTTTACACGTAATGTGCGGCAATACTTAACTCAAACCTTTGAGGATAGGTGGATAGGACGTGGTGGTCCTGTACAATGGACTCCTAGATTTCTGGATCTAAATCCATTAGATTTTTATTTTTGGGGCTATTTCAAATCATTAGTTTATAATAACCAGGAAGCTCCTGAAACTCGGGAACAACTGAGGGAACGGGTTGAAAACGCTGCTAATTTTATGAGACATCATAATTCGTTCAACGAATGGCAACAATTTTTGAAAAAATTATTCGAATTGTATGTGTTTTATTTATTTTGACATGTCAATTATTTTGAATACCTACATAATAAACTATAATTATCGTTTCATTAAAAATAATTAAATTTTATTTGTTTATTTTACTAGTATTATGTAATTTAAATTGTTGATTACCTACTTCATTGTTTGTGTTTAATAGGAAAGCGAATCCAGTGCAGTACTACAAAAAATGTTTTAGGTAAACAACCCTTAATTTTTCGAATTTAAAAAAAATTCTTTTAGATTCGTAATCAGCATATCAAAAAACATATATCTTTAACGTATGTACTGGAAGTTATAAAACTACTTGTATACTTGATTAAAATGCGAAATAAAAATATTTATTTTTATTCGATAATGGCACGAGGTAGGATTCTAAGAAATAAATCTTTTGATATGATCATACATACTTAACTTCTTCACAGCAGGTCCATCTCTAAGTAAAGATGATGACTGAACTGTTCTTAGAATTTTTTGTATTCATGTAATAGATCATATAATTGATATTTTGTCTCTGTGTGATACTTTTAGCTTTTAACACATAGTTATTGATAATTAATGTTTTAAGTGCAATGGTAATTTAAATTATTAGATTGGGGAAAACATATTAAAAATATTTATAATAAATAAGATTATATTTTTAGTTATTTATGGTACAAGTGTGTTATATTACAAATAAGTCACGCGAGAAAAATATTAGTCCACGAGGCCGTCAGACCGAGGGGAATAATTTTCTGAAGTGACTTATTTGTAATAACACATGAGTGGCATACGAAATTTTATCCAACAACTACAATTAAGACATTAAAATATAAATTTTGACACAATTGTCTACATTTCAAATAATATTCTAGTTAGCCATACTTTCTTGTTTTGTTGTCTAGGTTACTCAAATTTGTAAAATAAACAAAGTTGAAAAAAGGTTGCAGCTGTAGTATTTGAAATAGAAGACGAGAATTTTATTCCCGAAATAATCATTAAGGAAGCGGAAAAAATGGTTGTTGATATTTTACAAAAAAAGTTTGGAAGTTCTTATGAAAAAGAATTTCATATGTTTGAAGACTGAATGACAACTAGAAACGTCAAAGGTATGAATAAAAGTGTTTTTCATAGGAAGTTCTAGACTTTTTTGGTAAAATATCAACAACCGCTTTTTCCGCTTCCAATGATTATTTCGGGAATAAAATTCTCGTCTTCCATTTCGAATACTACAGCTGCAACCTTTTTTTCAACTTTGTTATATTTAAACTCAACAGTGAGTTACAAGTCATAATTTATGCGTGACTTATGACTTATAACTCACGTGTGACTTATAAACCACTTTACTAATCTAAAATGACAACAAGAATGACTTTATAAGTAGTGGGTGTTGGATAAATAAACAAATTTTAATATTACTTATTTCTTATTTAATTATATGAAACATTCAAATACATACAAAATTTATTTATTTTTTGGACGACCTAGGAACAAATGGATAAATATGAATGAAGGGTTGTTGCGTGAGTGAAAGATTCTGAGCGTGAAGAATAAACGAGCTTGTATGAAAAGAATTATGAATGTGGTAGAAGCAAAAGTGGTGTGTCAGGATAGGAATGTTTGGAGAAAATTAATTGCGGGATAAATATGATAAATAAGGACAAGCGTATGATTCTTGATATTAGATTCATTGGTTAGATTTTTCAAGTGTTTACCTGCAATTGTGTGGAGTTCACCTTCAAAACAACCGCAGGGAGATGCTCCCTTTCTTTCTTATCTTTTGGTTCATTTTCTGTTTTTACTATAGAGTGTCCAGTTGCAATTGTGTGGAATTCAGTTTCTAAAACAAGCGCAGGGAGATACTCCCTTCCTTCCTCATCTTTTTTACTTCATTTTCAGTTTTTACTATACAGTGTGTAACTGCAATTGTGTTAAATGTATTTTTAAACAAGCGCAGGCGATGCTGCCTTCATTTCTTATAGATTCGTTGTTAGAGAAGTGGGCGTAAGTGAAGATTTACGAAACAGGTGTACAGGAGCGAATGGATGAATGTTTGTTGTGTGTTGATGGATTTTGGTTGTGAGAAAAGAAAGAGTTTGTATGGAGGAAGTGCTAATGTGGTTGAATCGAGTATCGTGTGTCAGGGTGAGAATGTTGACGGGTTCGTGCTACCCCATTTAATGGGATATAGCGTGACGTTATGTATGTATGTATGTATGTACATAATTTATTGCCATACTTTTTTTTGCAAGGAAAAAACCAGAATAATACATATTTAAAATCAAACAATATTTCAATATTTTTAGAATATCGGTAAAGACCCGAATTGATTAAATTAGGAAAAAAATACGATTCAAAAATAAATTTTAATTAATTTATCCAAAGATTCCCCATTCTTTTACATATTTAAATGACATTTAAACATATCAATATGTATATGAATTATGAATAAAACCAAACATGTTTCTTGTATATGAAAGTTCTTCATCCGCAGGTGTGCGTTATTTTTTTTTCCAGTATTTTCGACAATATTTCCTCATTTCCTACATGTTCTGAGAACACAATCTGTTGTATTCACAATTTGATACGTCATTGCCATTCATACTAATCGTACGTACATTTTATATAAATTCTTCTTACTTTAAAAACAAAAAAGCTAATATTTAATACACAAAAATGTCGCTAGAATGACGTAAATAACAATAAAAAATTAGATTACTGATAACTATTTTATAAAGTACCTATTTCCATGACAACTTTAATTTCTAGCTCTATAGTTCCACTCTTTCTTCGCAAGTGAGAAGTCGTTGAATTAGTGGCGGATTCAGCGAGGAACACAGGAATCTATTGCCCCTCCCGCAATTTATGTTTTAATTTACTATAAATTTGTTTTTTTTTTTTAATTCGCATAGAAGTTATTTTCTAATTCGCTCTATGTACCTATAAAGTAGTAAATCAAATAGAAAGTTTAAAATTATTTGCACCACTATCATCACAAATAAGGAAGAATGTAGTGATTAGCGGTATAATTAATTCTTACAATGTAAGAAACTCATAAAGTTAAATTGATTGTTACATTTTAGTTTGTAAATTCCCGAAAAAATTGACTGGATCCGCCACTGCCATGGATGTAGCTCTCTAGACTAATGTTCTATATTTTCTTTCATCCAATCTGCAGCTTCGTAAATAAATGATATATAGAATATAGGATATATATTTCTAGTTTGCTATTGCAACTATTTGAATGTTATGGCCTTGATCATGCCACTATGACATTTTAATAGCTATTTTCATCATAAATAATTATTTACAGGTTGAAGTTTGACATTGAATGTGGTCATTATTTAATTTTTACACTTATTACGGAAAATACTATGTATGAAATTAATGATGGATATCAAAGCAATAACAAATTGACTGCCAAATAAATTAAAAAAAATTATAATAATTTGATACATTCCTAGTATTGTGTAAGTTATGCGATATATTTTAACGGATGATTTGCGGTTATAGTATGGTTATTATTAAAGATGTAAGGAATAGTAATGTTGCAGAATACTGAATATAAGGCAAAACCGTATGCCGAATATTCAAATATTCGGCGAATATTTCTGATGATATTGACGTTAGTACAAATAAAAAACTTGATTTCAAGTGAATTCTACGTATCTCTAAAAATTAAACAATTCTTATACGTGGTGGGCGGGCTGCAAATAAAAATTTAGTTTCTAATTATTTCACAAAATTTAGCAAAATTTTTCTTTCTGCTCTAGGGAGAAGACTTTATTCAGAGCAACTTTTCTTACAAGTAGGGAATATGTACAAGAAAAAGAGAAATTGGCTACTTCCATTGAATGCGAAAAAACTTATTTTTTATGTCATAATTTGTTGCTTTTTATTTTTAAAAATGTTAGTTTTGTTTATAACTTGTAAAGTCGTATGTCTGAAATGCGATGTACATATTTTACATAAGGACTTATAAAATTTAAGTACACCCACAGCACTAACAGAAACTCGACGCATTAATTTGCGACACCATTGTACTGGTAGAAATTGGATATACATTTTTCTTTTCTATATTCCAGTTTTATAAAAACTAGTACATAATAAACACCAAGGAAAAAGGAAATGCTATGTGGTAGTTTTTGACATTGTTATTTTGTTTTTGTGTTTTGTGAATAATTGTCAGTTGCATCAACAAAACTTAAATTTTAAATTTGTTGTAAATAAATAAAAGTTATTCGAAATGACACTATTACTATTATGGGTATACCATATAAACAAAGTTCAAAATTTAAGTTTTGTTAGTGCAACTAAACATTAAAATTTTTAAGTCACCTTTATGATATTTTCAACTTTATAAGTTGACATTACTTTCAAACTTATTATTTATTTTTATTCATTTATACAATCTTTAACTTATAACAAATGAAGGTTATATTGTTAATAATTTATTAGTAAGTATTATATATATATAATAAATATCAAAATAAACACTTGTCTAAGTCTCACCAAATTCAGCCTCCAAGTCACCTTATGAGGGCATCGTCAGAGGCTGGCCAGTACAGTTGGTAACCATAGACGCGTTTCGCTCTTATTAGAGCTCATCAGTATGGTATAACCTACTTCTTCACCTAGAACAAAGTTCACGTGAAGAAGCTGGTGACGAAGGACTGTGCCAGCAGAGAATAACCAACTGTGCTTGCCAGCCTCTGACGATGCCCTCATAAGGTGACTTGGAGGCTGAATTTTGTGAGACTTAGACAAGTGTTTACTTTGATATTTATTATTAACCCTAGTTTCACCTAGTGAGCATTTAAAGACAATTAATTTTGTCTTTGTTGTTTTTTATTCAATGACAATACTAAATAACAGCTGATATAAAATTAATATCCTTTTGTTTTATATGTTTACATTATATTTCACTATTCTATTTGAGGATTTGCTGCGCGTTTTAACTCTCTTCAGACTTACTTGAAAACATTGCAGTTAAATGATACATGGAATTGATCATTTAGAAGAAGAATACAAGTAACAATAAATCACAATAATAAATATAGCCGCATCCAATCTAAGAAATATGTTAGATCAACATATACAGCATATCTCTCAAAATTACATTCAACTTCACTTCCTAAAACAGTAGACATTACTCCACGTAGGTACCAGACTCCTTCAAGCTTCATGTAAAATCCGCTTCCAGAAACACCGTGACACGGACCTGTGCCCTCTCCAGCTAACAGATTAAAAAAGTGTATATAAGAAAAGTTTTATAATTCGTAGTTTGTATACATCGAAGTTATCAATCTGAGTTAATTTTTGACATTTCATAAGTGGAAAAAAACAAAATATTTTGGTTGAAGGATTGTTACCAATAATCTGATAAACGATAAACAAATAAATTGATATTTTTATCTATAAACGTCCCTTTGGTTACACATTCATATTTATAATAATCATAATTTAGAAATTATATTTATAATAAATTTTGATATTTTTAATGAGAATATACTACTACTATATATAACAGTTTATTAATTTAAAAATTAGAAAAGTTTCGGAATTCCAGATACAGTGGAATCCTTTTAAAGCTATATTGGTTTTAGAGGGAGCAATGAAGTTTGTCAAATTAGTTATTACTAAAAGTACAACTAACAACAACAAAGAACTATATTCTATATAATTAGTAAAAAAAACCACTACTATCAAACCAAAAATAAAAGAAAAAATAAATAAATACAAGTAACAACAATGACCGGCCTGCGCTGGCTAGTGGTATGATTGCCGCGTGACGTGCTAAGGGTTCTGGGTTCTTTCCTCGGATAAGGTTTGACTGTTTGTATGTATCCTTTCATGTTTCACCTGCATCCCCGGAATGAGATGAACACAAAAGTTATAAAAATGCCACTGGTTTTTTACCCTATCATACTTTTACCGCTTATAACCGCAAGGTTGAAAAAGTAAACTTATGGAGATCAACTAAAAGAGTATCTTTGTCTCAAGTTTGACATCTCGTGATCAACGCCATATTTTAGTAGTTGAATATGCCAATACAGTACAGTTAACTGAACTAAAACAAATATCATGAATTTGACTTGAAAACTGTTTTGAAATAGGACATGCGTGCCTTGAAAAAGTTTTCTGACACGTTGATGAAATTACTAATCTACAAATAAACTGAGAGTGTATATTAAAATAACTTGTGGATATATGTATTGAAATACATTTTAAATTAAATTTATAAATTTATCAACGATAAATAAACTGCGGATATATCTCATTTATAGTAAATAAGTCAAATAAGCATGCGCCAAAATTATTTTTAAAGCCGATATGTAGACTTGTTTTAAAAATTACATTTAAGCAATTTCACATAATTTTAACTGAAACCATTTATACTTAGCAAAACGTTTTGTTCGCATCGATATCTTTCAACAAACTGTAAACCTCCCTGCATTTGTCGAATCCCACAGTTCGTACGTTTAATTTCATGGGAGTTGTACGTGATGGTCCGTCATTTTCTATTGGTCCCCAGCCACTTACAAAACCCTCCTGTCCTTCGTTATCTGAACTTGATCCTTGTTCAAATAAACATATTGGCTGAATCTATAAATTGTGTAAGATAAAGTAAAAAACAAATATTTATATGTTTATTATAGTATTGTTTATAGTAAATTAATTCATTTAACGTATTATGGTAGAATGGCTCGTACCGCAAACTTCATCCAAATGAATAACTAAGATAGTAAGAACATTTTTATACTGTTTCCACGACTATTCAACAGGACTTTGCACTTTTAAGTTGTAGTTTGAGGATAATAATAAATTTTAGAGATTATATGATAAACACCAAAGTTTAGTAGTTATGTTGAATTTTATTAGATGACAATACTATTGAACTTAGTCATGGCAATTTAATTTTTATTCAATTCAATTCAATTTTATTACTGACTTCATGAATTTACGGTATACCAAAATACACTGGCTTGAACCACAGTTTTTGACATATCATTTGAGTTGACAAAAAGTTTTATTGTTGTTAAAATTCATGTAAGATGATTTAGAAAGTAGTACGAATTGATAAATTTTATGAAAATTGGATAAACAAATTTGAAATATAACTTTAATTTATTTTGCATGAACCGAAGAACATGTCCATTATAATAAAATAAATAAACTACAAATATGCATAACCGGTGATTTAACAACACAACGTAAATGTCAGCGAAACAGCTCCCACTTTTTGAGCCGTAATTCAAACTAGTGGTTCTGACTAATTTGAATATCATTGAATAAAGTTCATCTTAGACGTCACCGTTTCAACCGTATTCAATCACGAAAATGAAATGGTTTGAAGCGCTACGACCCGTTTTCAAACGAATGTGTTGCGAAAAAACAGCTCAATTTGTCGGTTTTGGAATTGAAATCAAGTTCTCAAATCCACAGTCCGACTTATCACTACTGTGCTATCTACTCCATAAATTAAGTATAATATATAAAGTTATTTTTCATTGGCCACATTTATCTTTTCTTAGTTTAAAGTTTACTAAAATTATATGAATTATACTTTAAATATAAAACAAAATATTCGTACCTTTAGTGTAAAGTCGACAGGTGCAATTTCAATGAGTGCAACATCACCATGTGCTCCTCCAGCAACGTATTCTGTGTGCTCAATTATGTTCAAAGATTTTCGTATAATATAGTCTTCTTCAAATGGATCAGAAATATCATGTTTTCCTAATTCCAGGTATACTTGTTTTTGGCCCTTTGTACAATGTGCAGCTACAGAAAAACTAATGTTTAAAATATGTACATATAAACATCCACAAAGACATTACGAATCAATCATACTTCTACAGTATTACCATTACAATCTCGGGAACTATAAAAGCTACGATTTCGGTTAAGTATGAAAAATATTCCTAGTAGCCTAAATTAATGATATATAGTTTTCCCGAAAATGCATAGATCATTGGTATAGGCGAAAAGCTGGTTTCGTACAATTTGTTCGTTTTCAAATAATTCCTGAAGAATTATAAGAATGAAATGTTTCAAATTAAATTGGTAGATACTTTTAATGTGTCGGCAGTGCTTTAGAAAGTATATTAAAAAAAATATTAAACTAATATCATAAGAACTATTTGTACAACAATTTAGGAGATGCATCTTTTTCCGTATTAGGAGTGTAAGTTTTAATGTAATATAGATTTTAAACACAGCGTGCACAGACAAAATACCTTGCCTACGTGTTGTGCAAAAGACGGTTTACTTTTGACTTTACCGACTTACATAATAGTTAAAGTTTTATGATGGTGGTTTTTTCTCGATTTTAAAATTTTGATAAATCTTCATATTTTAGACTCTTAAGTCGGTTTCTCGGTCTGTATTTCTGTCTAAAAGCATATAATTTAAAAACGCGGTGAAATTTTAGATTGAGACTTCATATTTAAGCTTTTAATCTAAAAACTGAGGTCAAGTTTGTTAATGAGCCAGTGGTATCACAATTTAAAAAAGGTTTGCCAGCCTGTAACGATGACCTGATAAGTTGACTTGGAGGCTGAATTTTTGTGAGCTTAGACAAGTGTTTATTTTAATATTTTATTAAACCTAGTTTCACCAAGTGAATGGACAATTAATTTTGTCTTTGTTGTTTATATTTAAATTGCTATTCCGTAGCTTTTGCTTTTTTCGATAGATGGCATTGCCGGTTGGACAGAACTTCTCATGTCATTTTACTGTTTGTTAGGGATCTTATTCTCTGCTGGCACAGTTCTTCGTCACACAGCTCTTTCACGTGAACTTTGTTCTAGGCGAAGGAGTGGGTTATACCATACTGATGAGCTCTAATAAGAGCAAAACGCGTCTATGGTTACTAACAGTGCTGGCCAGCCTCTGACGATGACCTGATAAGTTGACTTGGAGGCCGAATTTTTGTGAGACTTACACAAGTGTTTATTTTAATAATTTAATATTTTATTAATAAAATCATAATATCATGATTGTCAAAAATGACATCCCTAATTTTTACATAAACTTAAAGCTATTACAATATTTTGAAGTTATTAATAACAAAGATATTTTGTTTCAAAACCATGAAGACGTACCATATTTCAAATTTGTTTTTCGCCAACATCAGCCCGTACGTTTCACCTTAAATTTGAAGTTTTCGTCTTTTTCTTTTCTTTTTTGTTTGTACTTTTTGTTTTAATTTTATTTTATCTTAACAATTTCATTCAAATAATTAAATTATTATTAATAATAAATAAATTAACTTTTAGGAGTATTCGAATATTCGAATACCTCGAATATTCGAGATCTAATTAATATTCGTATTCGATACTCCAATTCGAGAAATTTGATATTCGCCCATCTCTAGTAAAAATGATAAAGAAAAACATAGTCAAAATTGAGGTCAATTTATAGCGCGATATTCGAGGTATTCGAATGTTCGCTATACTGACGTTAATATTTGAAAATCTCGAATATCGAATAATGTCAATATTCGCGGCATTCGACTATTCGCGGATGATATTCGCCCATCTCTAAATGTAAGGTACATACAGTTTACTCTCGTCAGTATTGCTAAGCAAACAAATATTCTGCTATTACTTGTGGACAATATACTCCGTACGACACAAAATATTCAAATTGTTTCAAAAATACCTTATAACGTCAATTATTGCATACCTGTGATAACATAGTTATTAGAGATCAAAGTAGCGCTACACACAATCTGTACGGTTCTTCGTTTAAAATTAAACAATGCCACCAGCCACGGAAACTCCCTTGGAGCGATTTTATTTCCTCCAAGGATCAGGACATTCTTCGGTTTCAACTCCCTTCCACAAGTTCTTGTGAAGAACAACGATCCAAACCAAGATCTGTCGCTCGGATGGGCTATAGGAACAAGGAAAGGCTGTTGTGTGGGTTCAAGATTTAGAGAAATGTTCGACGGTGGTGATAATGAATCTAGTGTGGTTCTCAATGGAAGTGGTGTTGATGTTGTTGGTATTGGTGCCAGTGGTTGAATACTTAAACATTCTCTTTTGCATACCACTATATATATTGTTAGTATTAATACAATTTGTTTCATTTTTTATTTGCTTGTTTCCTGAAAACTAAATTGTGTATATTACAATAGGTATTTATATATCTAGGCCGCGAAATGATTGTTTGTGTGCGTCGCAAAAAAGTTTGGCAGCTGAAGCTGACTATTTTCTAAGATGCACACAACATTTTTCACGCAACTGCATTAAAATACTTTCAAATTGATTACAAATTTAATGTGTGGCATCCCTGCAGTAACAGATCTTGGTAAGTGCGGTTACCGGCCGCCAAATCACGACCCCTAAAGATGTTAGTGATGGGGGACCAACAGAGGTAGTTTTAATGTGATGACAATTGTTTATCAACTGTAGGAAACGAACCCGGCTTCTCAAATTCACACGCCAAATCGATACCACTGAGCCACTAAATAATGGTTATTAAAAATATGTATATATAACCAAAGAGATGTTTTTATGTAGTATTTGTAATCGTATTTTTAATTTGTTTAGAATAGCTCGCTAAAGTAGCTAACAGCCCAGTAACTAATTTTTGTCGGGTTGTTTACGAACAGTTGAATTTCGCGGACTGAATTATGCGCGTAAATGTTAACTTTATTTGACAGTTGCCTAAAAATAGATTTCCTAACTTAACTGACATTGTTCATTTAAGCAGGGAGTTGACCAAAAATAGTAACTATTAATAAATAACGTGATATAAAAACAATTTCAGTGGATATTGGTTGAAGCATATCTACGTAACGTAATGCAAATTTATCTAGGAACTTGTGTATTTTGTTTAACTTATTGAAACAGCCGTTTTTTTCTACGATCGCTACGAAAAGTTGGCAATTACGCTGTCATTTTCATCGTAAAGTTGACGTTTTCTGTGGAGCAATCGAAAAATATCTTTGTCGCGCGTCTCCAATGGCAACGCGCGAAAAAGATTAAATGCGCGCTTATTTCAATTGTTACCAGTGACATAAACAAAACAGAAACTTATCATATTGACAGTTGACAGACCGAATTTAGGTTCAGTAAGTATACGTTTTTTAATAATTTTAAGATACCCTCGTAGAAAAATAGTGTCGTTGTTCCTCTTACACTATTGCTGCTCTCGCTTTCGGCTCGCGCTGCTATTACCGTGTTCGAGTAACAAAGAATCACTTTACGCTCTTAATATACAAATAATTATGTCAGCATTCCGAGAGATTTGGATTCGAGTGTCAAAATATTATCAAAGCATTTACTAACCTTTAAACAAAAGCAAAATATCCTGAAGAACAAATGTGCAATATAAACAATTATCAGGATAATCAAAAGATAATAGAATTTAGTTTCAATAATATCACAGCATTTCACTAATCATAGTCTACAGGTGCGCAGCTATGTGTTTGCAGCACAACTGATTATATATAAAACTTGTTATTTCTTATAAGATTCTGTATTTCTTCATTTCTTTCCTCATTTTTTTTTCTATTATGCTAAATAGCGCTACCCATGCCTGTTGCTAGCGTAGTTTTCTCCATTATAGAAATGTTGTAAAGATTATCAAAAATAACTTGACATTTTATGTTCTCAATCCGGTTTTACGATGTTAGATGTGCAAAGAAAAAGATTTTTCACATAACTAGTTTTTTTTTTTTTTAAATAGATTTGATTAACACATATTTATTTTTTATATTTGTTTGCCACATTGCAAGAATTAATAACAATAACGAAAATTTCAACTTTTAGTGTATCCGTGCATCCTACATCTATTATATTAATTAATAATATATTTATTTATCTGTATAGGGTAGGTGGCTCAGTGGTATCGAGTCGGCCTGTGGCTCTTGAGAACCCTGGTTCGATCCCCACAGCCGACAAACAATTTCCACCAATTTAAAAAAAAATCTACCCCTGTGCTCCTCCACCACTAATATCTTTGGAGGCCGTGATTTGACGGCTGGTAACCGCACTTCACGCGAAAAAATATATCACTTACCGAGATCTGCTTAGGCAGAGTGCCACACTCAGTAATGGGTAAAAAGCGTGATGATATATTTATTTATTATTTATTTATTTATCTGTTTGGTAAATATTTAACCTTGGAAATTTATTAAAGACAGTTTTTCTTATATATAAGTAATAGTTATTTAAATACCTTGGCCATGAAATGGAGGTTTGCAGTATCGAAAAAGGAACTTGACGGCATAAACAACATGTTTATACAAATCTGCATTATGTGCATTAAAAAGTTGCAAAATTTAAATTTTTAAAAACGCTCTCATATTCAGTTGCCCCGTTAAAATTCAATTTTAAACTTTGTTCAAATAAAAGCTAATCCAATATTTAACAGCAATATGCTTATAAACTTTTATAAGTTTGCTTCAAGTTTATTCTCAACTAATAAATGATATTTTTGCAATTTTAGCATAACATTTTTAATTATTTTTCCATAGTTTTTAATAACATTTAATTAAAAATTTTACTTATAGTTTGTCAAAAACTAGTTATAGGCTACATTTATGTGATGTAGGAGCGTATACTAAGAGTTGTACGGGAATTAATCCCCTCCTTCGCCCCTGACGTGAGATGAGTCAGTCAAGTTTTTATCTCTGTTTTTATACTTAAATTTACATAATTATATGTACTTACATTTGTTATTTATATTCTTGTTTATATGTTATTTTATTAAATTGTATATAATGATTGTATGCATTGTGGTCATTTCTTACAACAAAAAATATGACATGTTTTTCTTTTCTTTCTTTTGTCCATATATCCAATTGAGAATCGAATATTAGGTTTGTGTATTTTAAAATTAATATGGAAAAGTAGATGAAGTAGCTTCTGTCACATATTTCGAATTTTCTGGCCAAATAAATTGGAATTCAAGATGTTTTGGAATGTAAGTTTTATTTGGCATATTTATAATACTTACTTAAAGTCCTATTCTTATTTCTGAAATATCTGAGATTATTTCGTCAGAAGTAAGGCACAAGTAACTATATTTGTTTCTTCTAATAAGTTTTCTTCTTCATAGTATTATGTTTTCAGAACTTAAATATACTGCAGGTCTTCAAATGCATGAACAAACTTGTATCTTAAATTGAGCAATTTTAAATGTTAGGACTAATCATCTAAAATTAAATTTAATTCTATGCAAAACATGCAAAAGAATCAACAAACTCCTATAATATACATTTTAAGAATTTGAATTCAGTTCTTTTAATAAAATTTAATAAAACAAACAAATCTCACTTTAAAATATTTTATAGATTGTTATAACAGTTAAAAATAAATATACACATTAATAAACTTAATCTATTCATGTAAAACGAAATATCAACTGATCCTAGCAAATTACAAACGGCATTATAAATAGTTTTTTGTTTCTTTGCCTTATATTTACATTATCATATTTCACAAATCTGTTTGATGATTTGTTTATCTTTTTAACTCTTCTCAGATTTACTTGACAACATGGCAATTCTATTGAGCCCTGAGATTTATAATTTATATACGAGTAACAATAAATTACGATAATAAATACGGTCGCATCCAATCTAAGAAATATGTTAGATCAACATATACAGCATATCTCTCAAGATTACAAGTAGTTACACCTCCTATAGAAGTAGAAATTACTCCACGTAGGTACCAGACTCCTTCATGCTTCATGTAAAATCCGCTTCCAGAATCACCGTGACACGGACCTGTGCCCTCTCCGCCTAACAGATTAAAAAAGTATTTATAAGAAAAGCTTTATAAATCATAGTTTGTATAGAGTAAATGCATCGAAGTTATCAATCTGAGTTAATTTTTTACTTTTCATAAGTGGACAAAAACCAAATATTTCGGTTGAACTATTATGTTGAAGGATTATTAGCAATAATCTGATAAACGATAAACAAATAAATTGATATTTTTATCTATAAACGTCTCTTTGGTTACACATTCATATTTATAATAATCATAATTTAGATATTATATTTATAATAAATTTTGATGTTTTTTAATGAGAATATACTATGTATATGTGTGAACTAATGAAATAAAAGTTATTTTGAAATTAATAATTTTTCACTATAATTAAGTTTCTTTGGTTACCAAAAATGCGATTTTCATAAACGAAGTTGCCTGTAAAATTTTGTGTGCACCTAAGTGAAATAATTTTAATAAGAATAATGAACGTAGACACTTGATTATTTATTAACAATAAGCCGAAATCGATCAACTTATTGTTCATAAATATTTTATTAAACTACATCAAGTGTCTAAGTTCATTATTCTTATTCATAATGTTTCACCAAGTGCCAACGGCTCATACTTTTGATATTGAAATAATTTGGTTCGCTCAGAATATAGTCTGCCGACCTATTTCTTCAACGCACACACAAACAATCATTAGGCGGCGTAGATACACAAGTAACTAGTCTTACTTACTATTCTATACAAGAGAAATATAGGTTTAATTTAAACCCATAACTTTTATATACAAGTTAATTCAAAAGAAATTTGAACTCACGAATTTGTAATTATTTTAAACTAGTGAAAGTTTCCAGTGTGCCGGTTGGACAATACCTAATATTGTGAATTTATTTACACTTGCAGTTTGAACATGAAACTAAAGAAGCGATAATATTTGTTTTTAAAAAAATGATTAAACCATAACGTGTTACCTGCACAAAAAGTCTTGTCCGTAGCGATATCTCGCAACAAACGGTGATCTTCTCTGCATTTATCTAAATTTGCAGTTCGAACATTTAATTGCATGGGAATTGTACTTGATGGTCCGTCATTTTCTATTTGTCCCCAGCCACTTACAGTACCCTCATGTACTTCGTTATCCAAACTTCTTCCTTGCGCCCATAAACAGATTGGCTGAATCTATAAATTGTGTAAGATAAAATATTGGTGACGCCAACCTATCTAGCGGATAAAGGAACCCCTTTACCAGTATATAAAATACGTAGTGACTTAAATTTATTGTCTGATATTCCTCTTGACAATGAGTAATATATAGGAATGTTATATTCCGGCATGTAATTCATGGAAAAAAGTCAGAAATTATCTTTCACGAGTCTGTCAAATCTTGTAAATGAAGAGTTATTTGTTTATCGATTCTGAACTAAAATAGTAAATAAAGCATTTTTACCCATTACTGGGTGTGGCACATCTCGGTAAATGATATATTTATTCGCATGAAGTGCAGTTACCCGCCGTCATACCAGGGTCCCCAAAGATGTTAGGAGTAATATTAATGTGATGAAAATTGTTTGTCGGTTGTGGGAATCTAACCCGGGTTCTCAAATCCACAGGCCGAATCGATTTAAAATATACAATTAATCCGAGTTTATAATTTTTAAAACAATTTAACATTAGCTTTAAAGACACAACTGTGTAAAACACATTTTTTATCTTAATTACTAACATAAATAGTAAAAAGTAAATAACATATAATAGGTACCGGTAGAAATGTTCGAATATCTGATGTTTGAGCGCTAGCATCTATCTTAGCATCGCTAATAATAAAAATACATAAACATATCATCACACATTATTAATGTGCTATACTCTGCTATAGAAAATCCCAGTGTGGGATTTATACGCGTGAAGTGTCGGTCCGAGCCGTCAAATCTCATTCTCTAAACATGAAAGTGGAGCCCTCTCCACAAGGGTTTTGCAATTTTAATAGTAAAGCACACAAATAGTGCATGGCGTGCGTCTAATAGTCAGTTGCATCATTGTTACTTAAAATTTCAGTTTTTCGTATTATCTAAATGAAATTTAGTGACTGCGGTGCAACTGGCCATTAGTTGTACTGGTTTCAGCCCATGTACACTCAGCTTTAAAAATATAAAGTAAAATCATGTGCATTTATATACAATGGGCAATACTGGCAAAACGATTTTTGCAAAACTTAAATAGAAAAGAGAAAAGAAAAAAGAGAAAGACTATAGGTACAACCACCTTAATGTACATATATTCGTACCATTCGTGTAAATTCTACAGGTTCAATTTCAATGAGAGCTACATCACCATGTGCTCCTCCTTCAACGTATTCTGTGTTCTCAATTATGTTCATTGAACTTCGTGAAATGTAGTCTTTTTCATATGGATCAGAAATATCATATTTTCCTAATTCCAATAACACTCGTGTTTCATTTCTCGTACAATGTGCAGCTGCAGAAAAATTAAACTTTAATATACATATCGTGGACATTGCGCCATCTTCCTCTATGTGGGGTAGAACGAATCCATCACGAATCAATCGAATGTTCAGTATGATTTCGGTTAATTTGCCATATTAATACGTCAATTTAATGATGTTTTATTTTGTCGAAGAAATACATTGTTCACTTGATATGGGGATAAAACTGATATCGGACCATGTTATCGTTTTAAAATAATTTCTAAACAATTGTATATTAAGAAACATATTTCAAATTAAAAAGGTAGATATTGTTATTGTCTCTACAGTGGCATAGCAATTTTTATTATGGAGGTTCAGTTTAAAAACATGACATCAATTTATATTTTTTTAAAATACTGATAGTAAAATAAATTGTTTTTTACTTCTAATTTTAACCAGTACGTTGAATGAAATTGTTGCTAACTATTTAAATTGATTTAAATAGTATATTAATAGCAATCGGGTCGGCTTAATAAGATGATATATTATCGAACGAGTTGTTTGGAGTTTGGTCCAAAAAAGCGACTTTGACAATACGTCCTATAAAGTGAATATAATGTACATTTTATTACTTTGCGTTACTTATTTCAACGAAATTTTGGAATTTAAAATGCGAAAAATATCGAACTACAATTTAAGGATTTATGTGACACGTGAAACCGTTGCCAAATAAATTTTGACGTTTCATAACTGTAAATTCACAATATTCTTAAATTTTTTCGTACAAATTATGCAGTTATAAAATAAATTCTAAAAAAAGATATTGATATTTTGATGATTTTGAAGTTATACTTTACCAACTGTAGTATCGGTTAAATATACTTTCATTTTGTAATTTTTTTAATAATACTATTATAGAATATAATACAAGAAAATTTTTAAATATTTGAGGTTATCATTTTCAAATGACATTAAAAGTATTGCTACGCAGTATCTTACAAAATAAAATTTTACTAAACTGTGTTCAGTATAATAATGAACTATTTGAGAACCCAAAGTATTAAAAATACTTACAGCTGAATTTACCATCTTCGAATAAAGTTCCAGATAACTATCGACAGGATAATTGAAAAAATATCGCATCACAAAATGACATGAAATATAATTATTAACATTTCTACTATGGTTTTGATGCGATAATTTTGCATTTATCTCGCTGATAGTTATTGGACACTATATTCGAAGAGGGAAAAATCGGCCATTAAAAATGTAAGTTGTTTCATACCTGTGATGACATAATTATTAGAGATCAAACTAGCGCCACACACAGCCTGTGTAGTCCTTCCTTTATGATGAAACAATGCCACCAGCCACGGAAACTCCCCTTTAGGAACAGGTGCTCCCCCAATGATCAACTGCGTCACTTGTAACATTTTCTTCGGTCTCAGTTTCTTTCCACAAGTTCCCGCAAATGGCATCGATCCCAACCAGGAGCCTTCATTCGGCCCGGCTATAGGAGTAGGGAAAAGCTCTCGTGTGGGTACAAGAAATGGGGAAGTCCACATTTGTGATGATGGTGTAGGTACAGGACGTGGAAAAGTGGATGAAGTACGCGAAGGATAGCTCCTCGTCCAGGGTGTATTACGTGGAGAAGTGGATTTTGGTGGGGGTGGTGTTATTGGTTTAGGTCTTAAATGTTCAGGTGCTGGAACAATAATAGGAGAAAAGGGTCTCGCGTCTAATGAGTTGTCTGAGAAGATCAAATGATCATCTGAAGAAGGGTTATCGACCAGTTTAGGTGGCTTCGGAATATGAGAAAATTGAGTCGCACCTTCGGGAATTATAATTTCATGTTTGTTCCAAGATTCGAATAAGTTGCTGTCTGTAAAAGTGTATACAATTATTTTTACAACCACTAAGTATTAAATTTGGACACAGTAATTCATTACACGGGGTTTGTGGTCAATAAATGGAAAGAACAACGCAGTAATTATTTATTAGCGCAATGAGCAGATTAAAAAATAATAGTTATCATCTAATTAGAGTCAACATTATTATGAATGATTGACGTTCAGGTCATATAATCTATAATAATTTTTACTTTTGTCAAATTTGTATAGACTTCCTGTTGAGTAATCGTAGAAAAAGTATAGTAAACCTGTGATAGATAGGTAGGTATTACTTATTTGGATAAATTAGATTACTCGCCCATGGGTCGTGTTGCAAATTTTATTTCGTTTATTACAATTTCGAGTTCGGTGAAGTTTATTATTAAATAAAACACGAGCAATGAAAACACTAACAAAATATTTATTTACAACGAAAATAATGTAGTACAACTACTAAGACGTATATTCATTTACAATAAGTATTTATATTCACATTAAAGCATTAAGCCACGACTTGCACTGTTCACACTTCAAATACAGAATGCCTATTGCCGGCCCAAACTCTCCCTTATATACTGAAACAAGATATTCTACAATATTCGAGAGCCTCTGGAACACTGTACAAGTATGACGCAGAGCGAACAGGTTCGGACTTGTCTCTGTATTGCGTATGAGGGAACAATATACTATAAATATAAGTATATTAAACGATGAAATTAACATTAAGTTGTTTGACCGGCAGCTGCTCAAGTAATAACGATACTAGATCTCTTCAATTAAACTAACGGGATGTGTAACCAAAATATTTTTTGTTTCATATTAATCTTCGTAAATTTATTTTAAATATTTATATTTTTTAACAAAAATTTTATCAAGTAATGTGTGATGCCAATTATGTTTATCCTTATCATGAACGGGCAGAGAGAGAAATACACATAATAAAGGCGTGACCATTAATTACCTTGCCTCAATAACATCAAATTTCAAAATAATAGGCTCCGCCTACCTTAGGTTGAACGCGTTCTTTTAGCTAATTGTTTGACGTCAAATGTCCTTGGAAGTTATATTTTCATAGAAAATCATGAATATTAAATATTTTTTAGGTATATTTTTACCATTTACAGCAATTAAAAATATCATATTTATTATAAATATAAGTATTAAGATTTATCTTCAATTTAATTATGATTACATACTCTACTAAAGGTATAATCGAAGAATGGTTGTTCCACATTTCAACTACAGGTTTAATTATTTCATTCATCGTCTTATTAAGTTTGTTTTATATTAATTTATTGTAACCTTTAGGTGTTCTGACTTCTTCTTCATTACGAGTAAATCTTCTTAAATTCGGCAATTCTTTGCTTTGCGAGAAACGATGTAAATATTGTATATCTTTTCCTCTTTCTGCATCTTTTATTGCATCTATCAACGGTTTCTTCAATCTTAAACTCGTTGGAACTCCCTAAAAGTTTCCATAAATTTATGATCTATACTGTTAAGCTTTTAAAATTTATTTACATTATGAGTGCCATTTAATTCAATTTCTATTTCCATGACGGTCTGTCCTTCTCCTGGAGGTGGGATTGTAGTAATTCCATAACATTCTTTCTTAAAAGCTATTAAATATATTGTTAGTATAACTAAAATATATTTCATTTCTTATTTATTCACTTCCTGAAAAAATAAATTGGGTATATTACAAAATATATATATCCTAAGTTTAATAGTAAATATTCTAATTAATTAAACGATTATAATACTGCTCTCTACTACATATTATTAAATTTCTTTAATTAGGCACTGCGTCATTTAAAAATTATAATAGATAGTTAAAATAATCAAGGATAACTGCAATTGGTAAAACAATGCCCAATCACTCGTACATACAACAATCCTTCAATGAAACTCAAATAATAACTGCTATCATGAATACTTTATTGAAATGGTTAAGGTGATATTTAGTGTTCATTTAAAAACAGTTCTCATCTGTCAACATGCAAAAATTTGCAGTTATCTTATTAGTTAGTTTTATTAGAAAAATTTATAAAATATGTACACGATTAATATAAATCATATTACAAAATTCCGCTGGAACGATATTGGTTTTAAAATATTTGAAACATTTTAATAAACAAATAAAGTAGTATTTTATATTTTTGATTAATTGTATTATATAATTATAATGAAAACAAATATATAGTTCTGTCGAAGACGAAAACTATAAAAAGGCTACTCTCCAGTTCGCAAAATTATTAAAATTCAAAAATAATTTTGTCTTGCCATAATTATTGACATAAAACTCTTTCTTATTTTGATATCGGAAGATGACAACTTAAATTCATATAAAATACTATAAAATTAGCTAAACATATTTTGTACATAATTTCGTTGGGACGGCCGGACATCTCTCTGAAACGCGCACACGACAGTGAAAAAGTTCTATTAGGTTTCAATAAATAATGAACTTTCAGTGCATGTACTAACCTTCAAATAAAAGCAAAATATCCTGAACACACAATAAATTCAAATATTACAATAATTAAAAAATAATATTATTTAGTTTCCATTATAATCCGGCACTTCATTAATACAAATTGACAGAAGATGTGGTGTCTTCACATCTGTGTGATTTCAGCACAACTGATTTTATCTAAAACTTGTTTCTTTTTATAACTCCCTCTATTTCTGCGCTCCGTCATTTATCTGTTAAGCAAAAAATTACAAAAAATATTTTAAAAACTTGATAATTTATGTTCTAAATCCGGTTTTACATTTTTAAAAGTATAAATAATTTATCAAAACTAACTTTAATATAAATTCATTTTTACAAATTTGTATTTATTTGTTAAATTCATTTCTTGTATCGCAAGAATTTATTTCTCTTACTCATACAACCGAAACTGAATTCAGACGTGCCAACATTGTAAATATTTTTTTTGTGGCATCTTGGCGAACAACAACAACAATAGGTCTTATTCCGCCCTGATCCTCATTTTAGCACTTTTTAGTCAACAGCAACGCGGGTCTTACTAGACGGTCACCCATTTAAATATTCCTTGCTTAACTCGCATTATCTCTTCGATCTATATCAGCAATAAATTATTTATTTTATCCAACACCCACTACTTATAAAGTCATTATTGTTGTCATTTTAGATTATTAAAGTGGTTTATAAGTAACACGTGAGTTATAAGTCATAAGTCACGCATAAATTATGACTTGTAATTCACTGTTGAGTTTAAATAAAATATACAATTTTTTAAACATTTCAAAATGTATGAAAGTTAAATTTTATTCACATTAACATGTACATTAAATGAAAAAGAAATACAATTTGGTGATGTTGATACAGTGCAATTCTCGACCTGGCCTTTTGAAGAAGTCAACTCAACCATTTTAGCAGAATTTGTTCCTATGAAAAAGAATTTCATATGTTTTGAAGACTGGATGACAACTAGAAACGTCAAAGGTATAAATGAAAGTGTTTTACTTGCTTATTTTTCATACTTACAAACGAAACTGGCTCCTTCTTCCTTATGGACGAAGTATTCAATGATTAGAACAACTCTTCAGCTTTATAAGAAAATAAAACAGTTTCATTTATATCTTTGACATTTCTAGTTGTTATCCAGTCTTCAAACATATGAAATTCTCTTTCATAGGAACTTCTAGCCTTTGTTGGTAAAATATCAACAACCGCTTCTTCCGCTTCCTTACTGATTATTTCGGGAATAAAATTCTTGTCTTCCATTTCGAATACTACAGATGCAACCTTTTTTCAACTTTGTTTATTTAAAAAATTTGAGTAACCTAGACAACAAAACAAGAAAGTATGGCTAACTAGAATATTATTTGAAATTGTAGACAATTGTGTCAAAAATTATATTTTAATGTTTTAATTGTAGTTGTTGGATAAAATTTCGTATGCCACTCGTGTGTTATTACAAATAAGTCACTTCAGAAAATTATTCCCCTCGGCCTGCGGCCTCGTGGACTAATACTTTTCTCGCGTGACTTATTTGTAATATAACACACTTGTACCATAAATAACTATTTTTACAGAATATAATAATAAATAATAATGTTGTGTTACCTGCACAAAACGTTTTGTCGGTTGCGAGATTTTTGAACAAATTATCAGCCTCTCTGCATTTATCTAATCCCACAGTTCGTACGTGTAATTTCATAGGAGTAACACTGCTTGGTCCATCATTTTGTATTCGCCCCCATCCAGCCACAGTGCCATCCTGCACTTCATTATCCAATCTTATTCCTTGCGACCATAAACAGATTGGATGAATCTATAAAAAAGTGAAATAAAAGGAATTATTTATATTTATTTATAATCAAATAGTTGTTGTATTTCTTCTGTTTCAATGTATTACAAATATTCGTATTTCATAAAATGAAAGATTTGACACAAGAAGCAGAGACACTGTTATTTACGGAAAAAAGTAACCAATTGAAATATTTAATTAGTATATCAAACATTGAGAGAGAAATTGGAATAAAATCAGAATTGAATCATAAGCGATTCTGGCTTAGTTAGAGCATATGACCGGAGTTCATAAGGTCCCAGGTTCAAATCCTGGCGGTATCCCAATTTTTCTCCCTATAATTTAATGTAATTTATCAAGATATTTAAGATGACTATATTTACTTGTTATTTAAAAAATTTTGAGCTAAAATATGAAAAAGTTTTCAATTATTTTATTTCTACGATTGTTACGAAATGTTGGCAATTACGCTGTCATTTTTATCGTAAAGTTGACGTTTTCTGTGGAGCAATCGAAAAATATCTTTGTCGCGCGTCTCCAATGGCAACGCACAAAAAAGATTAAATGCGCGCTTATTTCAATAGTTACCAGTGACACAAACAAAACTGAAACTTGTCAGATTGACAGTTGACAGACCGAATCTAGGTTCAGTACGTATACATTTTTTTAATAATTTTAAGATACCCTCGTAGAAAAAAAGTGTCGTTGTGCCTCTTATACTATTGCTGCTCTCGCTTTCGGCTCGCGCTGCTATTACCGTATTCGAGTAACATAAGAATAACTTTACGCTCTTAATATACAAATAATTATTTCAGCATTCCGAGAGATTTAGATTCCAGTATCAAAATATTTTCAAAGCATCTACTAACCTTTAAACAAAAGCAAAATATCCTGAAGAACAAATGTGCAATAAAACAATTATCAGGATAATCAAAAGATAATAGAATTTAGTTTCAATAATATCACAGCATTTCACTAATCATAGTCTACAGGTGCGCAGCTATGTGTTTGCAGCACAACTGATTATATATAAAACTTGTTATTTCTTATATTTCTTCATTTCTTGCCTCATTTTTTTTTTCTGTTATGCTAAATAGCGCTACCCATGCCTGTTGCTAGCGTAGTTTGCCCCGTTGTAGAAATGTTGTAAAGATTATCAAAAATAACTTGACATTTTATGTTCTCAATCCGGTTTTACGATGTTAGATGTGCAAAGAAGATTTTTCACATAACTAGTTTTTATTTAAAAATAGATTTGATTAACACATATTTATTTGTTATATTTGTTTGCCACATTGCAAGAATTAATAACAATAACGAAAATTTCAACTTTTAGTGTATCCGTGCATCCTACATCTATTATATTAATTAATAATACATTTATTTATCTGTTTGGTAAATATTTAACCTTTGAAATTTATTAAAGGCAGTTTTTCTTATATATAAGTAATATATATATTTAAATACCTTGGCCGTGAAATGGAGGTTTGCAAAATCGAAAAAGGAACTTGACGGCATAAACAACATATTTATACAAATCCGCATCATGTGCATTAAAAAGTTTAAATTTAAATTTTTAAAAACGCTCTCATATTCAGTTGCACCGCTAAAAATGATATTTTAAACTTTGTTCAAATAAAAGCTAATCCAATATTTATTTATTTAACTTTTGACTGTTCAACTAGCCAATATGCTTATAAACTTTTATAAGTTTGCTCAAGTTTATTCTCAACTAATAATTGATATTTTTGCAGTTTTAGCATAACTTAACTAAAATTAAAGTAGGTATTGTATAAAAAATGAGCTCCGTGGAAAGAATCGATCACGTAAATGTTAATTTTAATGCCAGAGATAAAGAGTAATATAGTTATATTTTATGGATTATAAGTTGTGTGACGATGTTTGGTCGAGCACAAGGAGTTTGGCGTGGATTGCTCGGGCGCCAAACGGTAATGGATAGCGGTGTCGGGGTTGTGTCCAAGATATAGAAATAAAACAGCGGATGGCTTCAGATTTCAGATTTATTTTGCGGATCTTGGTGTACACTGATTGTCTCGGGTTGGTCGTGGTAGCGGCCACTGACTTGGTCTCCGGAACACCCCTTGAGGGCGTCCTGACGTAAAACGGTGGTTTTCGGTCCTTGGCGGGTTCCTGAATCGACCCTGCGAAGCGCGGCGCGTTCTGGCGACTCGTGCTGAAACAACGCTTGGCGTGGGAATGTTACGGGGTCTCTCGGTCCTCCCGAGGATGGCGGAGCCGATTCCCACGTAGTGGAAATTAAAAACGGCTGTAACTCGGAAACGACGCCCGGCGTCGCGGCGGCGTCGGTCTCTATCCACTGCTGACAGTGGTTAGGATGGGTTCCCGGTGCAAACTCAAAGTCGACGCCCGGCGTCGCGACGACTGACTTCGAGTATGTTCGTCGGGAGAGTGTCCCGATGTCGGTGGCGGTCGCGGTTTCGGTGTGCGGCGCGTCGTTCGGACGGAACGTCGTAAAACGCGAAACTGACGTCACAGCGGGTGACGTCACGGTGGGCGGTTCGGTGTTGTACGACCTGGTGCTCTCGGGTTCACTACCTCGAGGATGGTGGCAGAGATACGGAAAGGATGAAGACGGGTTGTTCTCTCCAGTCGTCAGACTCGAGGAGGAAGGGTGCGGGGTGCGGGGAGGTTTGGGACCTGGTGCTGGTGTTTTACGGCGGACCCGCGTTGTGACCTGGATTAACCCTACCGAGGATACTCTCCACTCTTGCGAGTCGAGGATTCTCTCCAGCCCGGGGGCTCGAGGATGTCGGCGCTCTCGGAGGGTACCTCTAGGTCTCAAAGCAGACGGTATCGTGCTCCCAACTGTGGAGCCGCGGGTGCTGAAGGCGTACAGTGAAATAGCCGACGTTGTGACTTGGGACCCCCTGAACAGGGTGACTCTCCACTCTTGCGAGTCGAGGATACTATCCACTCTTGCGAGTCGAGGATGCTCTCCAGCCCGTGGGCTCGAGGATGACGGCGTTCTCAGTCAGGGACTCCAAGTCGCAATGTTGGTTTGAAACTAGGTAGCCTGAGGGGCTCGGAACGGACGGGGAACGGTAAAACGGTAAACTAGAATGTATCTCTTACCCTGGTGAATCTCTCTGGACGGCTTCTTCTCGGATTTGTCGCGGTGGCACTCTCTCATTCGGATGAGGATATGACTGTGTCTTTTGCTTCGCGGATCCCGGCTTATATACAAAAACGTTAATAAATCGGGTTCGGACGGGTTGTCAGTGGTCGCTACAATGTATTTACATAGGGGTAACTTACATGCGGTGGTTGAAGGGCTTCTCGTGCCCTTAAGACGTTCATACTAGCGCCAATCGCTAGCCCTGGAATTATGCTGCCAGGAAAGTATAACTTTATTCGGATCGGGTGTTTACAGCCGGAGTTATTCACAAAAACCCGGGGTTGCTCTTATTTCCGGAGAAATTAGAGCAGTTTAGGAATCACCGATGTTTCGGACGTCTCCGGACATCGGTGAGCCTAAACTGCGAGTGACGAAAAAACATTTCGTCACAGTTGTTATTAGTAAGATGTGAATCAACTTATTAACCTCGTTACGTTTTTTATTATTTTTTCATAGTTTTTAATATCATTTAATTACAAATTTTACTTATAGTTTGTCAAAAACTAGTTGTAGGCTACGTTTATGTGATGTAGGAGCGTATACAAAGAATGGTATGGGAATTAATCCTCTCCTACGCCACTGACGTGAGATGAATCTGTCAAGTTTTTAATCTCGGTTTTTATACTTAAATTTACATGATTATCTGTACTTACATTTGTTATTTATATTCTTGTTTATATGTAATTTTATTATATTAATGATTGTATGCATTTTGATCATTTCTTACAACAACAAATATGACATGTTTTTCTTTTCTTTCTTTTGTCCATATGTCCAATTGAGTATCGAATATTAGTTTTGTGTATAAATATAGTTACTAACTATATTTGTTTCTTCTAATAAGTTTTCATCTTCATAGTATTATGTTTTAAGAATTTAAATATACTGCAGGTCTTCAAATACATGGACAAACTTGTATCTGTTATTCTGCACTGTAAATTGAGCAATTTTAAATGTTAGGAATAATCATCTAAAATTTAATTGCAATGGACTTGAGTATAACGTTGGAGTTTATCGGCCGTGAGTTCAGTGGGCTTCGAGCCCATCTAAAATTAAATTTAATTCTATGTAAAACATGCAAAAGAATCAACAACCTCCTATCATATACTTTTACCATTTTAAGAATTTGAATTCAGTTCTTTTAATAAAATTGAATAAAACAAACAAATCTCACTTTAAAATATTTTATAGATTGTTATAACAGTTAAAAATAAATATACACATTAATAAACTTAATCTATTCATGTAAAACGAAATATCAACTGATCGTAGAAAATTACAAACGGCATTATAAAATGTTTTGTTGTTATGTTTTATTGTATCTTTGCCTTATATTTACATTATCATATTTCACAAATCTGTTTATCTTTTTAACTCTCCTCAGATTTACTTGACAACATGGCAATTCTATTGAGCCCTGAGATTTATAATTTATAAGACGAATACGAGTAACAATAAATTACGGTGATAAATACGGTCGCATCCAATCTAAGAAATATGTTAAATCAACATATACAGCATATCTCTCAAGATTACAAGTAGTTACACCTCCCAAAGAAGTAGAAATTACTCCACGTAGGTACCAGACTCCATCATGCTTCATGTAAAATCCGCTTCCAGAATCACCGTGACACGGACCGTTGCCCTCTCCACCTAACAGATTAAAAAAGTATATATAAGAAAAGTTTTATAATTCGTAGTTTGTATACAGTAAATGCTTCGAAGTTATAAATTAATTAATTTTTGACATTTCATAAGTGGAAAAAACAAACTATTTTGGTTGTACTATAATGTTGAACGATTATTAGCAATAATCTGATAAACGATAAACAAATAAATTGATATTTTTATCTATAAACGTCTCTTTGGTTACACATTCATATTTTATCATCATTTAGAAATTATATTTATAATAAATTTTGATGTTTTTACTTCCTTGTACGAAGTAAAGGAAGTATTGTAATCGCGAAAATTTTCGGTTCTCAGATTTCAACGGAAATAGGTATTTTGGCCCTCCCTGAATCCATTTTGACTAAATATCCATATATATCTCGCATAACTCAAAAACGGTAAGCCGTAGAAAATTGAAACTTTACATTTAGGACTGTTATAATATCTAGTTATGCACCTCCCTTTTTGGTCATTATACAACTACCGGAAGTGGTACTTTACTTGAAGCCTATAATAGACTCTCATGAAAAACTATATTCAAATATAATTTAAAACTTTCCAAATTTGGTATATGGAAATAACATAGTAGATTTTGGTTAAAATAGACTAACCGGAAGTGGCACATTACATGAAACTGTTTTCCTTGAAAAAAAATGGTATTATTTTAATTATAGAAATAAATGCTGCAAACAAAAGTTTTAGAGAATTAAATTCTGCGTCTAGCACATTAAGAATTTTTAAATTAGCTTTTTACATAAACGAGATATCTAAATTTAAATATTATATATTTTTTTATTTAAAAAAAAATTAAGTTTGCTATGGATTAGAACAAAAAATAAAAGATTTAATGTCAAATATGTGCAATAAAAAAAAATATCTATAGCTTAATACGCGTACAAGGAAGTCATGTGGTGTCCACATCAGATTTTTTTAATGAGAATATACTATGTATATGTGTGAACTAATGAAATAAAAGTTATTTTGAAATTAATAAATGATAATTTTTCACTATAATTAAGTTTCTTTGGTTACCAAAAATGCGATTTTCATAAACGTCTATTAAAAAAATATATCGAAATGACAACCTCTCGATAGGAACTTCTTATACAATAAAAAGCTTTGCTTGTTAAATTCTCATGCAAAATGTAACTCGTAACACAATATTTTAAAATATTTTGACTTGAATTTAAATTCGTTGTTCCGGAAATAGGAAATACAGTTCGTATTGCGCACTCGCTATACTCTCATAACAACTCATGATTTATGTTAAAATATTTTTAGCAATTATCATATCACTTTCTATATTAGTTATGAATACACTGCAGTGTTTGCACCTAGGCCGTGAAATAATTTGGTTCGCTCAGAAAATAGTCTGCCGAACTATTTCTTCAACGCACACACAAACAATCATTAGGCGGCGTAGATAGATACACAAGTAACTATTCTTACTTCCTATTCTATACAAAAGAAATATACCGGGTGTAACATGAAAAGTGAAACAGGCGTTTAACATGGCAAATCAGTTTTTCCGTGCGCATTGCTTCCCTAATTATTTTAGGATATGTTTATGTATTTATGTTCTTTGAGAATTCTATGAACTGTCATAAAATTTCTATTTAGTTCTCTGGAAATTTCCCGCACACTCATTGTTGGCTCCAGTTCTATTAAAGCAAGAATATTTTCTTCATTGTTATAAATTCTTTCATTTATTTCTTTCTTGAAATTTAGTGTTCCTGTCTTTTCAAACTTTACTATAAACCTCTGAATAGTTACCGTACTAGGAATATCATGATGCTGCCAAATAGCGCTAATATAGTCACTAATTAGTCGTAAACTATGGCCAGAATAATGCCATTTAATTATTTGCAACTTTTCTTCATCTGAATAATTATTCAGTTTTGATAATAATAAACCCTAATATTGAATTAATATCACAGTTTGTCAAAATAAATACTAATAATTTGACGTATAAAACGTTACGCATTTGTTCATCTCTTGTTTTTAATTCCATGGTTATTACTATTAAATTGAAATTATGTGAATTTTTAAATATAATTTCTGCAGTTATGAAGTAGTCAAAATGAATTTTGTTTATTGATTCGGATGTAGAATTTTATGCTTTACAACATTTATTTAAAACATTTTTTCCTAAAATAATTAGGGAAGCAATGCGCACGGAAAAACTTATTTGTCATGTTAAACGCCTATGTTTCACTTTTCGTGTTACACCCGGTAGGTTTAATCCAGAACTTTTATATACAAGTTAATTCAAAAGAAATTTGAACTCACGAATTTGTCTGTAATTATTTTAAACTAGTGAAAGTGTCCAGTGTGCCGGTTGGACAATACCTAATATTGTGAATTTATCTACACTTGCAAGTTTGAATATGATACTAAAGAAGCGACAATATTTGTTTTAAAAAAATAATTAAACCATAACGTGTTACCTGCACAAAAAGTCTTGTCCGTAGCGATATCTCGCAACAAACGGTGATCCTCTCTGCATTTATCTAAATTTGCAGTTCGTACATTTAATTTCATGGGAATTGTACTTGATGGTCCGTCATTTTCTATTTGTCCCCAGCCACTTACAGTACCCTCCTGTACTTCGTTATCCAAACTTCTTCCTTGCGCCCATAAACAGATTGGCTGAATCTATAAATTGTGTTAGATAAAATATTGGTGACGCCAACCTAGCGCTCGCTATCTAGCGGATAAATTTGGAACCCCTTTACCAGTATATAAAAAACATAGTGACTTAAATTTATTGATTTCTATTCTTCTTGACAATGAGTAATATGTAGATATGTTATATTCCGGCATGTAATTCATAGAAAAAAGTCAGAAATTAGCTTCACAAGTCTGTCAAATATTTGTTTATTGATTGAGAACTAAAATAGTAAATAAATCATTTTTACCCATTACTGGGTGTGGCACATCTCGCTAAATGATATATTTATTTGCATGAAGTGCGGTTATCCGCCATCAAATCAGGGTTCCAAAAGATGTTAGTCGAGGGGGATCCACAGGAGTACTATTAATGTGGTGAAAATTGTTTGTCAGTTCTGGGATTCTAACCCGGGTTCTCAAATCCACAGGTAGAATCGATTTAAAATATACAATTAATCCTAGTTTATGATTTTTAAAACAATTTAACATTAGCTTTATAGACACAACCATGTAAAACACATTTTTTATCTTAATTACTAATATAAATAGTTCAAACTTATAGTATGATGTAACTTATATTTTTTTAAAACTTGAATTAAATAGTTCTAGAATTTAATAAAATTTATTGAAATGTTGACAAAGTAAATAACATATAATATCTGTAGAAATGTTCGAATATTTGCTGTTTGAGCGCTAGCATCTATCTTAGCATCGCTAATAATAAAAATACATAAACATATCATCACACATTATTAATGTGATACTCTGTTATAGAAAATCCCAGTGTGGGATTTATACGCGTGAAGTGTCGGTCCGAGCCGTCAAATCTCATTCTCTAAACATGAAAGTGGAGCCCTCTCCACAAGGGTTTTGCAATTTTAATAGTAAAGCTCACAAATAGTGCACGGCGTGCGTCTAATAGTCAGTTGCATCTTTGTTACTTAAAATTTAAGTTTTTCTTATTATCTAAATGAAATTTAGTGACTGCGATGCAGCCCATGTACACTCAGCTATAAAAATATAAAGTAAAATCATGTGCATTTATATACAATGTGCAATACTGGCAAAACTTTTTTGCAGAACTTAAATAGTATAAAAAAGAGAAAGACTATAGGTACAACCACCTTAATGTACATATATTCGTACCATTTGTGTAAATTCTACAGGTTCAATTTCAATGAGAGCTACATCACCATGTGCTCCTCCTTCAACGTATTCTGTGTTCTCAATTATATTCATTGAATTTCGTGATATGTAGTCTTCTTCAAATGGATCAGAAATATCATATTTTCCTATTTCCAAGAACACTCGTTTTTGATTTCTCGTACAATGTGCAGCTGAAGAAAAATTAAACTTTAAAATACATAAACAAACACACTTAATGTGGGGATAAAACTGATATTGGACCATTTTATCGTTTTAAAATAATTTCTAAACAATTGTATATTAGAAAAATATTTCAAATTTAAAAGGTAGACATTTTTACTGTCTCTACAGTGGCATAGCAATTGTTTTATAGAGGTTCAGTTTAAAAACATGACATCAACTTATATTTTTTTAAATACTGATAGTAAAATAAATTGTTTTTTACTTCTAATTTTAACCAGTACGTTGAATGAAATTGTTGCTAACTATTTAAATTGATTTAAATAGTATATTAATAGCAATCGGGTCGGCTTAATAAGATGATATATTATCGAACGAGTTGTTTGGAGTTTGGTCCAAAGAAGCGACTTTGACAATACGTCCTATAAAGTGAATATAATGTACATTTTATTACTTTGCGTTACTTATTTCATCGAAAATTTTGAATATCTGAAAAATATCGAACTACAATTTAAGGATTTATGTGACACGTGAAACCGTTGCCAAATAAATTATGACGTTTCATGACTGTAAATTCACAATATTCTTAAATTTTTTCGTACAAATTATGCAGTTATAATATAAATTCTAAAAAAAGATATTGATATTTTGATGATTTTGAAATTATACTTTACCAACTGTAGTATCGGTTAAATATACTTTCATTTTGTAATTTTTTTAATAATACTATTATAGAATATAATACAAGAATATTTTTAAATATTTGAGGTTATCATTTTCAAATGACATTGAACGTATTGCTGCGAAATATCTTACAAAATAAAATTTTACCAAACTGTGTTCAATATAATAATGAACTATTTGAGACCCCAAAGTATAAAAAATACTTACAGCCGAAATTACCATCTTCGAATAAAGTTCCCGATAACTATCGAGAGGATAATTGAAAAAATATCGCATCAGAAAATGACATGAAATATAATTATTAACATTTCTACTATGGTTTTGATGCGATAATTTTGCATTTATCTCGCTGATAGTTATTGGACACTATATTCGAAGAGGGAAATATTGGCCATTAAAAATGTAAGTTGTTTCATACCTGTGATGACATAATTATTAGAGATCAAACTAGCGCCACACACAGCCTGTACGATCCTTCCTTTATAATGAAACAATGCCACCAGCCACGGAAACTCCCCTAGTCGAGTTTCATTACCCCCAATGATCAGCTGCGTCACTTGTAACATTCTCTTTGGTCTCAGATTCCTTCCACAAGTTCCTGCAAATGGCATCGATCCCAACCAGGAGCTATCATTCGGCCGGGCTATAGGAGTAGGGAAATGCTCTTGTGTGGGTACAATAAATGGGGAAGTGGATTCTGAAGATGGTGTTGGCTGTGGAGTGGGTACAGTACGCGGAGTAAAGAGCCACGGTGGTGGTTGTGATGTAGTATGTGGAGAAATAGTCCACAGTGGTGATGATGGTGTAGGTACAGGACGTGGAGAAGTTGATTTTAATGATAACGGTGGCTGTGGAGTGGATGAAGTACGCGGATAAAAGCTCCAGATCCAGGGTGTAGAACGTGGAGTAAAGGATTTTGGTGGTGGTCGTGTTGTTGGTTTAAGTTTTGGTTCAGGTGCTGGAGCAAAAGTAGAAGAAGGGCGCCTCGAATCTAATGAGTTGCCTATAAAGCTAAAACCTTTAACTGAAGAAGGTTCATCGACCAGTTTTGGTGGCTTCCGTTGGCGGAAAGGAATATGAGAAAATTGAGTCGCATTTTCGGGATTTATAATTTCATGTTTGTTCCAAGATGCGAATAAGTTGCTGTCTGTAAAAGTATATACAATTATTTTTACAACCACTAAGTATTAAATTTGGACGCCAATTATGTTTATCCTTATCATGAACGGGCAGAGAGAGAAATACACATAATAAAGGCGTGACCATTAAGTACCTTGCCTCAATAACATCAAATTTCAAAACAATAGGCTCCGCCTACCTTAGTTTGAACGCGTTCTTTTAGCTAATTGTTTGACATGTCACATGTCCTTGCAAGTTATATTTTCATAGAAAATCATGAATATTAAATATTTTATAGGTATATTTTTACCATTTACAGCAATTAAAAATATCATATTTATTATAAATATAAGTATTAAAATTTATCTTAAATTTAATTATGATTACATACTCTACTAAAGGTAAAATCGAAGAATGTTTGTTCCACATCTCAACTACAGGTTTAATTATTTCTTTCATTCTTATTAAGTTTGTTTTATATAATTTTATTGTAACCTTTAGGTCCCCTGCATATGTCTTCTTCATTAAGAGTAATTCTTCTTATAGTCGGCAATTCTCTGCCTTGCGGGAAACGATATAAATATTGTATATCTTTTCCTCTTTCTGCATCTTTTATTGCATCTATCAACGGTTTCTCCAATCTTAAACTCGTTGGAGCTCCCTAAAATTATCCATAAATTTATGTTCTATACTGTTTAGCTTTATAAATTTATTTACATTATGGGTGCCATTTAATTCAATTTCTATTTCCATGACGGTCCGTCCTTCTCCTGGAGGTGGGATTGTGATAATTCCGTAACTTTCCGAACCATTTTTATGGAATTCAAATATATCTGGGCATTGGTCAGTTTTACATAAACATTCATTTTTAAAGGCTATTAAATATATTGTTAGTATTACTAAAATATATTTCATTTCTTATTTATTTACTTTCTGAAAAATAAATTGGGTATATTACAAAATATATATATATATATATATATATATATATATATCCTAAGTTTAATAGTAAATATTCTAATTAATTAAACGATTATAATACTGCTCTTTACTACATATTATTAAATTTCCTTAATTAGGTACTGCGTCATTTAAAAATTATAATATATAGTTAAAATAATCAAGGATAACCGCAATTGGTAAAACAAAGCCCAATCACTCGTAGATACAACAATCTTTTAATGAAACTCAAATAATAACTGCTATCATGAATACTTTATTAAGATGGTTAAAGTGGTTAAAGTTAGTTTTCATTGAAAAACAGTTCACATCTGAAAACTTGCAAAAGTTTGCAGATAGCTTATTAGTTAGTTTTATTAGAAGATTTTATAAAATATATACACGATTAATATGAATCATATTTCAAAATGCCCCTGGAACGATATTGGTTTAAAAATATTTGGAACATTTTAATAAACAAATAAAGATGTTTTTATATTTTTGTTTAAAATAATATTCATTTGTAGTATATAATTATAATGAAAACAAATATATAGTTCCGCAGAACGCAAAATTTTTAAAATTCAAAAATTATTTTGTCTTGCCATAAAACACTTTCTTATGTTGATATCGGAAAATGACATCTTAAATTCATATAAAATACTATGAAATAACCTAAAGAAATTATGTAAGTAATTTCGTTGGGGAAACCGTACATCTCTCTGAAACGCGCACAAGACAGTGAAAAAGTTCTATTAGGTTTCAATAAATAATGAACTTTCCGTGCATGTACTAACCTTCAAATAAAAGCAAAATATCCTGAAAATGTAACACACAATAAAATCAAATATTACAATAATTAAAAAATAATATTATTTAGTTTCCATTACAATCCGGCACTTCACTAACAAAAATTGACAGAAGATGTGGTGTCTTCACATCCGTGTGTTTTCAGCACAACTGATTCTATCTAAAACTTGTTTCTTTATAACTCAATTATATTCCTTCCACTCCTTCATTTATCTATTGTGTTGTATCGCGTTTCTGTTGCTTGATGCTGGAGTAGTTTGTGACATTTCAAAAATAAGCAAAAAATTACCAAAAATATTTTAAAAACTTGAAAATTTATGTTCTAAATCCGGTTTTACATGATTAAAAGTATAAATTATTTATCATAACTAATTTTAATATAAATTCAATTTTACTAATTTATATTTATTTGTTAAATTCATTTCTTGTATCGCAAGAATTTATTTCTCCTACTCATACAACTGAAACTAAATCCCAATTACCGTAGAGGGACCGGATTCACAGAACAGTAATGTGGTAGTTCATATTTTTCGCTTGAGTGGAATCTTCTTATTTGAATACCGTATAACTAACCCAATATATGTGTTAATATGTTTGGTATTTCCGTACCGGTTGTTAATAGCTTTATTTAATTTTATAAAAATTCAATTAGTTAAGAAATTATTAAATAAGAAACAAAACTATAATCTGACCTCTCGTTCATGCGTTATTGATGGAAGAATTTAAAGTCACTTCTTCAATCCTGGTTGAGACAAGAAGCGCCATTATACCTTGTTAAATCCAACGTTTGCTATAGAAATTATTAGAGTAGATTTTTAATTGTATATATTGGCGCAAAAGTGTATAAACCATATCATCATAGGTAGCTCTATAGATCGGAGTGGGCTTTGGCTTCCTCAACAATCTGCCTCTATTTCTTTCTATTCATTGCTTTGCTTCTTAAGCCATATAATTTTTTTTTAATGAAGATATTGTATTTTTTATCAGTTATTTTTATATTAGAAGGCGTTCTTTGGCTAACTCGTTTTCAGCAAATAAACCTTAATCCCATAGAACATATGCTCCATAATGCAAGTCGATATATAGATCAAATTAGTTTGAATTTCTTACATTTATTTAAATATTGAAAGTGGTGTTTGTCAGTGCCATATGCATCACATTTTAAGAAATACATAAATTTATGTCTCCAACAGGTTTTTTAGAGAGAGGGGGCATACCGGTTGTTGAATAATTTGAACATCTTTACTTTTTATATGTAAAATTAATAAAAATTTATATACTTACCTTGACCGTGAGGGTTTGAAGTATCGAAGAATGAACTTGAAGGTCGAGGTTATTTCGAAGACAGATAAAATTTTGAAAACGCGAAACACATTGCACTCTCTTACAACATTTAAAAAGCACAGTGGTTGCTAGAAAACGACCTAATATACAAAGCGTGAAATACACTTTTCAGTTATATGTTTATTAGAATTATTATAAATTCAGAAATTTTCTAATTTTATGTCGTAGATGTCACGAAATCATTTGCTTTTAAAAATAATATTATTATTAAGATAATCATTATTAAGTATTATTAAATACAAGTTGTGTGAAAATGTTCATTTTATTTCCGCGGAGTCCCTTCTGTGGAGAACTTGCCCCTAGGGATTCGCGGACCACAGATTCGCTGCCTTGCAACATTATGAGTTTTACGGTAATATTGATAACAAAACAAAAGTATTATGTATCCCTCAGCCAGAGGCTTAGATTCCGCATTCATAAATTACTTTTATCTACAACTGTCAAAAAATGTTATTTTTTTTACTAATATCAATGCGTGAAGTACGTGATTTTTTCAACATTTACATTACCATGACAACGCGTATTTTGCGCATTATTTTGCACTCTAGTTCGTATTCTAGTGCGCAAAATGAGTATCTCGCGTACAATCCCAAATTATTTGTTGTCAGGTTTCATTAGTTACAACACATCAATAGTATCAAACAAATATTATTGTTGATTGTTTCCCTTCAATTTATTTAAGTAAATCAATAATTATTGTATTATTCTTTATTCACAGTTGTAGAAAAAATTCTGTTTGTATTTCGTGGGCCAAATTCTTGTATTTTGGAGCGTTCGAATGACTTTTATTGTCTCAACCTGTGGTCTCGACTAAAAATAACATTCTCACGCTCAACAAAAAACACTCATTTTGCGCTCTTAATACAAAAATAACTAATAAAATTATATTACTATTTTCTGATTCATAATTTAGAAACAATAGTAAGACATAAAACAATTATTGTCAAAATTATATGAAGTTGCTCTTACATTAGACGGTTATTTTTAAATATCATCCTTTATGTTTAAATCTAGGAGAATCCTAGCATGAATTAATGAATAATTCATATCATTTCGAATGTTTTCCAATATTATAAATAGATTAAACTATTGCTTAATTGGATATGTGAGATATTATGGTTTTTCTTTAAAAAAAATACATAGGTATGACATTAAATAACGTATATTTCTTTGTTTATTATTTATAGCTATACGAATTTTTTTAGGAAAAACTAAAAAGGATAGCATATATTTATAACTAAATTAAGATAAATTTACATTATTTATTAATTCTAAGATACCCAGAATTTTAAATACAAACGACTCAAAAAATCAACACGACCTTATTTTTACCTCTAGAATTCTTTGAATTCAGTTATTTAAAAATAAAAGTAATAAAACAAATATTTAATTTGTAAATATTATATTACATTTTATAAAAGTTTTTAAATAAATATACATATAAATAACACTTATACATATAACTTAATCTAGATAATGAAATGTTAACTGATAGCAAATATCAAACTATATTATACAATGGTGTATGTTTTTACATTTTTTTTTAATTATCATTATTGTATCTTTATTATATTTGCATTACAATATTTCACTATTCAGTTTGAAGTTTTGCTGTTCTTTTTAACACTCTTCAGACTTTTTTATAGTATAGTAATTACATACTGAGTTAGAAGAATTCGACTAACAATAAATTACGATAATAAATACGGTCGCATCCAATCTAAGAAATATGTTAGATCTACATATACAGCATATTTCTCAACATTACAAGCAATTTCACTTCCTAAAGAAGTAGAAATTACTCCACGTAGGTACCAGACTCCTTCATACTTCATATAAAATCCGCTTCCAGAATCACCGTGACATGGACCAGCGGCCTCTCCACCTAACAGATTAAAAAAGTATATATAAGAAAAGTTTTATAATTCGCAGTTTGTACACAGTAAATGCCGCTTAGAGCAATTTTGGTTTTAGTAAAGACTCTTGTTCAGTGAGTACGTTGCAGTGTTCAATTTTGTATATGCCAACATTGTAAATAATTTTTGTTTTGTGGCCTCTTGGCGAACAACAACAACAATAGGTCTTATTCCGCCCTGATCCTCATTTTAGCTCTTTTTAGTCAACAGTAACGCGGGTCTTACTAGACGGTCACCCATTTAAATATTCCTTGCTTAACTCGCATTATCTATTCGATTTATATCAGCAATAAATTATTTATTTTTTTTACAGATTGTAAGTTCAATTACTATATAAGTTCATGCAATAATTTCAAAGAGATTTAAACCTGCGAATATTAACTTTGAGACCACAATCATTATACAACTGCTTGTAATGGTTTTAAACTAATCAAATTTTGCGCTTTATTCATTGAACAATATCTAATAGTTTATTGTTAATTTAACTACAATTGTAGTTAATACTTGTCACTGTAATAGTTATTTACATTGCAAGACCGTTATACAGAAATTTACAGGCGAGCATAGAAAGGTAACGGGCGAGCGCTAGCGAGCCTGTTATCTGTGTGAGCTTGTAAATTTCAGTTAACGGTCGAGCATTGTACAATGTTTTATGTGCATAATCGCAATATATGTATATTTAATCAAATTAATTGCAATAACGCAATAACTAAAATGTTCAATCAAGGTAGACTTTGAAAATCTGACAGATATTGTTTAATCAAAAGATATTTAAGTGTCAAACGTTTAAAATTAGATATATTGTCATGATAACCAATGTCAACAGCCCGTTTTACACGGGCTAGCACATTATAAGTCTCGTAACCCCTAGAGACAGAGTTAAGTAAACAGTTCATTACGATTCAAATGTACGTAAAAATATAAATAATAATGTTGTGTTACCTGCACAAAACGTTTTGTCGGTTGCGAGATTTTTGAACAAATTATCAGCCTCTCTGCATTTATCTAATCCCACAGTTCGTACGTTTAATTTCATAGGAGTAACACTGCTTGGTCCATCATTTTGTATTCGCCCCCATCCAGCCACAGTGCCATCCTGCACTTCATTATCCAATCTTATTCCTTGCGACCATAAACAGATTGGATGAATCTATAAAATACATTGTAAAATAAAGTGAAATAAATGGAATTATTTATAATTAAATAGTTGTTGTATTTCTTCTGTTTCCATGTACTACAAATATTTGTACCTTTTCTGAGAATTTTACGCGTTCAATTTCAATGAGAGCAACATCGCCATGTGCTCCTCCGACAACATATTCTGTGTGCTCGATGATGTTCATAGAACTTCGTGCGATATAGTTTTCTTCAAATGGATCAGAAATATCATGTTTACCTAATTCCAAGTAAACTCGTTTTTGTCCTCTCGTGCAATGTGCAGCTGCAGAGAAACAAACTATTTATTTGCAGGGTAAATAAATATATCATCACGCCATTTACTCATTACTGAGCGTGGCACTATGCCTAAGCAGATTTCGGTAAGTGATATATTTTTTTGCGTGAAGTGCGGTTACCAGCCGTCAAATCACGGCCCTCAAAGATATTAGTAAGAGAAAAGGCCACAAGGGTAGATTTAAATTGGTGAAAATTGTTTGTCGGCTGTGGGGATCGAACCAAGGTTCTCAAGGTCCACAGGCCGACTCGATACCACTGAGCCACCTACCCAATTTGCATGGCGTTACACTAAAATCTTTAAATGGTTTTTTACTCAACCTTGATCCCAATTAAATGTAGCAAAAAAAGAATCATATAAAAATTGAAGGGAATTAAATTCTATATTTAACATTTGGTGTAATTCTTTGTTTTACAACTCGGGATTTAACATGCAACTTGTTCTCATACTTGTCACTTAGCAAACAAATTTTATGGACAAAATACGAAACTAAGCATTCAAATAATTGTCTTATTATTATTATAAAATGGATTGAACTACCAGGGCTATATTCCGTCTCCATTACTCGTAGATAGCATGCGAAATTCAAGATATGGGTTGTCGCAAATACAGAGAGGGTTTTTTTTGCCAGCATTGGAATCTCGTGAGCCGTAAGAGATACAAAGCTGGATAAATTACCAATATAGTGCTATTTTAATAATGTATTTGTTTTTCAAAATTTCATTTTATGATATGATATACACTATAGCGTAAGTTTTTTATATATATTTTTTCCCGCGGCAATTTATTATATTTTAAGTAAGAAGAATACTTTAAAATGTTTTTATTAAAATTCATATTTTTTTTCTGATTGCAACAATACTAAGCTTGCTATGATTTATGAACGTCATAATATTAACCAGTAACTAAACATTTTAATTTAATTTTAAGTTTTAAAACTGTTTTAATTTTATTTATGTCGAATTATTTTATCGATATTATATTTCAAAATAATATTTACACCTAATTCAAAAATTATCAATGCATACGCTAATTGATACGGTATTATCTCGATAATGAACCCTAGAAACAATGGATACGCCTTAAAAGTGTATACCTTTTTAATTTGAAACTTTTTCTTAATTTCCCATATTTTTAAATTATTAAAATGCTGGCATAAAAATCTCATGACATATATGTATATATATATGTATATATATATATATATATATATATATATATATATATATATATATATATATATATATATATATATATATAAATAGTTTCATACCTGAGATGACATATTTATTAGAGATCACAGTAGCACCACACACATTTTCCACAATCCTCCCTTTATAATGAAAGAGCGCCACCAACCACGGAAACTCCCCGGGTGCGACTTTCTCTCCCCCAATAATCAAGTGCGTTGCTTGCAGCGAACTCTCCGATTCCGGCCTCTTGCCACAAGTACCTGCAATGGGCATTGACTCTAACCATGAGGTGTCGCTTTGCCGGATTATAGGGGATCGAGTAGGTAGTGGTGTAGGTGCAGGACGTGGAGGAAATGTTCTCGATGGAGTTGGTGGTGGTGTTGTTGGTCTAGGTGGTGGTGGTGGGGATGAAGTCGTTGGTCTAGGACGTGGACGATAGGTTCTCGGTGGAGGTGGAACATAGGTTGGTTGCGGACGGCTTGTGAACCATGGATAGTCGTAATCTGATGGAAATCTATAAATTGGTTTCGGTGTCGTCGGTTCGCGATAAGGAATATGAGAAAGTTGAGTTGCACCTTCTGGATTTATTATTTCGTGTTTATTCCAAAATGTATATACGTTGTGTTCTGTAAAAGTAAATACAAAAATAAATAAATAAAATATATCAACACGCCTTTAACCGATTACTGGGTGTAGCACACTGCCTAAGCAGATCTCGGTAAGTGATATATTTTTTCGCGTGAAGTGCGGTTACCAGCCGTCAAATCACGGCCCCAAAAGATATTAGTGGAGGGGAAGCCACAGGGGTATAAATTGATGAAAATTGTTTGTCGACTGTAAATACAATTTAGCAAAATTTGTTTACGATCATTTTTATTTGAGCTTGGTGGCGGAAATTGTGAACATACATGATAATTTTCATATACATTCCTAAGTTCGCACTTGTTATCACCAATGCATTTTCTGGTAAATAATACGGGTTATGGCTTTTGGTCAATCACATCATAATTGCTATAATTCAGCGATGACCGTGAGTACAAATTTATTAGCAAATGAGAAGTTAAATTTCAATAATTTTTTTAACTAAATTATTAGTGTTGCATTTGTAACTCCATTTTTCTTGACAGTGTTAAAACATTTCAAAATATATAGGCTTTGTTCGAGCAAAAAACTAGTTTTTAACTGCACAAGCTTCGGATTATAATTTGACCAACTAGTTTCTGATTATTTAATTGTACTGCTTGAACATTAACGTAATATATTGAATCTATATCAAACATGTTTTACAGACAATTTATTTTTTGGAATTCGCAAAATGAAGGCTAGTTTTCTCAAAAACTACAATTTCAGTACCACAGAATTTGCGTGTTTCTTTATAATGAATAAACTAAATTTATTAAATATGTAATTACATTTGAAATGTTTGCAAAACAAGTTAATTAAATTTATTACAAATTATAACTTCTAAAATTCAAAATTGAACAAAATAAAAAAATTATCTATTCTGCCAGTGGTCCCAAAGCTATTCGTTTCAAAAACCGCGATTTAAATTTTGGAATTTTGAAAATAATTATTTTTATTAATCAGCTTGTATACAAGACAATACTTATGACAATAATTTTTAAGAAGCTTCAGTGAACAAATATCAAATTAACAACAAAGACAAAATTAATTGTCATCCAACACTTGGTGAAACAAGGTTTAATAAGGTGACTTGGACGCTGAATTTTGTGAAACATAGCCAAGTGTTTATTTTATATTTTTTATTAAACCTTGTTTCACCAATTGTTGGATGACAATTAATTTTGTCTTTGTTGTTATTTAAATTGCTATTGCGTAGCTTTTCCTTTTTTCGGTAGATGGCATGGCCTGTTCCACAGAACATGTCATCTTACCTGTTTGTTAGAGATCTTATTCTCTGCTGACACAGTTCTTCGTCACCAGCTTCTTCACGTGAACTTTGTTCTAGGTGAAGAACTGAGTTATACCATACTGATGAGCTCTAATAAGAGCGAATCGCGTCTATGGTTACTAACTGTGCTGGCCAGCCTCTGACGATGCCCTCATAAGGTGACTTGGAGGCTGAATTTTGTGAAACATAGCCAAGTGTTTATTTTATATTTTTTATTAATTATCAAATTAATAAAACACTAATCCGCATGTCACTGATTGACAATTCCCAAAAAGTCCACGGATTATTAACTTTAGTACAGGCTAGAATAACTGATTACTTATCAAAATCCCACGGAGCATGCTTCTGATAGTTTATGATAAGTTCGGATTGCTGCTCGAACAATGCTATATATTACTGCTTCGAATAGTTAAGCTTGTTCAACAGATTGTTTTAAAATGACCCGAAATTTTATTAAATAATTTATAGCCCTAATCCAAATTTGTTAGCTACAGATTTCTGCTCCGGTTTAATAGTTTTATTGTACAGTATAAAACCTAGAACCAGTTCTGGATGGCATTCAAAACTTACAATCTCAATCCGTTAAGTTGGTTTTAAATGAATTTATTGTTACCTTTAACTCCACTACATATGTCTCTATGATTAAGAGTAATTCTTCTTATAGTTGGTAATTCTCTGCTTTGTGGAAAACGATAGATATATTGTATATCCCGCCCTCTTCCTGCATCAGCTACTGCATCTTCCAAAGATTTCATTAATGATAAGCTAGTCGGATCACCCTAAAATTATTCGCAAACTTATTATCCATTATTTTAAGCAGTTTTAATAACTTACATTGTGGTAGTCACGTATTCCTATTTCTATTTCCAAGATGGTGCGTCCTTTTCCTGGTGGTGGAATTGTTATAATTCCGTAATTTTTTGTACCATCTCTAAAGAATGTAAATACACCTGGACATTGGTCAGTTTTGCATAAACCTTCTTTTATTAAAGTTATTAAATATATTGTCAGTATTACTAAAATTTGTTTCATTTCTTATTTACTTGCTTCCTGAAAAATTAAATTGTGTACATTATAAAATATATTCCCTTAATTTACTATTTAATTTTTATTATATATACGAGGGTCGTTCAATAAGTCCTTAATAATAATAGTTAATAACCACAACATTTCATATACTAATTTCACTAAATTGATTCGGTTTAAAATATCGCAGATTTTTTATTTTAATTTGTAAAAGACGCAAAATAGAAAACTTTGACACTTGTTCTTTAGAAAATTCGTCTGCGGCTCGTTTTCTAAACTTGGACGCGTGTGTAAAAAAACATGTCTTATAATACTCGTTCTTTAATATACTATTTTTTTATAGTCAAAATACAATTGTTTGTACTTTTGTTCGAATTCCATAACTATTCGCTACAAATAATTAATTTTCAAAAAAAAATTTAGTTATGAAACGTCAAAAATAAAATCTGCCAATTAACTAAGATGTATAATTTAATTCTCTACAACATTATTTCAAGTAATTTTGTCTAAAATACTCGTATATATATATATATATATATATATATATATATATATATATATATATATATATATATATATAATAAATAAATATATCATCATTCCTTTTACCCATTACAGGGTGTGCCACTCTGCCTGAGCAAATCACAGCCCCCAAAGATGTTATTGGGGGTGGGGGGGTTTCACAGGGGTAGATTTTAAATTGGTGAAAATTGTTTGTCGGCTGAGGGGATCAAACCAGGATTCTCAAGATATATATGTATATATAACATTAAAGATGGGTTTTACTGATCTCAATTCTCGGTTTTTGTTTAAATATTTTCTTTCACGGTTATAATAACAGGGCAGATAAATAATATATACCTAACTCATGTCAATTCATCCATTTTTATTACTCGTATAAAATAAATATTTAATTTAAGAGATAAACCATTACACTGCTGTCAAAGGAATCTAATATTTATAAAGTTATTACATATTTATAGTTAGATAATAATAACAATAGATACCTAGTTCATTGAAGATATAAATGAAGTTGATGAAACGAATCGGGTAAGTTGACAATGAATGTTACAATGAATAATTAAGATATTGTTGCCCGGTTTTATAAAATACAATAAATTTATTCCCATAGTTCATCTATTTTAATTAACAAATTCGAACTTACTTTACTTATTTTACGACATATGTAACATTACTGTCAAAAGTAATAAATTGTATTTATTTGGGAAGTAAATTAGTTTGTCGTTTATAAAACCGGCCATTTAGGTAACAATATTTATTTTTCACTTGTCAAGCGTTTCTACATTATTTGAGCGTTATAGTTTCTAATTGAAGATACAATATATCAGTATTTACCTATATTACCTAGGATTAAAGACAGACCTAAAGCTGATAAAAATTGACGCAAACAATGAATAGAAAAATAAAAAATTGCTAACAATTTCATATTTTCAGCTGCCAACAGTTCCTAATTTTTCAAATAAAATAACTATTATATTTAATAAAATAAAATAAAATAATAGTTATTTTATTTGAAAAATTAGGAACTGTTGGCAGCTGAAAATATGAAATTGTTAGCAATTTTTTATTTTTCTATTCATTGTTTGCGTCAATTTTTATCAGCTTTAGGTCTGTCTTTAATCCTAGGTAATATAGGTAAATACTGAGGATCGTGCTTGTTATAGGTTTAAGAATGTATAATTTATTATTAAGCATTTATAAACGTTATAAATAAAAACTTTTATTGCAAAAGTAATTTAAGATCTTGCTAGCTATTATGTACTCAAAAAATCATTCATTTATTGTAACAATTGAAAATCACACAAGTTACACAATATCGCATTTCCTAAAGTGGTTCTTAATTTCAACACTTTATCTCCCAAAATTAGAAAACAGTAATACATTTTTTTTTTAAGTATGACCAATGTCTATTTTGCCATTTTTTTACGATACCAATAATAATTTATATTAAATATAAAGCTTCATACAATAATTAAATTATAATACTAAAAAAGGACACAATTCAGTATTGAATAATCTGGACGCCCTTTTTCTGACAAGAAAATAAACGTCTGCAAGATTTATGCCTGTTTTGCGGTCGTGAGTGACGTCTGGTAACCGCATACATGCGAAAAAAATATATCATATACCGATACATGCTATAACATATGATCTCAGAAAATGAGGAAAATAGAGTGATAATCTATTAAAAATAATAAGATTTCATAAACTTTTTTTAAAATCGTAAAAAGCCCCGGCAATACATTTTTGTGCAAAGAAGGAAATTATAAAGGTTTAATTATTTCGTAAGAAGAAATTATAAAATGTGCTAACCATTAATATGAATCATAGTATTATGACATGCAGTAAGTCCCCTTAATCAACCTTTTAACAGACAGTTTTGATTTTTATTAGATAAGTACCTGTATTTAGACAGATAATTTAGTTATTTTGTTCTACGATTTTTAATGCTTGCTTGCTGCCCTCAATGAACTAAATCAATTTAAAATTTTGTTTTTTAGAATGAAAATATTGCTTTTAACCTTCAAGTAAACCATTATTTTTATTATATTATTATTATAAAAAGCTTAATTATTATATTAATAATTCATTTAACATTATGCATTGAAAGATATATATATATATATATATATATATATATATATATATACCGGGTGTCTACTTGTTTTTCCGAACATAGGAAATTAAATGTTAAAATTTTGATTTAGCGATATCTCTTTACCTATTAATTTTAGAACAAAAGTGTACTGAAGTAAAATATTCAGAATGAAAAACTGCATTCATAGAGTATAAGTTTGTTGATCAATTGTTTTTTATATCCGAGTTAGAAGCAAAAGAAAATACACGCTTTAAAGCAATTATCAGAGTGCCACGAGAAATAAAACAAATTAGATAACTTAATAATAGGTAGGTATTTATTTGTCTAGATTATGTAGAAAAAAGAAAATAATACTTGCTGTAATTAATTTTATTATTAAATTAAATGTTAGAATAAGTAAATAAATAAATTAGAGTAAGCTTCCAATTTTTGTCCAATATGTCAAATAATGTCAGACACAACAAACAAATTATTATTTTATTTGAGGTATCGTAATCCCCTTTATATTGTTCAAAAGATGGTATATGTTGATTTAATATCTTGTTTCCAAAATTATATTGTTGCCCAGTGCCAATTTCCGCTTCGTCTAGCGAGAGAAATTTCCGAAACCTCAAAATAATTAAAAATTATCTCGGATGTACGATGTCTCAAGGAAGACTAAATAACTATGCTCTTATTACTTTTGAACATGATATATAAAAAAGTGTAGACTTGTCAAAAATTATAGTTGAATACAATTCTTTGTAAGCCAACATGCGACATTTATTTCGTTATTTCAGATAGGAGATAGCTTCTTGACTGATAATAGGATAAGGATAAAGATTACTTGGCAGGCAATAGACGAATGAATTATTTGTGAATTCGATTTATTATGCAGCCGAAATGTTATTAGTAATAAAACAAAGTAGTAAGTAATTCAGTCGTCAACGGACTGATTGTCAATTAATTGTTATCCCAACTTAGTTATTTAATTTTAGAATATTTAAAAAGATATACAACCCAATTCTCAAAAGAGTTTTAGTTAATCCAGAATTTTGGATTAGACAAATTAAGCTAAACCATTTTATCAAAAAAGACTAAATACATTTTAACATAATCTTGTTACCATTTGGTTTTCGGAAAGAGATTTGGATTAAAATTGGACTAAAATAAAATTAGCTAATCCAAAATTCAAGATTAGCTAAAATAATTTTGAGAAGCGGGCTGATAAAGTTTATTTTTGTTTAGAATAACAGCGGGCGCCGAAAAATAAGCTATAGCTAGTTCCTATTTTGTTATGAGTGTTTATTCTATTGTTGGTTACTTGTTCTGTAATAAGTAATCTATTTTGCAAATATTTATTTGTTAATTCATAAATTTTAAGTAAATTTTAATTTAAATTAGGTATCTATAATTAATTAATGTGGGTAGATATCTAATTTGGAACGAATTAGACTATAGACTTGAGAAACCGAGTTCGATTTCCACAACTGACAAACTGATTTTCACCACATTGAAAAAGTCCTGTTACTTCACCTCCAGTAACATGTTTCGAGGCCCTGATTTGAGTACCACATTCACATTATTAGGTAAAAGGCGGCAGAATATAATTATTTATTTTATTTCTATCTTTATATGATAAGGAAATAATTTATTCCGAGATATTTAGATTCGATTCTAGATCATGTCAAAAATATTTTCAGTGGATGTACTAACCTTTAAATAACAGTAAAATATCCTGAAGATATTATACACAATATAAATAAATATCACAATAATTTAAAGATAATATTTAATATTAAGTTCAATAATATCACAACATTTCACTGGCACAGTGTACAGAAATGATGATGTCTTCGCATCTTTGGGTTTTCAGCACAACTGAACGTACACAAAACTTGTTTCTTCTTATAACTCCTTCTATTTCTTCATTGCTTCACTCCTTCACTTATCTCTTACGCGCTACCGGTGATTATCGCTAACGTAGTTCGTGACATTTCTCAAATATTGCAGGAAAACATGAGGTTAAATTGCCAAAAATACAAAAAAACTTAGTTATTAGTGTTTTAATCCGGTTTTACATTATTAGGTGTGTAAAGAATACATATTTTATCATAACTAATTTTGGTACAAACGCAATTTTTAATAATACATTTATTTAATATATTTGTTTAGACACACAGCAAGTATTAATATCAATGACCAAAATTTCAACCTACTACACATATATATTAGTATATTTTACATCTTATTATAAATACCAACAATATATTTATTAGTATGTTTGTCAATAAACATTAGCAACTTACTATTGAGAAATTTTTACATATATGAATATAATTTATTTATTTCTTGGGAGTGAAATTAAAATTATTTTTTTCACGCAACTGTTAAACAATGTGGACATTTATGGCGCACAATACAGAGCGCGAAATTAAACTTTTTTGAAAATAGCCGGATAAAAATTTATTACTGCGCTGTCAGCTAATTTAGCTGGCTGTTATAAACTAATCAAATACACGATAAACAAACAAATTCATATACATTCATATTTATAAATCCATACTTTCGAAATAAAATTTGTAATAAACTTTGAAGTTTTTTAAAGCACACCAACAATTATTTCTATGGTCTTAACCGGAAGTACGCTTCATGATGTGCGCGTCGACAGTTTACTATTCTCTCTCTGTAGGGAGAAAATCATACTTTTCCTCCCAACTTATTGTCAAGACGATGTTAAAAAGTAAAATTTTCTTCCTTAATAACTGAAAATAGAATGCGATACTTTTCATCTCTAGTGATTGAAAGTATAACTGTGACATCGAAAATAATTATAAAAATATAATTTGACATGTGTAACATTCAGGTGATGTATGTAAAGATGATAATACATTTTATCTAAATTACTAATTTATTTGAGAAAATTTGAATTTGTGGTTGAACAGTGAAAAATTGTATACCTCGTGATGAAAAAATCATTCTTTCGAAACATGAATTTTAGCACTTTCTTCACTTGATATACAAATCATTATTACGCATGCTAAAGTAATATTTGAATCAAAAATATTTATTTATAATGATACAAGGATGAAAAGTGCAGTTTTTCGGGCGAATGACTGAAATTTCTGGAAGAAACGAAACAATTATAGTGTTACGTTCCAAAAACGAATTGTATTATATTTAAATACATGTTTTTACTGAAGAATTTTAAATTGAAATTCCTCTCCATTGGAAATTTCTGGCTACGCCTCCTTAAGGTGGAAATCAACAGGTTTTTTCGCCTTTTTTTACTTAAATTAAGTATGATTTATAATCTTGTTAAAATTTATTTTAATTAATTATCAATGCACCTTCTATTCTTTGAAAAATGTATGACACATTTTTAAAAATAAATGAAGCATTACTCATTTTCTGAATTATAAGGAAAACAATTAATTTTTATATATTCAAATCTACAAAATTTTGGTCATAAAATAAATATTAATTGTAAAATGTTTATTAATATAATTCTATCGGATAAAAAACAATATTTATACAGGGTGTAACAGCGAAACCAACCACCGCCTATATTTTCTTTATTATTATAGTTACAAAAAAATATTATAAAGAAAAGTTGTAGAAAACCAAGGGGACATCTGCTTAAAGAATAAAATAATTTTTTAAACCAGTGGTTCTCAAGTTACAACACAAAGTTATATTTTTTCAAATGGAATTCAACCATATAATCATTTTATATCCTTACATAACAAAAATATTGAGAAAATTCAATTTAAAGTTTGATAAATTTTATTTAACATGACACAAAACAGTAGGCCATGATCAATAACTAAGCAATAAACATAATGATTATAAACCATAAACATTTAATTACCTAATACAATACTCATAATTTATTTTCTCAGTAAAAACAACAATCACAACTAATTATTATAAATAACAATGAACTTATTTTGTTTTGTGTCATGTTAAATAAAATTTATCGAAACTTTAAATTGAATTTTCTCAATATTTTTGTCATGTAAGGATATAAAATGATTACATGATTGAATTCAGAAAAAAATACTCTATCGAATAGGCTTACAAAATATGTATAATCCCATTTGAAAAAAATATAACTTCGTGTTGTAACTTGAGAACCACTGGTTTAAAAAATTATTTTATTCTTTAAGCAGATGTCCCCCTTGGTCTTCTACAACTTTTCTTTATAATAATTTTTTGTAACTATAATAATAAAGAAAATATAGGCGGTGGTTGGTTTCGCTGTTACACCCTGTATTACACCCGGTTTTCTGAACTAGACACTCTATCCCAAAATTGTCGCCATCGCCTAGGAACATAATTTTCTTATTAGTTAGGGTAGGTGTTGAGTTAGATTTGAGAACTCTGATTTGATTTTCACAGCCGACAAACAATTTTTACCACATATCTAAAAAAAAATATCTCGATGGCTCTCCATCCAATAACATATTTAAGGACCGTGATTTGACGGCTGGTAACCGCACTTCACGCGCAATAATATATCTCTTACCGAGATTTTCTTCAGCAGGGTACCATACCCAGTAATGGATAAGAGACTCGCGTCTATTTGTTTATTTATTTATTTTATTTTACTCAATATATAAGTACTATTTTATGCAACTGTCATAAAAGTTTACATTTACTTTCGCAATTCTGTCCACGGAGTTAATCTCTTTTGTATAATATCGGACGTTGTCATTAGCAGCGTTTGTTTATATAAGGCGTTGCCATTGGCATAGTATATATTGTACACCAAGGTAGAGAAGGGCATGTTTTTCGCGAGATATAAAATTGTACGATAAGACGAGGCCGAAGGTTACGATACGAGAAAAAAAGTACTTCTCGTATAAGGTAAATATATTCTTTTTTTCACCACTAGCATTTAAATTCTATTTAAGGTGGTTGACTATAGCTGTCCAGATACCCAAAAACACAACTTACTTTTCCAATTGAAATTCCTTAAGGTTTTCAAAGCACAAAAAAAAATTGTTAAATAGTTTAATCTTGCCTGCAAATTTGTTTATTACCACTTTTTTAATTTTTGTCCACAATTTTTTTCTCTTCTTCGTTTAAAATTTATCTAAATTGTATGTGTTCTAACTCAATTATAACGCAGTAATTTATAAACTGGCATTAAACAAAACAATAGTGATTCAGAAAATTATAAACTGTTAATAATTCCAATAATATTTCTTACAATTTTAACAAGAAAACAAAGCTTATGTTCCACACAAATAGTAATGTTGTAATACTGGCAATACGAGATTTTTATTTTGAATGTATTTCAAAAACTGAGGATATTATACTTTTAGACATGCAACGCCTTTTGAGTTGACTAAACAACCGGCTTAACAATTTTTACATTGATAATAACATATAAATTTTGACATGTATATTTACTTGTTTATTAATACCCACAAAAAAACTGAATACGCTGAATATTATTACATTTTTTGCTACTAGCTTAGAAACATACCATTATTTATCTATTTTTGAGTCATCAAATTTAACTACCGCTAACTTAGAAATAGTTAATAATGGATTATATTTTACCAAGGTTAATAAAGCAAAATGTCACCTATTAAAGAAACACTATAATAACAATCACAAATTAAACGTCAGATATGAAAAACAATGTTACCAAAATATATTTTTTTGGAGTATTCAGAATGTCGTCTGCTTCTGGACAAGATATGAAATTAAAAATATATTTAATTTAAGAATAATATTAATTACTACATTATTTATTGTCATTGTATTTTCTGCAACGGAGAATTAAAATGGCATATTTTCAGAACAGGAAAAATTATAAGGAAAACTTCCACACTCATTAAATTTGAAAAAAGTATGTTCAAAATTAATTAAAAATATAATTTTAAAATAATGACTTTTATAAATATCAATGTGTAATCAAGAAGACATTTTAAAAAAATAACAAGTTTATGATTGTTTGTGTGCGTCGAATAAAAAATTCGGCGGCCGAGGTTAAAATCGGAAGTAGACTATTTTCTGAGCCGAGATGCACACAAAATTTGTCATGCATTATGTTCTTTAAAAACTTCAAAATTTATTACAAATTTAATTTTGAAATGATGGTTATCATAAATGTGAATGTGTACTTGTAATCGTGTTTTTGATTTGTTTTTAACAGTCTACCAAAATAGTTGACAACCCCGGTAATGAATTTTTGTAGGGCTGTTTACAAAAAAGTTAAATTTCGCCGGAACAATTGTACACGTAAATGTCAACTTTGTTTAATAGTTTATCGAAAAAATAAAACGACATATTTTTTACATTAATAAATTCATTCTAGGATTCCCCAAATATAAATAGAGAAGATGACATTTAAAGTTAACAACATAATAGATAAATATTTATAATAATATGGAACCGGTTGACAAAGTATAAAAGTTCTACATCGGTATATACGTACGATATACATATTTCGGAATTTCCTACAAGATTTCCTCATCTCTTACGTATTCACAGAACTCAACCTGTTAACGTCGCCCGGATTTCGATACGTCAATGTCCTTTACTAATGCTTCATACTATTCATACGCACATTTTATAAATTCATCTTACGAAATAAACAAAAATAAAACATTTCTCATTTCCTTCTGTACACAAATATGCCGACAAAGATTGACGTAAATTATAAAAAGGAAAATTGATAATTGTTATCTATTTCATTGCCTACTTATTGTTAAATATTTCTAAGTATATGACAACTGTAATTTGTAGCTCTATGGTTGCGCTCTTTCTTCACAGGCGATACATTGTTAGATGTAGTTAGAGAACTAGTACTATAGAGGTACTACTGTAAAGTATTTCTTATAGTGTAGCGTAGAAAATAAATAAATAATAGAAAATAGTTGCATACATTATTCTCTCTATATTATACTAATTTGACCTACTACATTTCAAATGTCAAACATATTTATTTTGTGGGCTACTTAGTTAAGTTTGTTTTTTATGAACTTTTTAAACGGTATTATTGCACGCCGTGCAAAAAAAATGTTTTACGATTGCTATCAAAAGTTGACCATTACGCTCTAAGTTGTCATCTTAAAGTTGACGTTTTTTGTGGAACAATCGAAAAATATCTTTGTCGCGCGTCTCCAACGGCAACGCGTGAAAAAGATGTTAAATGCACCGCATTTCCAATGGCAACGCACGAAAAAGATATTAAATGCGCGCTTATTTCAATAGTTACCAGGGATACAAACAAAACAGAAACTTATCATATTAACAGTTGACAGAACGAATTAATTTTCATTTCAGATGCAATCGTAGAAAAAAATTATGTGTGTATCACGAGCGTAAATTACAGTGTTCGAGTAACAAAGAATCACTGTACGCTCTTAATACACAAATAACTATTTTGCACTGAAAATTAGACTGTACCGTATATACAGGATGAGTCTGGGAAGACGCTCCCCCCTTTAACTTTTTTATTATGAGTAATAGAAAAAAATGGTTCATATGAAAGTTTTATTATTTTAAATATACTATTTGATGGCAGATGTAGATATTTTTTATAAAGTCAGGTTTACAAGATACGACTATCAACTTTTATTTTTTAAATAGCAACCTATAATTATTTTACTAAAATATAAACCGCCATTTTTTCTCTTTTCAACGGTATAGGTGGCTATGTGAAAATAAACAAAATGTAACAGTGTTATACAACTTAACAAACTAAAGCAACAAATTCAGTAACAAAAACAACTTAAAACAAATAATTTTCACATAGCCACCTATAATATTTGTATAAAAATTATTTCTAGTATTTCTCAATTTTCTTATTTTTCTCGAATTTTTTCAGATACATTAATAAAAACTAATACACCGTTGAAAAGAGAAAAAAATGGCGGTTTTTATTTTAGTAAAATAATTATAGGTTGCTATTTAAAAAATAAAAGTTGATAGTCGTATCTTGTAAACCTGACTTTATAAAAAATATCTACATCTGCCATCAAATAGTATATTTAAAATAATAAAACTTTCATATGAACCATTTTTTTCTATTACTCATAATAAAAAAGTTAAAGGGGGGGGCGTCTTCCCAGACTCACCCTGTATGTATGTTTTTAAACGTACAATAAAATGTTGCTCTTTTTTTTGTAGGTTTGAATATTGTGCGTGTATTTTTTTCTTATTTAAGGAGCCGTGTTTAAAAAAGTTTGGAAACCGCTATTCTAGTCTACTACGTTTACGGCTACAATTTAACATGACGGCCTTGACTATCCATTCATTTTCGCATTACAGTAATTATTTTCCTTATAAATAATTATTTATAGGTTCAGATATAATAATGTTTGTGGTAATTTTTTGTTATTATTATTACTACGCAAAATATAATTTAAATCAGTGTTTCTCAAACTGAGTATCGCAGAGGAAACAATAAGTATAAAGTAATTTTAAAAATAATTTTGTAAAACTAAACTACTGAAATATAGTGATAGATGATCATTGAATAAAGTTAAATAAAATAACAAAATAAGTATAATATTATTATCACTCCATTTTATCCATGTGTGAGTGTAGTTTTAGAGATATATTTTTACACATGAAATGCGTCACGATACGTCTTTCAAAAATAGTAGTGGGCGGACGAAATTTTAATATTGGGAAAATTAATGCGGGATTTGAACTCGGGGTTTCACAAACAGATGTATTGCTAATGAGCTATTTATCCATTTACATATTATAAATAAATGAATGAATAAATTTAAATATTTACTGATGATTTTTTACGATTTTTCTATCATTTTTTATAATAAATAAATTTAATTTTTTTTTTAAGATTGGCTGGGATTTCACTTGCCTTTTATGTAGGAAGTAGGTATACTAAACTCAGTGGTGTACGTAGGGAAAGGTGCGCTAACCCCCCCTAGCAAGATTTAGACCGTTTTTATAATTTAATTATATTAATTAATAACAATTTTTTTTAAAAAAATTTCGACACTATATCAATATTATATTGTTTTAATGACTTCATTAATTGTTCATATTAATATTTCAACTATAAATTTGTGTGGATAACATCAAAATAAATATATTTTTTTCTACGATTGCTATGAAAAGTTGACAATTACGCTCTTATTTGTCATCGTAAAGTTGACATTTTCTATGGAACAATCGAAAAATATCTTTCCAATGGCAATGCAATTTTTAACAATAATTATAAATTTATTATAATTTATAAAAGTTTTATTTATTTTCAAGTAGTTTATATAACAAGGGAATAAAGTTCGTCATTATTTGTCGAGAGCGAAGATTGAATCTTGATGGCGTAGCCCGAGGGATGCAATCGCTTGAGGCAAATAATGACATTTTACCAGCTATATACGATATTTTATACACAAATGGAAAAATTCATTATTTAACAAAAGAGACTTTACACTGTCATTACCCTTTAATCTTTTTATTTCCTTAGGGAGTATTTGTCATTTTTATTTCCCTCGGTAAATAATGAAGGACTTTAAGTAACTATTTTGATAAGAATAAATTTAACGTTATTTACTGGTTGTATATAAACATATTTATTTGTTTCTTCCATAGTATTCCTTGTATAGTCATATATAAATAAAAGTAATTCATAATTAATTCTCTCTCGAATGAGCAAATACAAAATATATGTTGCCATTTAAAATAAGAATGTTGGACCCCATATATTGAGAACTTCTAGTTTATTTTTTGTTTTGTTTAGTTAATTGAAATATTCTCTTGAAATAGAAATTGTTTGCTACTATAACCAACTCTATATCTCTTATAGTTTTTGAAATAACAACAACGTACAACTTAAAATGTATAAAAAAAATACAGTGGACCACACTGTCCAAGAAATTAAAAAGTGGTACGATCGAGAGGTATTCCTCGATCAGGAGGACATTGTACCGCTGATAATTTCAACAAACGCCGAGGACGACAGCTCCGAAGAAGAAAGCGACGATGATAGCAGTGACTCGTGACAACGATACTCAAATTTTATTTTCACGTGATTACGTTTTTTTGTATTTTCAATAAATAATTTTATGCAATAAATATAAGTTTATGTTCTTATTATTTAAAATCCTACTGTGCCCTACTACAAAATTTAAATATCAATTACAATTATCATTTCTAATTTTAAAGTGTTTTAAAATTTATTATACATTTATGCAACACACATTACATTTTAATTTTTAATTTTTTTTTAGTATACCCTATAAACGCAACCGCTTTTTGACGTCATTATTCTAGTTACAAATTTTGATGACGTCTGTCTTCTGCTTAATAAATACGTGTATACCTTGCATTTGATAATTGTTATTTAACTTCATTTATTTTCTGTTGAAAAAACTCCCTTATAATATTATATATTTACATTTTGTATTTATTGTTAAATGAATTCTAAAATTCTGTAGGATCTTTTTATTGGCAAAACCTCGTTTGTAAATTATATGAAGTTACGCTACTGGCTAAACTGATGTTTAACATTTATGTATTCTGAATAATTTAAATAATGAATGCCTATCGGTCTTGAATTCAGGTGGTAACTGAGGTTGAATTCCCCTTCCCCGAATAAAATTAAATTTCCTCGAATATACAATTTTAAATATGAATTTAAATACAATGGTACGTTTTCATGATGCATGTAAAGCAATAATTGCAAATTAACTTTTAATTTTTATTATTATTTCAGATATAAATTATCGAACCGATCCATATGTACAAACCTATACAGGGTGTTTCATAACTTCAGCTACATACGTTAATGGTATATGTTATTTGATATGCTGATTACGAATCAAGAAGAATTTTTTTTTAAAACGCAAAAATTATTTTCCATGTTTCCCAGTCCAAAATTTTTCGTTGCCACTGCCACTGGGTGGATGATTATGTTAAAGTTATTAATTAAATAAAATTCTATTATAAATAACTGCTAATAATTGAATTGTGTAATTATTCTTTCGTAGTACGTCAGTAGATCAATTTATTGTTTCTTCCCTTAAATATACGGCAGCATGCATGGTTCCAGCATGATGGTGCACCACCGCACTTTACACGTAATGTGCGGCAATACTTAACTCAAACCTTCGAGGATAGGTAGATAGGACGTGGTAATCCTGTACAATAGCCTCGTAGATTTCCGGATCTAAATCCATTAGATTTTTATTTTTGGGGCTATTTCAAATTATTAGTTTATGATAACTAGGAAGCTCCTGAAACTCTGGAACAACTGAGGGAACGGGTTGAAAACGCTGCTAATTTTATGAGACATCATAATTCGTTCAACGAAGCTTACAGCGTGCTGCATTATGTATTGCAGAGAATGGCAACAATTTTGAGCCATTTTTGTAAAAATTATTCGAATTGCATGTGTTTTATTTATTTTGACATGTCAATTATTTTGAATACATAATAAACTATAACTATCGTTTCATTAAAAATAATTAAATTTTGTTTGTTTATTTTACTAGTATTATGTAATTAAAATTGTTGATTACTTACTTCATTGTTTGTGTTTAATAAGAAAGCGAATCCAGTGCAGTACTACAAAAATGTTTTAGGTAAACAACCCTTAATTTTTCGAATTTAAACAAATTCTTTTAGATTCGTAATGATCATATCAAACAACATATACCATTAACGTATGTACTCGAAGTTATGAAACACCCTGTATTTGTTATTGTTTTTTTTTATCCTAACTATTAAATCTGTGTATCTATCAACGGCCAGCAAAGTGTGAAATTCAAGCAAAGTATGAAATACAATATTAAATAATGAATATTTTTCCAAAAATAAATAGAACGGCTTGTATGTGTCGAGCGTTCTATCTATGGATTTAGAGTTGTTAGGTTGAGCGAAGCGAACTTTCAAAGTAGAAATAAATATATTAATAATAATCTACAAAGTTATATATTACGGTATATATAATTGTGTTACAGTTTAGAATGTAGTGATTTAATTAAATTTATAACGTTACAAATGAAACATGAGTCACTAGATAAAGTTTCCTCTAAAGATCTTTCAAAAGTTTCCTGTTGACTAACAAGAATTTGAAATAAAATAACTTGAAATATCATCAAATAAAAGCTGTGTGTACAAGAAAATAAACAAAACAAACACCTGACATTCGTGAGCACAGAGCGAGCGTGTTGCTTATAATGAAACAACGACAAAGATAGACGTAGAAGAGAAAGAGACAAAAGTTTACTTGTCAGATTTGCATATAACCGCAAGATGACTTCCTCTGTTTCTGTTATATTTGCACGTGTCACACACCTGACAGTAAATTACTAAACATTTTATCCTCTTCTGTCATCTGTAAATATGAAATGTAACTAAATGCAATAATTATTATTATTTAGGATTCGTTTTCTCATGAGACGATGAATATTTTACCATAATAATGAACAAAATGAGGAACTAACAGACTCTTAATACCTAAACAGATAACAGAAAAAAGAAGAGAATACAAATTTTATATTTCTTTATTTATTTACGCTAAGAACTATTATTTATATATTGAAGATGAAACAGAAAGAATTTTTCAAAATTCACAAAATTTCAATAACGGTTTACATGAAGTAAACTTTTTAGTGGCACTGGTTTAAAAATTATTTCTAATATATTAATAATTAAATTATAATTATAAACACTACAATAGTCTATTTATTTACTATACAATATCAGATAAAGGCCTCAATAATTATGTTATAATTATAATTTAATTATTAATTTATTAGAAAAAACTCTCAAACCAGTGGCACTAAAAAGTTTACTTCATGTAATGTACAATTTATATTGCGATTTAAAAAAATATCTTCCTATTTCATCCTGAGTACGTTGCGAAAAATCAGTTCCATAAGTTGTGAAACACTTTTTTTATGATCTTCATTTTATATAATATATATATTTTTTCGTAACAAGTACACAAGAAACACGTTCTTATTCCCTAATTTTAGAGAGAGAAACACTACTTTTCTCCCCTAGGGAGAGAAACATTATATTTCTCTCCCTAGCTAGGATGTTTTTCTCCCTAGGTAGCATGTTTCTCCCTCTAGAGACTACGATTATTAGCTGTTTGCGGCGTTTCCTAGGTAACTAGTTACGCAACCCATATTTGACATTTGTCCCGATAAGACAGTAATTTTTGTGCACTTGTTACGTAAAGTATAATATGCTTCACGGGAGGGCGCGATTATCCCTTGTGTGAAGTTGGCAAACCTCGGGAATAATCGCTTGTTTCTCTCCCTTGATGCATAACATACTATTTATTATTATTTCAAAAGTCGAGTCACTAATTTTCTATTAACGTTTGCCCCTAGATCGATTAGCAATAGATACAAATAATTTGAAAACATATATTATCGAGGATAATTCCAATGATCGTTTCTGTCTTTCATCATTAATATTAATATTAAGTAGAGTTGGTGATCTAGTGAGTATCCAGTCGGCTTGTGGTTCTTAAGGACCCGAGTTCGATACCCGCAACCGACAAACTGGCTTTCACAAATTTAATATCAACTCCTATGGCTCCCTCTCCACTAACAACTTTGGGGGCCGTGATTTGTCGGCTGGTAACCGCGTAAAATATATCACTTACCGAGGTATGTTACGGCAGAGTGCCACTCCCAGTAATGGGTAAAAGGCGTGATGATATATTTATTTATCATTAATATATCATATCAATTTAAATAAAAAGACGCTGAAAAGAAAATTGAATGAATATTTATGGCTATTTGGTTGTATTAAATTATTTATTATTTTTCTGTACGTCTTACAAGTAGACCAAATTTGGGTTTTCTTCAAACAAACTTGATTATTTTATAGTAACATGAATCTAGCAATGTAATACTATTACAAAATCTCGCCATCTTTGATATCCCATTTACTTTGTCAATTTGTTTCGCGAGTTGTTAGAAAACAAACACTTTCTCAAAAATAAAAAAATGTCTGATAAACACGAAAGACCAAATTTTTCATGAATAACTTAATATTTCATATTTTTGCATGATCTTATGTATGTATGAATGTATTTACTACAAATTTAAAAAAAACCTTAAAGCCTACTATTCAAAATTCATGCAGTATTTCTTTACCCTTATTGAATTGTAGTGAATTATAGGTATTAGACTTGTGCTCAAATTATTTAAATAAATAATACGGTATAATTAAATAAATTATAATCCTAAATTTCGAAATAGAAATATATTTCAGATTTTAAGTATTTGTTCAACTTATACATGAGACAGCATTTGTTTAAGCGCTTGATGTTTTTGGAAATGATTACATTTTCATTTACTATAAATTGGGACTTAAATCCCGTGAAACTGCGCTTCGCTAAACGTACTAAAACATATTACAAGTTGCATTACTTCGTTAATTGACGCACTTAAAACCTTGTTTGCTTTTTCTAACTTCGGCTTTCGTACAAATATTGTTAATATGATTATGTAAAATAGGTATTTACTGCGTTGCCATGCCTACAAATCTTTGTTTTACGTTTTCATTAATACCACAGAAAAGCAATGAGACAACGAAATTTTGCATGAGGATTTAGGAAGACATTTTTTTCTAATAATTTATAAGTTACTCATTACATAGAATTATTACCAATTAATTCAACATTTAGATTTATTAGATCAAAAAATACAATAAGCATACAAAATATTCGTATAATTTCTATTATAAAACTTGTCAAAATTATTTTACAAAAAAATATTTTATAAAAAGATTTGATGAACCAAATTTCCTATCACCTGTATCTAAATCGTCTTTAAAATTATTTAGAAACGACTGACAAGTAACAACAGAAAATAAATGAATACATCATTACATTTAAATTTATATAATTTCATGACAAATTACGTACTGATTTCAATAGTAGCACTATCACTATGCGGTTCCGTAATTGAATTGTCAAATCTAGATGTAATCCTAACCATTTCGTTTTCAATATCTTTGATATATGGACGCAACCAATCCAAGTAAAACGAGATGTCCACATAAACTGCATAATGATTAGTTTGACAATAATTAGTATCAATATCTCTCAGAGATGTCGAGACGACTCCTCTTAGATACCACGTAGTCTTGTGTCGTAAATAGAAGCCACTTCCGGAATCTCCATAGCATGGTCCGGAATATTGTCCTCCTGGAAAAACAGAAGATTATCATGGGAAACGATATTTCAAATTAAAACTACGTAGAAAATAATGCATTCAAGAAAGCTTGACTAGCGACAATTTCTTGATAAGTGCCCAACTTCAGACAAATAAATTCAGACTCAATATTAGCAAGTTTAGTGTTCTCATTTTCTATTTATTGTAGTTAGTGGCCTAACTGACAGCTGAGGCTAACAATTAACCGATATGTAAATTAATATAATGTTCAATTTACGCCTTTAATACACAATAGTTATTGTATGTATGTAATTAAGAGCGTAAGGTGATTCTTTGTTACTCGAGCACGGTAAGTAAGAGTGTAAGAGGAACAAAAAATCACTTTACGCTCGTGATACACACATAATTTTTTCTACCATTGCATCTTAAAATTCATTCTATCAACTGTCAATATGACAAGTTTCTATTTTGTTTGTATCCCTTGTAACTATTGAAATAAGCGCGCATTTATAATCTTTTTCGCGCGTTGCCATTGGAAACGCGCACATTTAACGTCTTTTTCGCGCGTTATCATTGGAGACGCGTAAGAAAGATATTTTTACGATGACAAATGAGAGCGTAATTGTCAACTTTTCATAGCAATCGTAGAAAAAATATCTATAGCGTAAGCATAATGGCTAGAAATCCGCTTTTCCGTTATGAATATAGTGATGAAATTGAAATAAATGTTTACCGCGGCTTGTATCGTAATAACCATTGAGAAAGCTTTCCTCAATATAAACAGTTACATGGAAATAACGTATTTGTTTTCGTCGCTTCGCCATTATCGCTGTTTTTATCGTCTATCGTCGCTCTAATATAAAAGCACCCCACTAAATTTATAATAATTTGCGATATAAAAAAGGGTATCGAGTCGGCCTATGGATCTTGAGAACCCTAGTTTGATTCCCACAGCCGACAAACAATTTTCACCAATTAAAAAAATGTACCCATGTGGCTCCCCCTACACTAACATCTTTGGGGCCGTGATTTGACGACTGGTAACCGCACTTCACGCGAAGAAATATATCCCTTACCGAGATTTGCTTCGACAGAGTGTCTCACCCAGTAATGGGCAAAAGGCATGATGATATATATATTTATTTAATTTATAAAAAAGTTCTTAACAGTTCGTTTTACATATATAAATATATTTCATGGGTCATGTCGCCGATGTCAACGACCCTAATATATGAATATTTTTCATGAAAAAACTTCAAATTATTTACAATTTTACTAACCACTTTAAAATATATTGTAAGTTCCTACAAGAGCTCTGAAAATAGCCATTGATAGCGTTTTTTTTTTACATTTCACCTTATAACTATTGAATTTTTCACGGCACATCGGCTTAAATTACTCCGAAACATATAATAGACAGGTATTAAAAGCCAAAAGACTGATCTGTATACAGAAAAAGTTTTCGTGCACTGTTTCTGACAGGAGTTTTGGCATTATCGTTAACATTCTATATTTTCATAATCGTTTGATATTATATGAGTTCTATTTTAATAAACAATACTTGTCTATTATATATGTTGGAGCAATATGAGCTAATTGACCGTCAAAGTATATAAAAAATTCAATAGTTATAATGTGACATGTAAAAAAACGCTAAAATGGCTATTTGTGAGAACTCAAAACCTGCTTTAAAATGGTTAATGACATTGCAAATCGAAGTTATTAAATGAAAACGATATGGTCCCTTTTACGCTCCAACCTAATAAATGCATAACATCCCCATAAAATGGGGTAGTACAAACCTTTGAAATATTCTTAAAACATCCACTCATCAGATGTATCAAGAATCAGACTTCGTCTAACATTCTCACAAGACACCTTACTCGGTTCACCTATATTCATGTTCCCTCCATACATGCTCCTTTATTCCTTACAATCGGAATCTTTCATCAGGCAACAATCCATAAATCACATCTATCCATTCGCTCATATACACCTATTTTAATAACATATCACTTACGCCCACTCCTCTAAAAATGAACCTTTAAAAATAAGAAAGGACAGAAGCGTCAAATTGTTTATGAAAGTTAATTCTATACAATTGCATTTAGACACTCTATAGTATGGGGTAGGTGGATCAGTGGTATTGAGTCGGCCTATGAATTTGAGAACTCGGATTCGATTTCTAAAACCGACAAACAATTTTCATTACATTAAAACTACTCCACTAACGTCTTTGTGGCCGTGATTTCACACACCCAGTAATGGGTACAAGGCGTAATGATATATATAGTTTTGTAGTAAGAATTGAAAAATGAATAAAAAATATGCAAGTAAGGGTTTGTCTTCTTGTACTTCTTTTTGAAAGTGAATTTCATACAATTACAGATAAACACTTTAACGAAAAATCTAAACAACGTATCTAAAATGTCTTTATTCATCAGATTTAGCTTGCAATTAACCTTGGCTAAACGTTCTTATCCTGACACACCACTTTCGCCTTAACCACATTTATAATTTCTTTCATCCAGACTACCAAAATCCGGAACAAATGTCACAATATCTTAACTGATTTTTCGTAACACATACACAAGAAACACGTTCTTATTCCCTAATTTTAGAGAGAGAAACACTACTTTTCTCCCCTAGGTAGCATGTTTCTCTCCCTAGAGAGATGTTTCTCTCCTTAGAGACTACGATTATTTGCTGTTTGAGGCGTTTTCTAGGTAACTATTTACGCAACTCATATTTGACATTTGTCCCGATAAGACAGTAATTTTTGTGCACTTGTTACGAAAAGTATAAAATGCTTCACGGGAGGGCGCGATTATCCCTTGTGTGAAGTTGGGAAACCTCGACCCCTCGCTTACATCTCGGTTTGCCAACGTCACACGCGGGAATAATATCTTGTTTCCCTCCCTTGATGCATAACATACTATATACTCACTCATTTTCTCAACCTCACATTCATCGTACACCAATGTATCCCTGACACAATCTCTTCTTTTTCTTTTGGATTTGTATGAAATATAATCGTACAATACCTGCGCAGATGGTGTGATCAGTAGCAAGAGTCTTAAAATGGTCAGTAGATTGTCTGCACATTTCCAGAGTTACTATTGGAACATTCGTTTTCATTGGGGTACGACTGGAAAAATCATCATTTTGAAATATTCCCCATCCAGCAACTGTACCATATGGAAACACGCCATCGAGATTTATCCCGAAAGGCCAGATGCATGCTGGATATATCTTTAAACGAAACAGATTATTTTACAAACAGGAATACGTAAATAGGTCAAGTTAAATACACGTGTTATATTTCTACAGCCGAAATCTGACTGTCAATAAACAATAAACTTACTCATGTGGCACTTCCACCATATGATTTTCAGACTGATTATCAAATTTCATGCTCAAAAAAATACCATTTACTCAGATCTGCTATAGTAATATATCACATTTAGTAAAGGGTAAAGAGTTATATTTATAACATTTAATTAATTAACTTATATGTTATTCTGCACAACAGGAATTTAATTAATGTTAAAAAAACCACAGCTTACAGCGGAATATGAACCACTCAAACGTAATCGTATTACTTTGAGATAAGTTAGTATTTTCTATAGCCTAGACTAAATTAACTCATACCATACTAAAATTAGTATTTCACAATATCAAGATAGAAAGATTAAGTAATTTTTTAGTGATTTTGAGAAAAAGTATCTTGGCAATTTGTTTATCAAAATTTTAAATATTTCAATAATTACTTTTTATTAACATTAAAATAATATGCAATTTAATTAATTTATGGAGTAAGTGTCTCAGTAGTACCCCCACAGCCGACAATTTTCATCAAATTAAATCTACCCCTGTGGCTCTCCCTCTACTAATTTAGTTGGGGGCCGTGATTTGATGGCTGGTAACCGCACTTCACGCAAAAAAATAAAATCTGCCACGGCTAAATGCCACACTCAGTTATGGGTGAAAGGCGTGATGATATATTTATTTATTTTATTTACAATTTAATTAAATTATAATGAGAAAAAAATAGATACCGCCATAATTTGAACCTTAGATATATGAGTCATGATATCTAAACTTATAGTACACAACAAAATAGGGAGAAAAATTAGAATAAAATCAGATTTGAATCACATGTCGACATGATCGGAGGTCATAGGTTCCGGGTTCAATTTCTAGAGGTATCTCAATTTTTTTATTACTCAATTTGATTTCATCTGTTGTTAAGTATTTACTTAAAGTATTCACTTTGTTTCAAAATTAATAAATAGATAACAATAAGTAAGACACAGAAATGTGTAAGATATTCGGCTGTAACAGATCTCGTTAAACGATATATTTTGAACTTGTAATGCGATTATAAAATAAAATAAAATGAACATATCATCACGCCTTTTACCTATTACTGGGTGTGGCACTCTACCGTAGCTTGATAAGGAATATATTTCTTCGCGTGAAATACGATTACCAGTCGTCAAATAATGGCCCCAAAGTTGTTAGTGGAGGGAGAGCCACAGGGGTAGATTTAAATTGGTAAGAATTGTTTGTCGGCTGTAGGAATCGAACCCAGATCCTGAAGTCTACAGGCCGACTCGATTCCACTGAGCCATCTATGAAATGCAGTTTCAAGTTGTTAAATCATGCTAACAAAATTGTTACTGGAAAGAGATCCAATTTATATAAAACATACGATTGTATCTGATTGGTACATATTTTACAGGTGTACTGTAATTGAAATTGAGTTCTTGTTCTACAAAATAGCAAATAAATAAATAAATTGTTTATATTAATGAAACAAATAAACATTTTAATAGAGTTTATTTATGAATTTGTTTGTATTTAAGGTACCTACCTGTTGAGTAAACGGCACAGCATCAATGAATATAATAGCAATATCAGCATGAGCTTCATCCTTTTTATAATCTGGATGAGGAACAATAGATTTAATATCTCTTTTAAGTGAACCTTCTTCCAATTCCATGCGATCATGTTTTCCTAATTGTACAGCTGTTACCTGTTGTCCTACGACGCAATGTGCCGCTGAAATATAGGTACATAAAAAGTTTATCATAAATATTGTTACATAAATGTGAATTTCTTATATTTGTAATAACTAAAATCAACCATAATTTAATTCAAACATTTTTAGAATTATTATTGATGCAGTAGCATTGAGTCGGATTCTTGATTCATTTCTAACAGCCGATAAACAATTTGCATCACATTTGTACTCGTATTACCGCTGTGGCTCCCCCATCACTAACATCATCACGGGCTGTGATTTGACGATTGGTAGCCGCACTTCACTCGCAAAATATATCATTTATAGAAATCAGCTACACTCAATTATATATATACGAGTATATATCGAATATAACATGAAAACTTGTCTATAAGCTTTTCACACGAGATATAACTTTTTCCTTGCGCAAAAGTGGGCAGTTTTAGACAAAAATGCTTTAAATACAAATTATAGGTAATTAAATTTTACATCTCAGTCAGTAATCACATTTTATTTTGCCAATTTACTAATCAGTTTTACAGAATTGCTTATTTATAGTGATAGCAACAAAATAACAAACAAATATATGTTTTACATATCAGGAAAGTTTAGTTTCACATGGATTTGTGATTTATTTAAGTGACAATAAAAGTTATTGTTATGGTAACTGAAGAAAAGTTACAAACTAAACTTTGTGATACATTTATTTGTAATTTTTTTAAATTTCACGAATACAAAATTAATGGGGTAGGTGGCTCAGTGCTATCGAATAGACCTGTGGAATTGACAACCCGGGTTCGATTCCCACAAGCAACAAACAATTTTCACCACGTTAGAACTACTCCTGTGGCTCCCCCACCACTAACATCTTTGGGGATCGTGATTTGGCGACTGGTAACCGTACTTCACGCGAAAAAATATATCACTTACCGAAGTCTATTTCGGCAGAGTGCCACACCCAATAATGAGTAAAAGGCGTGATGATATATTTTATTTATTTACAATTTGTGTTTAAAACATACTTTTGTTTAAAATGAACTGGCCAATTTTGCGCAAGGAAAACCTGATTTTCCATGTTAAACGTCTATGGCAAGGTTTTCTGATATATATATATATATATATATATATATATATATATATATATATATATATATATATATATATTCCATTTTAAAAATATTTTAAAAACGAAACAATTGGGGTAAATAAAAATTATTTGTTTATTGCGTACCTGTAACGACATGCTTATCTGAAACAAGCGTTCCACCACAAATAGTATCCCTGCTAATATACTCCAGGTATACCAACCAAGGAAACTCTCTTTTCGCAACTGCAGTACCATTAAGGACCAAAGTAGCTACTTGTAGTCTACGTTCCATACGCGGCTTCATCCCGCATTTGAAAGGTAGATCTTTAAGCCATAGTCCATTGTCAGCCATTCTTGAAGTAATTTCAACCATTGGCATCATATTCGGCTCTCCACCTATTGGTTGCCTTGTAACATTTGGTTGAAAGCTAGTATGTTTTGGTTGAATATAAAGCCAATCAGAGAATGCAGGAAAATATTCTTCTGTATGCGACATGTGTTCAGTTCGAATTGAAGTACCTCCAAAAAGGAAACTGTGTTTGAATGACCAATTGTTGTGATAGAAAACTGAAAAATATATATTAGTTTGTTTTATTTACTTTGTTATAAAATGTTCCCATTGGGGCAAACAATAATAGTTACCGACTTTTTGCAAAAATTTAATTTATGACTCTTGATATATACACATGAAAATAATTCAAAACTATTATGGTTTTCATTCATAATTTTCTTAAAATATATTCCCGGTTCTTTGATTTTGACGTCACTCATTTGATTTTTACACGACCATACTTAAATATACATGTATAATTTCGATGTTATACGCCAATCGTCAGCTCCATGCTATAGCAATCTGACTTAACATTATTTAGCTGTCACCTGTCAGAGTGAAGGTGAGTTCTTCTTACGATAGCACTACAGCTCAAATCGGGTCGGAGCCTTCGGGGAACACCGAGCCGCAGTTTTTACACTACCGTACTTCCGATTTTTGTAGTCAAACGCTTTATTATTTAGGACGTACAAGTGACTAGCTTATAGCGACCGAGTGTGATAAATACATGTAACTCTAGTTTAATATTTTACGACAAATCACACATTGTCGACAGGCGGATTCGAACTGACGAACCTTGGTTCGGGTGACGTCACAGTATGTTAAGAGAAGAGCTTTAACACGCTCGGCCACCGCGCCTGTAAGTGAGTTATGTGCATCAAATATATAATTAATATATAAAAATTGTACTATTTAAACTTCTATCCACGGAACACGTGTTGAAAATCGCGACGTAACTGCAGTATAGTATAATGTGTGTCCGTCAGAGTGATATTTGTCGTGTTAATGACAGCCAACTCGGAATTTAAATTTATTCCAATATAAAAAAAATCATATCTTTAAAACTATACACATATAAGACGTAAAAATTTAAGTTACATATAATATAATAACCTCAGAAGAAATCTGAAACTGTGCGATAACTCCATTACAGTCCAGGAAAGAAAAGGTTCGAAAAACCATGTACTCTAACCCCCCCCCTCACACCCCGTTCATCCAATGAACATTAATTTTTATTTTAGCATAATAGTATAAAAGTACTGATAAACCAAATTGATTCTGCCCAAAAGCCTTTATTTCTTCCACATTTATTTACCAATACGCAAAACTTTACAAAACCGTACCAAACCTTTAATTTTTTATTAAGCTGCCTTTGCTAGAAACATTAGAATTTCTTATGAAATCTAAACTTCTGGATCGTAGTTTTATTGTTGTTTAAGTTAAAGTCAACAAAGATTGATTAAACCTGTAAACTATGTATTACTAACTAATCATAAAAGTAAACATGTTGCTTATAAACAAACAATTGTGTCTAAAGAGTTAGCACGCCTACTTTATTAGCAACTATGTTAAATTTAGTTAATCCTAATATTTAACTAGATCATTATCTGTTAACAACATTTTTTTTTATAATTTCTTTAGAAATTATTAAAATTTTAGTAATCTGTAAACAAAATAGACCTACAAATTGCAAAGAAGGATGAAGAAAACAAACAATATATATTACAATATAAACAAAATGATATTAGGTAAAGAGGAATTAAATAGGCAGACAAAACTAAAAGTATATAATGTAATAGCCCTTCTGACAGTCACATATACAAGCGACTTATGGAGTATACAGAAGAAACTTGAAGGAAAGATAATCGCTACTAAAATTAAATACCTAAGAAAGATTGCGAGAAAAACAAAATGGGACAGAGAAAGAAATAAAAATATAAGAAGAATGATAAATCAAAAAATAGATATAGTTAAAAAGAAAGAGTAAAAACAAGTGTGATGGTACGGATAAATAATAACGGTGGACCAAAACTAACTAGTTCTGGAAGCATGAACAAAAGAAGGAAAAGAGGCAAACCGAGGAAAACAAAGTGGGAATAGCAGATATAAAAAACCAGAGAGGAGAAAATATAGAAGAAATGAAAAAGATGGCAAAGAATAGGAAAAAATGGAAAAAATAACCTATAAATGAAGAATTATATCACTCAACCTTGGTAAAAAAATAAAGGAGGAGAAGAAGAAGAAGTATTCTGTAAGTAGTATAATTTACCTGAGCATTTTTACACTAAAAATGTTTCATATAAAGTATGAGTAAAAAGTAATATCTTTATATTGGCAGCAATGCAAAGCTGTAAATCTAATCGGAACTTCAACCGAAACCGAATTGAACCGATAGAATTAAGTGCACTGAATAAGATTGTTTTGAGCGGAATAAAAATTATTTATGTTTTACATTTAATTAATTTGTTCAATTTAAATTTTGACTAAATATTATCTGATTTTTATTTAGAATTTTGATTAAAAATAGTCGTTCAATACAAATTTAAATGAGGTAGGTGGCTCAGTGGTATCGAGTCAGCCTGCGAATTTGAGAATTTGGGTTTGATTCCCACAGCCGACAAACAATTTTTATCACGTTAAAATACCCCTGTGGCTTATGCTCCACTATTATCTTTGGGGGCCGTGATTTGACAGCTGGTAACCGCACTTCACGCGAAGAAATATATCACTTACCAAGATCTGCTATGACAAAGTGCCACACCCAGTAATGGGTAAAAGGCGTGATGATATATTTATTTATTTATTACAAATTTAAAATAACTTTTATATTTTTTAAATATTTACTTCGGTAAATGTTTACAGAACGTAGGTACGTAGTATGTATAAATATGTATCTGTAAATTTGAATTAATAGTTATTTACATTGCAAGACCGTTATACGGAAATTTACAGACAAGCATAGAAAGGTAACGGGCGAGCGCTAGCGAGCCTGTTATCTGTGTGAGCCTGTAAATTTCAGTTAACGGTCGAGCATTGTACAATGTTTTATGTGCATTTGAATCGCAATATATGTATATTTAATCAAATTAATTGCAATAGTATAACGCAATAACTAAAATGTTCAATCAAGGTAGACTTTGAAAATCTGACAGATTTTGTTTAATCAAAAAATATTTAAGTGTCAAACGTTTAAAATTAGATATGTTGTCGTGATAACCAATATGAACAGCCCGTTATAAATTTTACACGGGCTAGCACGTTATAAGTCTCGTAACCCCTAGAGAGTTAAGTAAACAGTTCTTTACGATTCAAATGTACGTAAAATTATAAACTACACACAACAAATTCGTTAATTATATAAACAAATTAAATAAAAACAATGGAACCGAATGGTCGAAAACAAACCGATCTTATATACTAGTTCATGAACGGTTCCAAAATTTAATTACTTTAAATCAGAACAAAAATTGAACCGACGGAATATGAACCATGAATCGAAACCAATCTGATTTTTTCAGTGGATTGCAACGCTGATAAAAATCATATAAATGTATTATTTTAGTCACAAATTGCCGAAGTGGTGATAATTAATCGGTTAATCGTAAAAATAATGATTGTCATTAACTTATAATCAGTAATATATAATGATCTAGTTACAAAAAAGAGGGAAACGTAATTCACACCATCTCAAGGACAATAACTGTTAATCGGTGAACAATTTTAACAATAATTAATTCTTGTGGTATAGCCAAATAAATTACTGTTAAAGATAAAGGTTAATATTTCCTGTCGACCTGGTTAAGCCCAAATCTAATCTAACTTCAAGAAATTTTTTTGGCTAGACTTTTTAGATTTGTGGGCTATCTTAACCACAAAATAGTACGCGAACACATAATACAGAAAATTAAATATATCAAAATCGAATAACACCATCATGATACTAGGAAATTTCCAGGTAAACTACTCAAATGTGGTCTGTTCTTAGAGTTTTTTTATGTAAAAAAAATATTGTTTAATTATTCAACAGTATAATAAAATTGATAGGAAATAGTCATTTGTGTATAAAAAACGTAAAATGATTCTTTGGTGCTCGACCACGGTAATTGTAGTGCGAGCCGATGGGAAGAGCTGCAATAGTATAAGAGAAACAAAGACACTTTGCACATATAAATGTTTCTTCGATTGCATTTTAAATGATTAAAAAAACGTGTATGTACTGAAAATAAATTCGTTCTGTCAATCACAAGTTTCTGTTTTGTTTGTATCCCTGGCAACTGTTGAAATAAGTGCGAATTCAATATCATTTTCTCGAGTTGCTATTGAAATCGCGCCACAAAGTTATTTTTTCTACGATTGCTATGAAAAGTTGACAATTACGTTCTCATTTGTCATCGTAAAGTTGATGTTTTCTGTGGAACAATCGAAAAATATCTTTTTTGCACGTCTCCAATGGCAACGCGCGAAAAAGATATTAAATGCGCGCTTATTTCAATAGTTACCAAGGATACAAACAAAACAGAAACTTGTCATATTGACAGTTGACAGAATGAATTTATTTACAGTACGTATATGTTTTTAATAATTTAAAGATGCAATCGTAGAAAAAATTATGTGTGTATCACGAGCGTAAATTGTCTTTGTTCCTCATACACTATTGCAGCTCTCGCCTACGGCATATGAAAATAGTTTTCAGAAATAATATTTAAATAATAATTAAAACAATTTTTGTTTTTAGTTCTGTATATTACAGCTTATTATATTTAACTTTAAATTTTAGTTTTTAATTTTCCATATATGTCATATATTTGTGCCTAACAGGTGAGTAAAAATACAATATTTCCGCTGTTTAAATACTTTTGAAAACAACAAATCGGGTTAGTTCGTTTGTTATCGGAAACGATCGAAAACATTCGGATTTGTACATTATATGTACTAGGTAAGATTTTTTCTTTTAATGATAAATAACTTCACTGAACCTGTTTCAGCAGTACCTTACCAATTAGTTTATATCGTTTGTTCGTTTTGAGTTAGTAGAGTGCGGACTATTGTTATGATAGAAGTGTTTTAGGTATTTTGTTAATGTTTAAGTGAATATTTAGTGATGTTTCAATGCGTAAATTGATTTAAATAGTGTGTTACTGTGCGTAGTAGTGCGTGGAATATAAATGAAACATTAATATATGTTCGGTAGTTCTGTGCCGGTGGACAATTTGGAACGTAGGCGGCAACTGATTCTGCTCAAAGTATGTAATAATATTATAGTTAACATTGTGAAAAAACTTTCAAAATTCTTAATCTGGATTCACATAGACCGGTAACACCCGCAAATTAGTCGTAGTTGACGACGTTATATGATGTGATTGGTTGAATCTTGCCGGTCCGAACAGTTAAAGATTGATGGCGGTCTTGAAATATTTCAATGTTTTATAGTCTTGATGGTCGTCATCGAAGTAATTTTTAATTTAAATATATGAAATTTCCATTGTCCCAACAGAATACAAATTAATTTGAAATTTATTACGAATATTGTTCAATTACTTAGCATGTATTTATATATGACATAAACAACATAACACTATATGAAAACAAAAAACAATATGCAATCTCTCGTTATTATAAATCAATATGTCATTTTGCTTAAACAAAATTTAGTAATCATTTTTATATATGCAAGTCTGGATTTTTTGACATTTCATGTGAACAATCTCTAAATTTTTTCGTAACACATGCACAAGAAACACATTCTTATTCCCTAATTTTAGAGAGAGAAACTCTGCTTTTCTCCCTAAGGAGAGAAACATTATGTTTCCAGAGGTACCATGTTTTTCTCCCTAGAGCGATGTTTCTCTCCCTCGAGAGATTAGCTGTTTGTGGCATTTCATAGGTAACTAGTTACGCAACCCATATTTGACATTTGTCCCGATAAGACAGTAATTTTTGTGCACTTGTTATGAAAAGTATAATATGCTTCACGGGAAGGCGTGATTATCCCTCGTGTGAAGTCAACTTCACACGCGGGAATAATCGCTTGTTTCCCTCCCTTGATGCATAACATACTAGTACATCACGAACGTTCCATTTGAATCCAGCTTAAAAGTTACTTTTCTTTTATTTATTTATTCAAAATAAAACCATCAGGCGGTGAAACTGACAATTAGAGATTTAATTATTATAAAGAATATAAAATTATTTACAGGCGTATTCTGTAATTGACTATGTTCATAACGCCTGTTAAAATTGTGAATAACAATAGACGACACTTATTAAAACTTATAAACTACCATTAAATATTAACAAAGCCAAATACAAAATATGTCCCTAAATAATTTAGTTACTTACTGTAAGTACCCGTGCAAATTTTCATTCCATTCAAATTAATATATTTAACAGAAGGAATTTCATCTTCTTGCCGTACAGGAAGAAGAAGACGATAATGAATACTCTTCCCCATTTGTGCATCTTTTGCAGTTTCATCTTTTGATTTAAATAATTCCAGATCTCTTTCTCCCTAGAACAGTATAAATTTCTGTATTCGTGTATCCAATAACAATTTATAATATTATTTAAATGGAGTAGGTGGCTCAGTGGTATCGAGTCGGTCTGTGGATCTTGAGAACCCTGGTTCGATCCCCACAGCCGGCAAACAATTTTCACGAATTTAATTTTCACCCCTTTAATACTACCCTTGTGGCTCCCCCTCCACTAATATCTTTGGGGGCCGTGATTTGACGGCTGGTAACTGCACTTCACGCGAAGAAATATATCAGTTACCGAGATCTGCTTAGGCAGAGTGCTTCACCCAGTAATGAGTAAAAGGCGTGATGATATATTTATTTATTTATATTTAAATAGGTTAAAGCGTTCACTAGAAATTTGATTTGACTAATAGATGTCCCCAGAAAACAAAGCATTTTTTGCATTTTTGTCTAAATTCACCATAAATTAATAAAATATCCACTTGCTTATACTTACAGAAATCATAGTTACGCATTTTAATTGTTTTAAATAAAGCTACAGCGAACATTTATTGTATTAATTAGATATTTTTGGAATTATTAGTTACTGAAAACTTTTATTTGTAGCAGATAATTATATTTAGAATTTTATTTATAATTGAAAAATATAAAAATATATAGGTGCTCCATTTAAAATAAGAAAGTTGATGCCACTTCCGGTTAAAACAAAAATGGTATGTTTATCATATATAGATAAAAATATTGCAACATATGAGACGTGTACGCATATAAGTTTTGAATTAGATATAAATAAATAAATTAATAGAACTGCTGCTTTTTCTGTGGACATCCAATATCCAGTATGCTCTAAGAAAATGTTGGTACAGGAAAATCAGTTATTTTGCAAATAAAAAGTGTCCATTAAATCATTATTTTATGAATTTTACCAAAAATACATACTTGCGTGTATTAAGTGTGCGTTCTATGGACTTAGGGTTTGTTTGTTCAATATTAAAATAAGTGTATGAAATTTGGCATTGAGTTAAAATCGATTCTAACAGCTTGCGTGTGTGGGGCATGAATTGCTCTACGGGCTTAGGATTTGTTTGTTACTAGGAAAAGCGAAGCAAACTTTGCCAACAGTGTGTGCTAATATAAAAATAATTGGTGAAAAAACAAATTTACATTTATAATTTTGTACATTGCCTGCATTTTATACTTTGCCGGTAAAATATAATCATATAATATGAGCTTAAAATCACAATTTTTGACCCGTAATTATTTTTTCGTTCTAAAAATTTTAATTATTTTCATAACGCAGATATCTTACATTTACTAAATTCTACAATTAATTTTTTACAATTTTATTTAAATTTAACAATAAATAAACTTTATACACAAAGTGTATAGCAGTATTACGAGCATTTTTTTACACTCCAATAGGTTATCATGACTATTATTTTGTATAAAACGAGTAAGTTTGACTTAGTTCAGAAAAGTTTATTTCCTGTTTCAGCGATTGTCATGCCAAGATTTATGTATGTATTGACTTCAAATATTAATTGTGCATTAGAAATATAATATTATATGACTTACTAAAATGTCATTTAATTCTCTCGCATACAAATAAAATAAATAAATCTGCGAAATAAAACATGAAATGAAAAAATAATATTCGGGCCAAATGTTGTTATGCAGATCTCTTATATTGTATATGTCAATGTTAAACCTATCCGCACACATTATTTAATACAAATTAAAACAGTTAAAAAAAAACCTAATAATTTATAATATTTATAACAAGAGTGAAGATTTTGAGAAGTAGATAGTTCAGTGGTATCGATGACGTCACAGTATGTTAAGAGATGTGTCTTAACACTCTCGGACACCGCGCCTGTTCGAGATTGCTTCATTTGGATATGGGTAAAATGGTGTATCTATTTTAATAATTTTAAATACATACGCTATGTACTGCTCCATTGCTTCCAATAGATATATTAAGAACTGTCCACTGTCCCTCTCGTGGGGGTGGAATAGTTATTATTCCGTAGTTATGTTTGCCATCATTATGGTATTTGAATACATCAGGACATGGACTTACAATTAATGTTTCTTGACAACTTATTTTTTTAACAAATACACTTAATACTAAAATAACCACTATTCCCCACAAAATATTCATTTTTGTTTAGGTTAAAACTAAATTAATTTATCATCCACGAATAAACTTCTCACTTCTAAATGGAAAACACAGTTGATACTGGTGATTTATATATAAATATACTTCCGTTTTTAGAGATAATGATTCAAACTACCTAGTAGATAATTTACCAACTCTTGATGATAAATAGGATGTCAGACCGCAATCCGGAATATTATGTAGTACCACACATTTATAATTTGCGTTAATACACATAAAAAGTAACGCGTGTATAAAGGATTATATTAAAGTACAAGATCGGTAAGTGCCTCATAATTAAAACAAGACGATAAAATGTTAGAAAGGTTCCAAAATTATTTCAAAAAAATAAAGATATATATACACCCATACCTCGCTATACGGCCGCTCTTTATACGGCATTTCGCTATAACGGCCCTTTTCAATTAAGACACGTTTTCTATTTACAGCCTAAAATGTTTCGCTATAACGGCAAAAAAAACTTTTTTCCCCATTGAATTTGTATGAATTTGTATTGATTCCTTATACGGCTTTTCGCTTTGCGGCCAAGTTTCGTGGAACGTATCTAGGTCGTAAAGCGAGGTATGGGTGTATAATGATTAAAAAAAATAGCATCAAATCATGCTATAAAAAATAAAGGAAAATATAATGGACATGTCTAAGCTTACAATAATCGGTGACATTTTTTGTTGTCAATTATGACAGATAATTTGTCAATTGTGACATATAATTTATTTCAAATTTATGATTTTAAATCGTATTGATTATTGTAACATTTGAACGGCATAGATTTTACCGATCACTAAAATAGTTATATTTAAAAAAAAATACATTTATTTCATTAAAATAGTTTTTCTAAAAAATAAATATTAATAATATTCGTAAAAATAATGCTAATTAACGAGTGAATTTATGTTTCGTTTTCAAATGATTCTAAATTAAAATAATTAAAAGTTATGTGAGTATTGTTCCATATTAACTTTTGGATAAACTTATATTGACTTCTGCTTCAGAAGAATATAATGATTGTTTTATTGTTGTGTTATATTATTTTAGAGAAACATCTTGAAGATTGCTCGACAATTTATTTTATAGAAGTGTTTCTAATAAAAGTTGTAGAGATTTTAATCAATAAACAAATTTAATTTAGGTTGTTAACTAAAAATTACGTGTGATTTTGTTTAAATTGCTGCTTGTAATTAATTTGTTACGGGACTTTAAACAAAATGCAAACAAATGTAAAAGTTTCAGCTATCAAATGAATATTTAATATTTCATAAATAATAATTAAAATATGAATAAAATAGTAGCACTCGTCTTTTACAAGATATGTCATAATTTAATAATCATAAATTTAAGAGTTATACGTAATTTTATAAATGTAGTATTACAACGTCAAGTAAAACATCAAATATGTAGAAATATTAGCTAGTAGTAACTGCGCAGCTCCAACTTGGTTTCAGCTAAAACTGAACAGAATGATACAAATACGAATGTTGACATTAATCATTAATACTATTATTTAAATGTACGATTATAATTTTCGATAGCTACTTGTGTATTAAGAGTGCAAAATGGAATATTATCGATTAAGATGTAATTTTCTTCATCAATATCCATTTCAAAAAATTAATTTTACAAGTTTTCAGTGTTACACGGATATAAAAAATGAAAATTGTGCATCAAAAATTCGGAGAGCGAGCGTTTTTTCTGTTTTGTTGCGCATAAGCGGAAAAGTGACATTTTGCGTTGATGCAAATGACTACTTTGTGAATAGACTGTGGAAAATACTACATTATGTTCCTGGACCGGCACGAGTTTCTAATTTTGCGCGAGTTAAAATAGACGTTCTGGCTGAAGAACGTTCAGGATATTTGTCACACGTGCACTGAAATGACCCCTTTTTAGTCTTCTTTTGTGACGTAAAATCAAATAAATTAGAAATTTAAAATGTCATCTTCATAAAAATATGTTTATTTCACAACAGGTTGTCTTAAGTGAATTGCAAAAATAGAGATACTTTAATTTAATTAATTAATTAATTATTCTTTATAATATTATAGATTCTATTACAGTTAACCATAACCAAGAATTTATTTTTTATTTGTAATTTAAATAAATGCATACAAAACAGGGTGTTAAAAACTATGAAAGTATATACATTTTGATGTGCTAATTCTAAATCGAAAAGCTTTTGTTTTTCAAAATTCATAAAATTTAGGGAATGGTTCATGAAGAGCACATTTTTAGTGGCACAGATCTGCATGATACTTTTAATAAAAATAATAATGAATAAACTGATAAACTGATAAAAAATCATTGCAAATTATTTTTGTTATTTTTAATTAATATTTTTCTCCATTTCCTTTTGGATTTAATCTGACATTGCTACATTTAATTTTTAAAAAACTACATTAGTTTGTTTTATTTTATTATTTAAAATTATAAAAAAACACAAATAATTTTTTTCATATCTTTTTTATGTTTTATTTTTCAACAAAATTTATATACGTACATCAAAAGAATAGAGTGTCTAATTTAGATTATATTTAAAAAAAATATATTTTCGTATATTAAATTGTGTTACACTAACAATGACGTAGCCTCTCCCTTATAAATATATTCCCTCTTCCCTCCATCCTAACATGAAAATTATTATTAGTGTTTTATTATTAAAACAAATAACTATTGCCTGCTGAAAGCAAAAATTGTAAATAATACTAATAGAACGTTAAACATTAATCAATTTTTTACTCTGTTGCAACAAAATACGCATTAGAAAAATATTCATAAATTAATAATGTCTTTTAATAATGTAACAAAATTTGAATATAAATGTACTTTTTGGAAAAAATAAGGGAAATAATTAATACTTCTAATTGTCATGCACCAACCCAAAATCTGTTATTCTCTTATTTATTATTCTAGTTTATTACTTGCAGGTGTAGTTTGTATCGCTTATCCTAAAATTGTATCCGTAGTTAGTCAATAAGGCAATTATTTTACGTCTTTCTATTTTTCATCATTTTCAACCATCCAGAATCCTAATTCTTTGCCATAAAAGTGCATTTATGTCTAAGTCAACACTTATCAAATTCATTGAAATCGTGGCACATATCCCAAATGTGGACCAGACCTTTCTTACCCCCACTATAAAGTACCCTTACCTAAGCACTTCCTATCCCAAATATATACTTGTTAAGTTATTCGTACCACTTGACGTAAAATAAAAATATATTGTTTATTTTATTTGGAAATCTTCCATTCCGATACACAAAGCAATACTTGAATAATTATACTTTTAAAAGATGGTGTAGAATTGGAAACCCGAACATTTTTTATTAGTGTATAAACATAGATTGTGAAAACTGCATGATGTAATATACAGACTGTATCTGTACTTCGGGAATAAATAAAGAATATAAGACATACCTACTGATCATGGAACAAAAAGAATTGTATACACTACACGAAATAAATGTCTGATATAGTGTAATTAATAAGTTAATTTAGTTAAATGCAGAAGGTCAAGCAATAAAGTACGCTAATCCAGTGGCCCTAAAAATGTTAATCTAAAAAACCGTCCTTAATTTAGCGAATTTAAAAAAATATATTTTTGTTCCATGATCAGTTCGTCTTATAGTATAAACCCTTTAATTTTTTTCCCGAAGTACAGATACACTCTGCAAATAAATAAATAAATATATCATCACGCCTTTTATCCATTACTGGGTGTGGCAGATATTAGTGGAGGGGGAGCCACAGGGGTAGATTTAAATTGGTGAAAATTGATACACTCTGTATACACCCATTTCGTGTAATTTGTAAATATCAATGACTTTATTAACACGAAATAATTTTAAACTTAAAAAAAAAACATTTCAAAAATATATTAAAGTATTTAATCGTCTGGATCATAATGTCCAAGACTTTCTCAACACTCATTTCAATCTCTCAGAGTCTTAAAGTTATGTCTAGGCTTAATAATAATAAATTTAATAATAATGAATGACAATGATTTTCCTGTAAAAATTGAGACTCTTTGGATTTCTTTCTTGGCAATAATTTAAATAAGTTATTGTATTATATTGAACACAGATGAATTTTTAATAATTTATTTTCTGTTTCAGGTAAGTGTCTACCATTATCCTTTGGATATTGCTGAACCCTGTATAATTCGTAAGTACCTACATTTTATTATTTTTGTGAAAAAAAAACTAGACCTATGCCGGAATTTGCACCCAGAACTGTTAGATTGAAGTTGTAGGAAGTACTATGGCAGTATTCTCTAAACTAAATTAGGATTGTTTGATATTAGAAACAAAAAACGCACATTTCTAATGATGTACATTCTATTTTCATCATTTACATTACCGTGACAACGCGAATTTCGCACACTATTTTGCACTCTAGTCCGCAAAAGAGTATTCCGCACACGATCCCAAATTTATTTTTATATACTACCGCCTAAAATTTGTTAATTTCTTAAGTATAAATATTATTTTACATAAAAAAATGACAGTTGAATTCATTTTGAAGGTGAAACCTCAAACAATAAATTAATGATGAAGGGTACAATTTATCTTTTATTTGTTTTCGAAACCTTACATTTCTTTGTTATTTGACTCTCTTATTCCTTTTTCCGATCACTAGATTTATCCATATTTACATTTTGAAGTGGAAAAATCTGATTCTTCACTTAACTCCAAATAAAAATGTCGGTATTCTGAATAACTATTTGATTCATATTACCCCAGTTCTGACATCTAGATGTGGCGTACAAAAAACATTTTTTTAGTACCCACCGGTAGTGAATATACATACACCATCAAGGAAACAACTACCTCAGCCGACTTAAATCATTATTTCAGCCTGTCCCTCAATTATGCTCTTGTTACATATGAGTGGATATAAGAGTGTAAACATGATAATAAGTTTTCATTTGCGTTTTAATTACACTGTTAGACAAAAATTCTTAGCTTGTTATTTGCAGGGGCGGACTAAACAAACTAGGCAATTGTCTAGGGCTCGTAGATTAAACGCCAAAATTATATTTTATTATAATAATTATTACTGCAATAAAAATAACGAATGCTTGCCTAAGGTTTCATTTTTCCTTAGTTCGCCAGTGAGTATATGTAAATTTCATTATGTTTTAATTGAACTACTGAATAACATATTATTTATTTCCTTATTGTAAAAAATACAGTGCATGGAATTTCTAGGAAATTAGGGAAAATAGTTTAAGAATCTAAATTATTAAAGTTCTTTAACCACAAACTCCTACGTCATAATTTAACTAGATATTTTCGATTTCTTTTTTCATTTATTGAATTACGATTTATCAATCTGACGAATAGCTACATGACATATTACAAATATAAATATCTTAAATATATAGACACCACTTCCCTGAATCTCCATAACAACTGATAGATATCGTATTTTCTCTCCCTGTAAATTATTATTCATTTTATAGCTATACCGTTAATTTATTTTCGTAACACATGCACAAGAAACACGTTCTTATTCCCTAATTTTAAAGAGAGAAACACTGCTTTTCTCCCCTAGGGAGAGAAACATTATGTTTCCCTCCCTAGGTAGGATGTTTCTCTCCCTAGGTAGCATGTTTCTTTCCTTAGAGAGATGTTTCTCTCCCTAGAGACTACGATTATTAGCTGTTTGCGGCGTTTCCTACAATCTCTAAATTTTTTCGTAACACATGCACAAGAAACACATTCTTATTCCCTAATTTTAGAGAGAGAAACTCTGCTTTTCTCCCCTAGGGAGAGAAACATTATGTTTCCATAGGTACCATGTTTCTCTCCCTAGAGCGATGTTTCTCTCCATAGAGAGATTAGCTGTTTGCGGTGTTTCCTAGGTAACTAGTTACGCAACCCATATTTGACATTTGTTCCGATAAGACAGTAATTTTTGTGCACTTGTTACGAAAAGTATAATATGCTTCACGGGAGGGCGCGATTATCCCTTGTGTGAAGTCAACTTCACACGCGGGAATAATCGCTTGTTTCCCTTCCTTGATGCATAACATACTATTACATCACGAACGTTCCATTTGAATCCAGCTTAAAAGTTACTTTTCTGTTATTTATTTATTCAAGGTAAAATCATCAGGCGGTGAAACTAACCTTTGGAGATTTAATTATTGTAAAGAATATAATATTATTTATAGCCGTATTCTGTAACTGACTATGACGGGAGGGCGCGATTATCCCTTGTGTGAAGTTGGTAAACCTCGACTTCAGCTCGAGCCTTCGGCCCTCGCTTACGTCTCGGTTTGACAACTTCACACGCAGAAAGAATCGCTTGTTTCCCTCCCTTGATGCATAACATACTATTTAACATAAAACATGGGATTTATTATATCCATAGTTACGAATTTGATCAGAAAGCTTATTTAAGAATGAGACATAGGTTGGCAAATTCGCATTTAAATTAATTTGTTATCTATAAATTATATATGTTATGTAGTTGAAAAAGTTCTCATATATATTTTTTATTAGGAATTTTTAAAATGTATATACTGGCAATATTTTAAATTGAGAGAAATTTAAAATTCAGATTCAAAACATGTCTGGATGTATTACAGCAGCCCAATTATAAAATGTTATGAATGAATATTATTACTGACTAGGGCATTGTTTGGCATTGTGTGAAGGGATTTTTGATAATTTATTATAGTTATTGTTTATTTATAGTTCTTCTTGTATCATTTAATATAATAGTTCAATAAAAAATATTTTGTTGCCTGTGTCTCATTTTAAAATAAATGCTTTGCTACTTGTACATTGCGTTAAAAACGTTTTTTATTCATCAAATAACACTACTAAAATAAACACATTTGGATTATATCTGACTTTATAGAAATTGATTATTTATTTGTCATTATATTTGAATAAACTTTTCGAAATTTCACTGATATAAAAATCGTTAACTGTAACCGAACCCCAAAATTTTTCAGGTCGATTTTCTGAATGTAGGACTTTATTAGAAAGCCCTTATTTTATGGGGCGAATACAGCTGATAAATAAGGCGAGCCCGATTTGTTTTCTAAAAATATATTAATGAGAAAAGCCAAATTGTATCGTAAAGTATGATTTGTTGTTATTTTTGCCAAACAATGTTATTTATCAAACTATTAAATGTGTCAAGTGTTCAAAATGTCTCAAGGCTTAGAAGAATTATATAAATTGCAATAAATGTAAAGGAATGAATTAATTAGTATTATATTTATTTTTTTATATTGATATGAGTTCAATTTAGCTGCTTTATCATCCTAGTCCAATAAAGTATTATTTTTAGTAAACAGTGTCATAAATCAAATTGTTATAGTGCAGTCGAATATAAAACTATATTTAAATTAATATTTGTAATGTTGTCTGCCTTGGCCGATAAGTTTAATCTTCGCTACGCCGACACGAATTTCAAAATTACCAACGGAGACGCTAAATAAGACACTCATCAACTTTTGTTAGCCAAACTAAAACATATTGGATTCGATGTAAATAGCTTGCAGCTAGTAAGTAATTATTTTTCTAATCGGTGTCAAAGAGTTGTACTAGATAGTAATCTTTCTGAGTCATTAAATATAACACAGGGTGTCGCACAAGGTTCAATTTGTGGGCCCTTATTTTTTTCGCTGTACACTTTTGATCTACCTAAGAGTATCATACATTCTAGTTTGCATATTTATGCTGATGACACGCAAATTTATCTGCCTTTTGTAGCCTCTGATTACCAAGACGCAGTTACAAAAATTAATAGTGATCTGGAACAACTAGCCGACCTTGCAAAATCACACAGCCTAGTACTAAATGTAAAGAAAACTACAGCAGTTCTTTTTGGTAATAAAAATGCAAGACAGAACCTAATCGATAACGATTTACTTAACATTTACCTTAACAATTCAAAAATAAAGATTAAAAGCAAATGTAGAAATCTCGGATAATAATTGATGCAGAACTACGCTTCTCCGAATATGTTACGTTATTACTTAAAAAGGCGTACTTGGCATTAAAAAACCTGTTTATGAACAGATTTATTTTAAGTAAAAAAAACAGACAAATTTTGGCCGACTCGCTTGTACTTTCTGTATTCAATTACTGCGACGCAATTTTTGGTCCTTGTCTAACTCTTACTGATCGTCAAAGAATACAGAAAGTACAAAATAGTTGCGCGCGTTTCGTTCTAGGATTAAGGAAATATGACTCTGTTACACATAAGTTGATTGAATTACATTGGCTTAATATGGTCAACCGACGAACACATCATTTAGCATGTTTGATACATCGTACTATAACTAGTAATATTCCACTCTACCTGGCATCAAAAATTTCCTTCCGATCAGATTTGCGCAATCGATACTTAAGGAATAATATCATGGTACACGTCCCATCTCACCGCTCATCACTATTCACACGCAGTTTCAGCTACAATTGCTCATTCATTTATAATCAGGTTCCAGTAGAGTTTAAAGGTCTCAAATACTCCTCGTTTTCAATTTAATTAAAACAATTCATGTTATCACAACAATAAAAACTCTTTAAATTCATGTAAATAATATAACTTTATTTTGTTTTGTTAATTTGTTATCAATTCATATACCATTGTGTGTTTTTTTTAATGTTCACTTATTGTAAAGGTTAAGTGTAAGAGCAGCTACGGCTGAACTTCTGCCAAATAAAATGCTATTATTATTATTATTATTATTATTATAAAAAAGAAAATGTAATTACTTTTTCTATTAATAAATAAAATATACAAACTACATATAGTGTAATATAATATAATAATATTGTTTTTGTTGAAAAAATACAGAAAAAAATTCATCACTATACTATGCAGCAAATTTCATGTTAATTGTAATGATTATATTTCAAGATTAAAACATTTCAATCTGCTGTCTCTGGAAAACAGGAGAACTCTCTCGGATATGATTTTTGTGTACAAAATATTTAACAATTTAATATATTCTTCCCTAACTATCTCAAACTTTAAGATATCTGTCAACTGTAAAACCTCTGTACCTCGCAGCAACACAAATACCAATAAAACTTCACCGACTAATAGAATAATGTTCATCTACAACTCTAGATTCGTGCAGATTGATTTGTTCTCTCTGTCCCTTTATACATTTAAAAATGCTGCTCAAAACATTTTAAATCAATAATTGCAACTTGCTTATACTATAAATTTTTTCTTTGTTTCTTTCATTTCACCTACTGGAATATGTATTGTTTTAATGTATTATTTGGCATATTGTTATTATTCATTAGTGAGAACCTATTATTGGTCTGTATTTTGTACGACTGTTGGTTCTCTTTAAATAAATAAATAAATAAATAATCATATACGCGGTAATAAAATAAATAAATAAAATTGTTTGTTCGCAGAATTATTTTATTTTTCATTAATTTATAATTGATGTTTTATTATATATGATAAATTAGCTTAATTGCATTTTATTTATTTGAACAACTACAAACATGAGTAAATAAAATTAATTTAAAATTTCATTATGGAAAATAATTCGTTTATAGTTGGACGGCAGCAGGTAAATATGAAATATATTTTTATTGACTCAATAATATTTTGTTCTTTTGTATATTTTAAAAACAAACAATGACTCATATGTGTTGAATACAAAACATAAACAGAATTAATATTGTTCTTTCGTTTCAGTTTTTGAAGTCTCTAAAACTTATTTAAAATATTCCTCGAGAATATACGTCCTCCAACACTGACAACGTTATTTACATTCATAACTCAATAAGAAGTTTGTCTCTGGACTGTTCTTTTGTTTTATTAAGATATTTATTCGTATTATTCTTCGTCTCCAAATTTTATACTTCGTAACAAACAATGAATTTTAAAATATAACTTTGGCGTTTGTGTGTGTTTTATCGTTTTTTGCTTTTAATATTTATTTTGTTTTTACGTTATTCTTGCAGACGTTTTACGAATTTTTACTGATGTAATTCTTAATTGTTCTTCCTTTTTCTAAGCCAAAATAAATATATTATTGAGAGCAATGCATAGTCAAAATACTTTGTAATTTAGAAGGTACAGATTACAAATTAATTATAGAAATACTTCCTTATATTTGAAATTTAATGGATAATTTAATTATGTACGAGATATGAATAGAACGCTTGATTTTAAATTTGGTATTCATGGTTACTATCTAATTAATATCTTAAGAACTGATAATGTCTCATAATAATCCAAATTACCGTAACATGTACGTAGATTTCCAATTGCAAAATACTCTTTCGGGGCTGTCGGATAAATCGGGAATTGCCCGAAAGCTTATAATGGGCGAAAGGTGTTGTGATATATTTAAGTACATACTCGTAAGATAAAATACATAAAGCGAGGATGGTGCTCCAGAATGAGAATCTTTAATTAATCTGATGAATGACTATTCCGTGACTGTTTCAGGGGTTCGTGCTACCTCATTTGATAAGATATAGCGTGATGTTATGTATATATGTATGTAAGTAAGTATGTATGTAAGTAAGTATGTATAATGAATTGATAATAGTTATTTGTATACCAAGGGAAAAAAGATATTCTTCCCGAAGGTACCGTTTCAATTCCCGAGCCGAAGCCGAGGTATATAAAGGTCGTTTCACACGAGTGATATTTTATTGTATGATTTTTTTTATCGTACGATAAGAAAATTCAATGCTTTGAATTCAATCGCCGGTTTCATACGATGGGGTAGGTGGCTCAGTGGTATCCCCTCCACTAACATCTTTGGAGAACGTGATTTGACGGCTGGTAATCGCACTTCACGCGAAGAAATATATCACTTACCGAAATCTGCTTAGGCAGAGTGCCACACCCAGTAATGGGTAAAAGGCGTGATGATTTATTTATTTATTTTATTTGTTTCACACGACGACCGTGCAGTAAATAATAATAATAATAAATGCTTAATTCCAGAGATTTCAGTACATAATGTAATAAAGTCACGATTACATATAAAATTAATATTACATTCACATTAAGATTTATCACATGACAGATACCGTGTTAAAATGTATACTGCGGAAACCAAACTATAGTCATTTGGATTATTTTTTGTTTTGTTCAGTTTTATTTTTGGTATTTAGAAATGTTCTTTTTCCCGAATATTGTATGTATGAATGTCGCTCAATATTAGTAAATTATATTTCGTGATTTTAATATGGCAGATAATATTATAAATATATATGTAGGGTAAAATTAACAAATTTTCATGGATTATATCAAGAAAAATCAAGAGCGGAATACAAGCATTAGAACTGAAATACTTAAGAAGAGCTAAAGGAGTAACGATGCTGGATAAAAAAAGAAACAAAGATAGAAGAGAAAATCTGGGGACGAAATCGATAGAATACATAGAGCAAAGACAATTGAGTTGGTGGGAACACCTGGTGAGGATGGACGACAAGAAACCTGCGAAGAAAGTTTGGACAGCCAAAATAAAAGAGAAGAGAGGAAGAGGAAGAGGAAGAGAAGAGGGACGGTATTGTGGAGCAAACATTAAAGAAGAAAGGATCTACAATACAAGAAGCAAAAACTCGTGCTAAAGACAAAAACAGTGGGCTAAGATCGTACACGAATAAGGACTAAAACCCTACACCTAGCATGCAAACTATCCAAACATTTTATGTTATTTTTTGCTCACAATTTGCTTGATATTTAATGTCCATATTGCAATTATGCCGTATTATTTATACCAGGTTGGTTTTCTTAACAATTTATTTATATTATGTTCGAAATTACTGCATTAATTAATATCCACTAAAAATAATTTTTATTGTCTAGAATTAATATTTTCATTTTTTTTCATTGCTAATATGTGTAGCACCAAAGGTTTGATGCACCGTCGCCTATAGACAAAGCCTGGAATGTCATTAAAAAAGCAGTGAAAGACTAAATGCTGTAATTTAAGTAATATTTATTTTGTAAGAAATGTGTAAGTCGATTAACACAAATTTACACATTATTTACATAATTATAAATATATCATCACGCCTTTTACCCATTACTGGCTGTGGCACTCTGCGTAAGCAGATCTCGGTAAGTGGTATATTTTTTTCGCGTGAAGTTGCTGTTACCAGCCTTCAAATCACGGCCCCCAAAGATATTGGTGGAGGGGAAGCCACAGAGGTAGATTTAAATTGGTGAAAATTGTTTGTTGGCTGTGGGGATCGCACCAGGGTTCTTAAGATCCACAGGCCGACTGGATACCACTGAGCCACCTATCCCATAATTATTATAATAATACATAATTATTGTATGTACAATTTAAGTTACTGAAATTAGGAGAAACATTATGTATTGTTACTGTCTAAAAATTAACTAGAACAACTGTAATGTTTAGATCAGAATACTTGATCAATGTCGTACCGACTAATATCACCGGAAGGAGGAGCGCCGATGGTTGCAAAGTTTGTTTTATTATAAACTTAGTTTAAATAAATAAAAGCATATTGAATGTTTGACAACAATATCAATTTTTCCATACGACAAGTAAATTTGATTTGTTTTTATTAATTTAAATCAATTTTAAAATTTAAGTTTTGTTGATGCAACTGATTGATAAATTGAATGTAAATAAATTGGCACAAAATGAATAATCAACATATAAATTGTACGAGCAAATATATAAACCCTGTCTGCCATGAGTCGCTAGACTAATTTAATTCTCCAAGAGTTCAAGGCGTGGCAAATCCTGTGAGGACGACGTGTGCACAGCAATTGCCCACTTAAGTAGCCCGTTACCGTATGTTGGCCGAGATCAGCGAAGCCAGCAGGTAAAATAACCGCCAGACTCTATGTCGGCCGGTCGGACCCCAATAAGCCAAGAGCCCGTCGATTGATTCCTGCGTAACGTACTTCTGCCTACGCCTGTTATAAGTTTCGTCCTAGCTTTGTGTACGTCTGGATTATGTGATTACAAGTTTCGGGACTTTTGTGAGACTGTTAACGGTTTATATTTGTTAAGGGTCATTACTAACATAATAACTTAATGCTAATAAGAAAACTAATATATAAAGTTAGAGACTGGATTACAATGATAGGTGATGATTTGCTATATCGAAACTTCTAGAGGTTGTACTTCAAAAACTAAATAAGATATACAGGTTGTCTGATCAAATATGAGTCAGAAGAAGTATTCAAAAACTCGTTTCGACCATTTTCTTTTTCAACAAATTAATTAAAGTAGTTGTTTTATTTTCACTTTCTCGTTTTAAAATATATTAACAATAAACAGATGATAGCTACACTTGACATAAATCAATTAGGGAGGAAATTTTATTTAAAGAAAAATGAAAGTTTTTACGATAATCGTCAAAAAAATGTTGTGTGCTAATCTCGCCTCAGTTGCAAACTTCAGATTCGGGCAAAAAGATCACCTTTCAACCTTGATACACAAATAACTATTACGATAGCGCTAGAAAAACGCACCTTTTCGAATTACTGCAACTATTTTTTACAAAGTTCGCTTCTCTTGCTCTTTAAGAAATCAAGCCCTGAGTCTATAAAATATACATCCCACAATCTCAATTCGATAAACCAGGTTTTTTAATCAGAGGTCCATAGCCCCTAGAAGTTATCTGAAGCTTCTACAGCGTTTTAATGTGGATAACGTTTTTTTATGTGTCTTCGGCTTCCCTAAGTTGTTTTAGTATACATAAAAAACGTTGATTTGAAATTAAACTTGCTATTTAATTTATCATGACAAAATCCACATTATCAATTAGCAGTTCAGAACCACTTAGATAAACTTATGTCATATTCATAGAATTGCAACAATAGGTAATTGTTTTTAAACCTAAATTCATTATGGTTCACGATCACACAATTGCGACAGGTCATGATGAGTCACGACAGTGATTCAATTAGTATTCTGCTAATTTACTAAGTTGTAATAATTAAATATGTAATGTATAAATTATCATAATAATATAACTCCAGTTCATTATTTGTTTGATGCTATTAATATAGAGAAATAAAGAAAATATTATCACGTTTTTTACCTATTTCTGGGAGTGGTGCACTACTATAGCAGATCTCAGTAAGTGATATATTTACCAGCTGTTAAATCACGCCTTCCAATCATGTTAGTAGTGGCAGAACTACAGGGATAATTTTAATATGGTGAAAAATATTTGCCGGCTGCGGAAATCGAACCCGAATTCTCAAATCCACAGTTCGACTCAATATCACTGTTCTTCATACTTAATACTATTACAGATTTGAATATTTTTTATGCATATACAAGGTGTTTTTATACTTAAAAACTTAATTTTATTCTAAAGTAGAAGGATATTTTTCTGAAATTCGCAAAAATTATAAAATGTTAGCTAAACTGTATATTTTCGTAACACTTGTATTTTGGGCAAGAAAGTGAGGGTCCTAAACTATAACTTGTGTAGCTTATACGTAAATCCTGCACTGGTAATAATGTATTTAATTTTGCATCATTCGATAAAATAATACCCACGCTCGCTCACTCATGACATTAAAAAAATACCTCGACCTTGTTCACGCTCACGATTTAAATTTAAAATTTACTCACGAACAGGGGATCACGTTGTGATCCGATCAACATCACAGCCTGCGCCCATCTATACAACAAATATACATAAAAAATCTGATGTGGACACCACATGACTTCCTTGTACGCGTATTAAACTATAGATATTTTTTGCACATATCTGATATTACATTTTATTTTTTTTTCTTATTTTTTGTTCTAATCCATAGCAAACTTAATTCAAAAAAAATATATATAATTTTTAAATTAATATATCTCGCTTATACAAAAGGCTAATTAAATAATTCTTATTGTGCTAGTCGCAGAATTTAATTCTCTAAAACTTTTATTCGCAGCGTTTATTTCTAAAATCAGAATAATTCAATTTTTTTCAAGAAACACTGTTAGCAGCTTCATGTAATGTATCACTTCCGGTTAGTCCCTTTTAACCAAAACCTATTATGTTATTTATTGTTATTGTCTTATATACTAAATTTGAAAAGTTTTGGATTATATTTGGATATAGTTTTTCATTAAAATCTATTACATGCTTCAAGTAAAGTACCACTTCCGGAAGTTATATAATAACCAAAAAGGGAGGTGCACAACTAGATGTTATAACAGTCCTAAATACAAAATTTTAACTTTCTACGGCTTACCGTTTTTGAGTTATGCGAGATACATACGTACGTACAAACGTCACGACGAAATTAGTCAAAATGGATTCAGGGAAGGCCATAATGCGTATTTCCACTGAAATCTGAGAACCGAAAATTTTTGCGATTACAATACTTCCTTTACTTCGTGCAAGGAAGTAAAAAATAATATTTACATATTTAAAATATGTCTTTTCTTATCTCTTCTCAAGTAACATTTACATATAATTTTCAAATTGTGTTTACTAGATGAGCGGAAAACAAGTAGGCAGCGTTCGTGTGTGAATAAGTAACAAATAAACGTAAAGTTAATTAAGTTCGGGTGGTAATTAAAATTCACAAAGGAAGACTGACGAGACGAGAGTGATTTGCAAGCGATGCATTTTCCTAAAGAGCCTTCATTATCTAATAATCAAGTAATTTGCGTATCACAAAAATCCAATAACTCGGTTTAGTTTTGCCGACGCGATATCTTTGTAAGGTTTCTGTTTTTAAACACGGTAAGGAGATTACTTATCAAATTTAACCCTATCATGAGCTTATAGCTCAGATACGAAATTCATTTGCATCTGTTTTGAATTTTAATTACCAACAAATTTTTATTCATTTTCATTCATTACCGTTTACTTAATATACTTCCTTTCCAACAAAACACTGTTGTAATAAATTATAATTAGTTTTTTTTTGTTTGTAAGAACTTCCTAAGCTTACCATAAATACACTATAGTGATTTTTTAAAGCAAACTTTATCCTTAATTCAATTTAGAATCTAATGGTAGAATTCTGCATAAATCCATAAGTTTTATAGATTCGTAAATATGTAAATGATGAACCAAATCGCAACAAAACGACTGACGTTATGATATATTTTCTGTTCACCAACAAATATTGATGCGATTTTGTTCATTATTTCCAGATTTATAAATCTATAAATATACAGATTTATTACAGAATTCCACCATAAGACCGTTAATTGGAATAACAGATTAATGGCTGTATTCTGTAACATACCTGTCAATTCTTAACGGCCCGTTAAAAATTATGACCAATGCACTGATTGTATACAGGATGTTTCTATATCTTTGCACGAAACTTTAATGACATAAATAATACTGATTATTGAATAAAAATAATTTTTATGAGGTATTTCATACCTAGCAAACATTTTAGTGTCACTAGTTTAATAGTACATTTAATTTTTTTTTAAATAAGGCATTACAACTAATTAATAAATGATTATTTGTAGGTAGTGTTCATATTTTTATTTCATTAGTAACATAATTATAAATAATAATATGTACTATTAAACCAGTGACACTAAAAATGTCCGTTAGGAATGTAATACCCTAATTTTTGCGAATTTCAAAATAGTTATTTGTGTATTAAGAGCGTAAAGTGAGTCTTTGTTACTCGTACACGGTAATTGCAGCGCGAGCCGAAGGCAAGAGCTGCAATAGTGTAAGAGGAACAAAGACACTTTACGCTCGTGATGAACACATATTTGTTTCTACGATTGCATATTAAAATTATTAAAAAACGTATGCATACTGAAAATAAATTCGTTCTGTCAACTGGCAATATGACAAGTTTCTGTGTTGTTTGTATCCTTGGTAACTATTGAAATAAGCGCACATTTAATATCTTTTTCGCGCGTTGCCATTGGAAACGCGCGCATTTAACGTCTTTTTCGCGCATTGCCATTGGAGACGAGCAAAAAAGGTTTTTTTCGATTTTTCCACAGAAAACGTCATCTTTACGATGACAAATGAGAGCGTAATTGTCAACTTTTCATAGCAATCGTAGAAAAAATTATTTTTGTTTTATAATCAGTATTACAGATTATATATGTCATTATAGTTTAGTGCAGAGGTATAAAAATACCCTGTATAGCCCATTAGCGAACTTAACCTCAGTTTTTCATTTAAATACCCAAATAATATAGAGTTTCAATCCAAAATTTCATCGCATTTTAAAATTATCGCTCTTGCAGCGATACCGATATACCGATTAAAACGTGATGATATATTAAAATCTTGAGATCGAGAAACATCATCATCACAATACTTCCTCTGTTATATAGTTCAGAAAAGTAAATGGGTCACGTCGTAGCATTTTGTTAGCCATGTGCGAAGTTTTATCGCATAACCTCTCGCTTGAGACGCAACTTCTATCTCGATTTTATCCACTGAGCTACGGTTGCCTGTAAAATGTAATGATCAGAATCTTCTTACCAAAATCTGATTGTAAGTAATAACATCATTTATATTTTATTCTCTGAAATGGAAGTGAAATTGCAAAAGTTTCACTTTCAGGAATTCAATAAAGTAAAATTACGTGTGATTAAAAATGGACATCAAATCGTATCATAAAAAAAACGTATGTCTGAAATTAATTACCTACGTAAATATGTTACCGATTATTCAATTTAGAAGGACTGTTTTTAACGAAATAAATGTAATTAGTTTGGTGGTCGATGAAAGCCATATCGTTTAAATGTTACAATAATTAATAAGATTCAAAATCATAAATTTGAACTTAATTATCTGTCATAATTGACAATGAAAAATGTCACCGATTGTGGTAAGCTCAGACATGCCTATTATAGCTATCTTTGTTTTTTATGATACGATTTATGCCATTTATTTGAATCACCCCTTATGATAATTTTCTTTTTGTTATTACGTATATACATGAATTAAAATTACAAATAGAACAAGATTATTTTTGTGGCGTCCTAGCGGACTAGCTACTCCAGTAATTACGCCTTGATCCGCGTTTTACCCCACGTGCAACGTTCATTTAGTCACGTTATTGCTTGGATTAGTTCTGACGAGTTGTGTTGCCATGGCCGTTGAGAACAAGGTGATTTATTTATTTACCGGTATTAAACCTATGTTTACATACAAAAGTAGGCTGGTAAGTAAGTAATAACTGTATTCTGTACGGTAATATTACCATACTGTCTTGTCAAAACAGTCAGGAAAATGAAATTAAAACACAATGATAATATATCACTATTAATACAAACGGAACTCAAAACAACAATAATACAAAGATTACTTCTCCTGCTTATCATAATTTATATTAATTGTACAGTCTTTCAAATTAGAGATGAGCACGTTATGACGATTAAATAAAAAATATATTTATAAATATGATGCAAAACAATTGGAACCATGGTGTTAAATAAAAACATAGAGACCACAGACTTATTTGATCACCTTCTAAAATGATGACAATGACGTTATTCATAAAATAATTTCAAAAAATAATATTTAATAATGACGTTAACGTGTTTATATTCTGAAACCGGTAAACTATTGAACAAACCACGGATGTTATGACTCATAACAGGCCTTAGATGTCTTAAGCTCGAATTTCAAACTGACATCTGAGGCTGTAATGATACTCATAACATTCCTAGGTATGTTAATAGCTATTATTTATTACTACAGAAAAACTTTAGCTTATAGTAAAATGAGAACCAGTTAGACACCATCTTATTTTTTGGATTAAGTTTCGATTAGAATGCTCGGCTTCTTGATTGTAAATTAAAAATGCTAGTTTTACCTCGCTTTTATCCACTGGGCTACAATTGTCCGTAAAAAGTTTAAAATGTATCTTATTTATCTTTCTCATAATTTCCTCTATACATTTATTTATTTAATTTTAAATAGGATAATTTTTTCCTTATAAGCTTTTTGTAGCGTCAAGTTTTGATATTATTTCATGTCAAATAACAGTTCTTAAGCTAGCGATAAAAAAAACTAAAGTGAGTTGAGCAGGAATACGTGAGATGTGAGATATATATCTGCCTAGATCAAGTGACAAAAAAAAACAGTTTTTTTACTACAATAAATAACACATTTTTCAACACGTACTTTGTAAAAAGTTATAAATGTCAAACAAGAAAAGAAAATTACGAAACGATAGCATTTTCTTTTTCTTGGAATCGGCCAAGGTTGTGCAAAGTTTTTAAATCAATAATGTATTCAACGAATGTTGAGACTGTTCCTTGCTTTACTTGATCGCGGTATTATTTATTTGAAAACTTGACATTCGCGTTCACAAAAACCATTCATTCTTAATTTAATTCAGTTTTAAATTCAAGAGAATTAATTACTTTCTTTTGTATTTCAACTAATCAAATTATTCTTTGTAAATAAACGTTTATTACAATACTGTATATGTATTTGTTTCTGTTATTTGTTTAGTCTTTTAACTTTAAATTATAAAGCATAAAGTTAGTGGTGACTACTAGGAAGCGGGTTATATGCTTTTTCGTATTTGTGAGGTTTAGTGGTATCGAGTCGGCCTGTGGATCTTGAGAACCCTGGTTCGATCCCCACAGCCGACAAACAAATTTTCACCAATTTAAAAATCTACCCCTGTGGCTCCCTCTCCACTAATATCTTTGAGGGCCGTGATTTGACGGCTGGTAACCGCACTTCACGCGACATAATATATCACTTACCGAGATCTGCTTAGGCAGAGTGCCACACCCAGTAATTGGTAAAAGGCGTGATGATATATTTATTTATTTATTTATTTGTGAGGTTCAGAAATTATATAAAATGATATGTTTATTTTAAAGTTTTTTTTATAATATTTTCTACTTTTTAAATTTGAAATTTCGTACATAAAATATATGAAATATGAAATCATGTTATTAATTCTACATCTGTAAATAACATTATACAAAATTAATTTAAATAATTAGGTGATACAAATAGTATAATATCCTATCGAGGACGCATATTCCTTGTTATATAAATAATTATATTGAGACCGTAATTTTTAAAAAGAATCTAGAGGGCTAAATAAAAAACTGAATTTAATTAGACAGTATTTTATGTAAATTAATGAAATAAAATTGAATTGTAAAGAGAAAAATTAAACCATGTGATTCAAATTTGAATTTATTGCAATATTTCTCTCCATTTTGTTATGTGTCATGAGTAGCTTGGATCCCATGAATCTTTCATATACTAAAGGACATACTCGTAACACAAAAGTCTTCTACAGTGATACTGTTTACTAATTGAAAATTAAATAATATTTAAGTAAATACTTAGACTACCTCGAATCTATAAATAAAATAAATAAATATATCATCACTCCTTTTACCCATTACTGGGTGTGGCACTCTACCTAAGCAGGTCTCGGTCAGTGATATATTTCTTCGCGTGAAGTGCGGTTACCAGCCGTTAAATCACGGCCCCCAAAGATGTTAGTGGAATGGGAGCCACAGAGGGAGATTTAAATTGGTGAAAATTGTTTGTCGGCTGTGGGGATCGAACCAGGGTTCTCAAGATCCACAGGCCGACTCGATACCACTGATAAAAATTGAGATACTGCCAGGATTTCAACCTGGGACCTATGAACTCCAATTATATGCTTTAAACCAACTAAGCTTTTCCATAATACTATTTATATCAGATGTATAATTAGTAAATAATAATTGTAAATCACCGAATTCTGTAATAATTAATTGATTTATCGTTTTTGAAAATAAATTGTTAACGTGTCTAAATCCTGCCTCAAGTAGAAAAAGCTAAAAATAATGGTTCAGCGATATGGGATAATTCGACGTATTTTTTTGCAAATATCTTTACGATTCCAAAATTTAGCATAACCACTTGTTTGAAAATTGATTTTAACTTTCAAATTCTCCTTCAATTCAATGAATTCTTCTTGTAGCAAAAAATCGATATTGGTTGTATCTCTTCCAAATGGATTTATTATCAAAGACCGGATATCTAAATTGTTCAAATCATTGTAATGAACATTGATGTTTTCTTTTAATTGTTTCAAGTGGTCCGTTAAGATTTGAATTATATCATCTTTTTCAACAACAGAAAGTTGTATCGAAAATCATTTCAATTTTGTAACAAAAGACAAATATAAAAACAAACAAAAATTGTTATCGCTCCCAATAGACCTCTGAAATATTATTGAATCATTTTAAACTTCCACGGATCCCCAGGGGGTCTATTTGGACCCCGTTGGGAAAACCTGGATTACAGTGTAGGACCGGAGGTCATTATTATTTTTTAACAATTGATGAAATCAAATTGAATTTGAATGAGAAAAATTTATATATAAACCTGGGACACATATGTACTTTTAACTAACTAAACAACGTTGCCATGCCAAGCAAATGTATTATAGGCAGCTTCGATCCTACAACTTTCATACAGAACAGGACTTTAATATGTAAAATCATATTTTTATAATTTCCTGCCATCCTTATTATTTTAGAGAAAAAAGTTTCAAATAAATATTGTAGAGCATGATATTCTACATTAAAATCTATAAACAGAATCAATTTTTCATACTTTATAACGATAGAAATTAAATTGAAAATGTTGAAAATTAGCTTTAAAAAGGGATAGCCTTTGAAATGAAACAAAATTGAACAAATGATTCACGTTTTATCTATCAGCAGAAAAATATTCCTTGTTTTTTATTGCCAGTAGTTATTTGTTTGTCTTTAATTTAAGATAATTATATGAAAAAATGGTGGATATTTACTTAATTAGTAAAACACATTAATTTCTTTTACTGCAATTTTTCATAAAAAATATTTTTCTTGTAACAATTTTGTTTTATCTATTACTATAAAGCATGTAAAATTAATTCTGCTTATTAATTTTAATGTACAATTTTATGTTCTACGTCGTTTATTTGAAGCTTTTTTCTCTAAAATAATAAGGAAAGATATGATTGTACATGTTAAAGTCCAATGTTTTGGTTTTGCGGTTATCATCCTGTATCCTGAAAAACTTGACACGAGAGGCTACCTATGAGATAATAAAATAGAGAGTAAAATTTAAATAGAATTGGCTTTGAATTACATAGCAATCGTAGCTTAGTTGGTATAAAGCATATATCCGAAGTTTATAAGTCCCAGGTGCAAATCTTGGCGATATTTACGTTTCCTCCTTATAATTCAATTTGATTAAAAAAAGTCCATTAACTTTAGTTTCTTAATTACGCAGTGTTATAATCAACTGTACATATCTATTTATAGACAAAAGTATCGTTATCCCAAATGGCACCATCCCAAATAAATTAAAAATACATAAAAAATTCAAAGTCGCATTAGGAAGTCTCTTATTAGCAAGAAATGAAAATGAAAATGCACCGAAAAATGGAAACGGCTTGCAATTAAGTTAATTGCGCGTCTTAGAATAGTAACAGCGTCGGTTAACTGCTGCGGAAAGACTCGCCCGAGGGCCAACTTTGTGCCCCCTACAAGAGAATCAGTAATGAACGTGCTCTTTTATTGCGAATTAAATTTAAAATAATTACAACAGCGCAAGATGCCTTTGATCTTTAGGTACACACACGTCCACTTTGTTACTCATCAGCTAAATAATAAAACAGCATTTATGTGAGATTTTATCGAATAAAAATGTTTTCATACTTTGTTGCGTGATGATGGATTTTGGTTGTGAGGAAGGAAAGAGTTCGTATGGAGGAAGTGTTAATATGGTCGAAACGAGTATCGTGTGTCAGGATGAGAATGTTGACGTGAACTGATTTTTTTTATGAATCTTTTAGTGGATTTTTTATGAATGTTTCAGGGGTTAGTGCTACCCCATTTAATGGGATATAGCGTGATGTTATGTATGTATGTATGCGTTTACAATCGGTTTATTATTATACTGAAAACAGTTTAATAATAGAAGCTATTTTTAAACTGTTTTTGCCCATTTTTCATTTTGTAAGATACTACTACGCTACTAAACGTTAAATGTTATTTCAAAATAATAACCTTAAAAAATTTTAAATGTTCTTTTATAATAATTTAATAGTATTTTCAACGTCATGTAATTATTTCATAAATAAATAAATCAATATATCATCACGCCTTTTACCCATTACTGGGTGTGGCCCTCTGCCGAAGCAAATCTCGGTAAGTGATATATTTGTTAGTGGAGGGGGAGCCACAGGGGTAGTTCTAATTTCGTGAAAATTGTTTGTCGGCTGTGGGGATCGAATCAGGGTTCTCAAGATCCACAGGCCGACTCGATACCACTGAGCCACCTACCCCATATAATTATTAATTATTTCATAATGTTATTATTAAGAAACTGCAATAAGAAGGTCAATTTAAAACGATATTACAATTTGGTAGACCTAAGAATTTAAATCATCCTCATCTTTTTTTCAGATTTTATATTATAATTACATAATTTGCATGAACATTACTATCTATGTACATGTGAGAAATAAAAATTTCTCTATTATAAATTCCAATTCCGAGTTGAAAAATATCTAAATTTTTTGGTCACATGTCACAAAAATTTCTAGATTATGAAAATAAATATCTCATCACACTTTTATCCCATTATTGGGTATGGCACTCGCCGTTGCAAATCTATATATGTGATATATTTATGCTCTTAAAGTGCAGTAACCAGCCATCAAAACACGGCTCCTAAAGATGTTAGTGGACGGGGAACTTAGGATAGTTTTAACGTGGTGAAAATTGTTTGTCGTCTATGGAAATCGAACCCGGATTCGCATATCCACAGGCCGATTCAATACCACTGATCCACCTACTCCTTTCCCTAGATTGTAGATCATTATTATTTGCAATTAAAATTGAAAAACTTCGATAAAATAAATTATGCAAAAAAATAATATATTATACTCGTTTTATACAACGTATTGTCAAAAGTCGTGCGGCAACACATAGTCTTGTATAACTCGTCTAATAATATTCTATTATAGAAACATTAAAATTTCATGAGAATATGCTACCGTGTATCCTCTTGCTTTTAGCATCCATAAATAATTTTTATACAGAAAACAGTCTTCCGTTTTTTGTTTTTTTTTATGTGAGTAGTAGTCTGATTTTATTTGTGTTTGTTTATTACATTTATTCAAGTATTATCTTTTACATATTTTCTCCTGGACGTAACTTTATTCAGATTTGTGTAGATAACATTTTAGAAATATTAGTTAGTTTGGCTTATATTTCCCGATATCAAACATTTATACATTACTTTAGAGAAAATTGCTTCACGATTACAAATTTTGTTTCTTACTTTTACAATACAACATTTAATAATTAAAACAATTTTTAGTTTTAGTACAATTTATTTAATTCAATGTTTCGGTATATGTACTACTAAATTTAGATTTTTTTGTTATTTGTTATTAAAATAAATGAAATATATAAAATCAATAAATAAATATATCATCACGCCTTGTATCCATTATTGGGTGTGGCACTCTGCTGTAGCAGATCTCAGTAGGTGATATATTTCTTGCTAATTGTTATTAAATAAATGAAATATATAAAATAAATAAATAAATATATCATCACACATTTTCCAATTACTGGGTGTGGCACTTTTCCATAGCAGATCAGAAAAGAGAGGAAGCCAAAGGGGTGGTTTTAACGTGGTGAAAATTATTTATCGACTGTGACGATCGAACCCGGGTTCTCAAATCCACAGGCCAACTCGATGCCACTGAGCCACCTACCCCATAATAAAATATATCAAATTACTGATTTAATTTTGGAATTATCTATATTGCATAAATAAATGTATTATTATTATATGTGTATATTTTGATTCATCTTTAAAAAGCTAAATGTTGTAAATTTAATTATTGATATTATTTGTATGGTACACAGAGTAGCATAAGTATATGAAGTATAATAAATAAAAAACTAAATAAATATATCATCACGCCTTATACTCATTACTGGGTATGGCCCTATGTTGTAACAGATCTGGATAAGTGTTATATTTATGTTTGTTAAGTGTACCTAGTTACCAGCCGTTGAAATTAAGGCCCCGATAAATGTTAGTAGAAGATAAACCACAAGAGTAATATTAATGCGGTGAAAATTGTTGGCTATGAGAATTGATTCCGGGTTCTCAAAACCATACGCCGAATATATTGTTTGTCAGTTTCGAAAATGATTCAATTTTTAATTCATATCTGGTTATTTAATAAAAAAATATAAATATTTATTTACAAAATTAAATTTAATACTGTTAGTCACGGAATTAAAACAACATACCAAACATAAATAAAATAAATAAATATATCATCACGCCTTTTACCCATCACTGGGTGTGGCACTCTGCCTAAGCAGATCTCGGTAAGTGATATATTTTTTCGCGTGAAGTGCGGTTACCAGCCGTAAAATCACGGCCACCAAAGATGTTAGTGGAGGGGGAACTACAGGGGTAGATTTAAATTGGTGAAAATTGTTTGTCGGCTGTGGGGATCGAACCAGGGTTCTCAAGATCCACAAAAATTTTAAATAATCGTTTTGTAAATTTTAATATTTAATTTTTGTCATTACAAAACATAGAAAGTGAAATTATTTTATAGATTTAGATGCAGAATTTTAAGTTCTACAACTTTTAATTGAAGCATATTTATCTAAAATAATTTGCACAGAAAAACTGGGTTTCCATGTCAAACCTATATGACCGTTTATATATTTTAGGCCTGGTAACTATTTTTATATATATTAGACCTGTGTCCATATCTTTTTTACCAGCCTAAAATATATAAACGGTCATTGATCAAAGAAGCTATTAAAATAAATAATAATAACAATATGAACATTTGTAATAGCTGTGAAGTAAATAAAACTTGTTTATCATTAATCAAGAAATGATAATTATTTTATCCTTGTTTGCTTCTAGTTTACTTGTTTATTATTTTCATTGTCCTGACGAAATATATACTCAGTGTACAGAAACATTGAATTCAATACATCATACAGTACTTCAACCAAAATAGTTTTTATTATTTAAATGAGTTCTGAAAGCTTGTTCCATATGTTATACATCAATAAATTCCAAGCTCCACAAATTTCGAAACGCGTGTAATATCAGTCATGAATAAGCACAATTACCAAAATCGATGTATATCGCTTTGTGTAACGACAGTTTTACAAAGGTTGCTGATCCTTATTTAGACACAACGTTTAATCAAACATGAATACATACATGAATAATAGTTGTCAATGCAACACAGCCAGTGATATTATTTCATTAAATTCTTGTTGCATTTATCGTCATCTATCAACCGCAATAGAGTGCATAACACCATGTGTTCGCTACATGTAAACACGGCCGTGTCGTGTAATGTGCACATCGATGTAAAGCGGACTATAATTGATAAACGTTCATATTTCAATAGCGAATACTGGGATAGAAATGTGTTGCTGGAGGAGATTAAGTACTTGTAATGTTGTAATTAGAATTTTGTGGCGCTACACTTAAAAAATTACCTACATACAAAACACTGATTGAAGCTTGTTTACCAATGTCAAAATAATGAAAATTGTAATGCAATTGTGGATAGATTTTGTTTAAAAATAGTATTCACAGACGTATCTATAATATGTTATAGGTACCGTGAGTTTATGTTAACGTAAAATATTGGTTTTGCAATACCCAGGGTTATGAATTTGACATCCATGTATGTATTTATTATAAATGAAACATAGGTTGTCAAGTTACCATTTGTTTTAATTAGTACCGTATTATTATTATCGATTTGATACCCGTAAATAATATATGCAGTTGATGAAAATATTCAAATTTTTAAAACAGAACTATCGCAGAATGACCTGCTAGGTCTCTTGATTTACCACCTTTGGGTTTTTTGTTTATAATAGATATTTTAAATTTTATACACAGACAGCATTGTAAAGAGGAATTAAAAATTTGTACTTCTTATTATCGTTCAATATAAATAGATCAATTTGAGTATTTAGCTTTTTATGTTTCATTTTAAAATGAGAGCTTTGATACAATATTGTCAAATTCGTAACCGTGGATATAGTAAATACAATATTTCACGTTAAAATAAACTCACGGTATACCACGAAGTACGAGGGTCGTTCAATAAGTCCTTAGAAAAAAGTAGAAAAAACACTTTTTTTGGGTAGATTTTTTTTTATTTTTCTACATAATCTCCTTTTAGCTCTATACACTTCTCTAATCGTTTTCCCAAATTTTTTATGCCGTCCAAAAAGTAGGATTTCGGAAGCTCCTCAAAATAGGCTTCCGTTTGGGCGATGACCTCTTCATTGGACGTAAACCTTCGTCCGCTAAGCCATTTCTTTAAGTTTGGAAATAAGAAAAAGTCACTGGGGGCCAAATCTGGTGAATACGGTGGATGTTGCAATAATTGGAACTTTAATTCCATAATTTTGGCCATCGCAACTGCGCAGGTGTGCACACGTGCATTGTCTTGATGAAAAAGGACCTTTTTGCGTTTCAAATGAGGACGTTTTTCTTTTATTTCTTCGCTCAGCCGGTCCAATAACGACGCATAATACGCTCCTGTTATCGTTTTTCCCTTTTCCAAATAGTCGATGAAGATGATTCCGCGTGCATCCCAAAAGACCGTTGCCATAACCTTGCTAGCCGATTTCTCCGTCTTCGCCTTCTTCGGAGCCCGTTCGCCTTAAAAAATCCACTGTTTTGACTGTTCTTTTGTCTCTGGAGTGTAGTAATGTATCCAAGTCTCATCCACAGTTATGTATCGACGCAGAAAATCTTCAGGATTACGACGGAAAAGCGCCAAAACAGCCTCAGAGTCCACCACACGATTGCGTTTATTCTCCACTGTGAGCAACCGCGGCACCCATCTTGCCGAGATTTTTTCACACCTAATTTTTCGTGCAAAATTAAAGCGACTGTGCCTTGTGATATGCCTGTAGCCTCTACTATTTCGTGCACTTTGATTCGTCGGTCACTTAAAACCATATCGTGGATTTGGTCAATCATTTCGGGGGTAGACACTTCTACAGGGCGTCCGGAACGATGTTCATCTTTTGTGGATGTACGGCCACGTTTAAACTCATTCACCCAATTGTAAACAGTTGCAAACACAGGAGCAGATGTGCCATGAACTTCATCCAACTCAGCTTTAATTTCTTTCGGCGTTAAGCCTTTTAAATACAGATGTTTAATCACCGCTCGAAACTCACTTTTATCCATTATTATAAACAATCAAAAGTTTTTTACTACAATTGACAACAACAATGAAACTACGTGACGGCTAAAGCTAAAACTCTAACAGTTGACTAGTTAGGAGTGCTGCTTACTGGAAAAAATTCATTTTCGATACTACGAGCACCATCTCTTGGATTTTCTAAGGACTTATTGAACGACCCTCGTATGTATTCAATTTTCTAAATTTAAAACGATTGTTAATTATTAAATAAACGATTACATTTTTATATTTGCCCTATCGACCATGGAAAAATATATCAAATAGTTCGTGTATGTAAGACGTATGTCGAACGAAATATTGCTGAAACAGTTGTGTGTAGATGAAACTAGGGTGAGAGATTGCATAAACGACCTAAGAATAAATGGATGAATATGGTTGAAAATTTGTTTTGCGTGAACTAGATATTGCGACTTGTATGAAAAGGGGTTTATTGTTGTTTATTGGAAGCTAAACTAGTGATTCAACAAAATCATAAAAATGAATAATAATAGAAATAAGTAATACAATAAAGAATGTAATAAAGCTATAATTAAATAATATTATACTAAAAGGATACATTTCTACTAAGGAACTATTAAAAGAATATTTGAACTAAATATGTATTTAAATTTGCACTTAAAAATTGAAAGATAAATTAAACTAATGCTAAAATTGCAACTAACGACAACGCAGTACTATATTCTAAAATAATTGATAAATTTAAAAAAAAACACACACACTGCTAGCAAACTTAAAATAAAAGACAGAACAAAGAAATACAAGAGATAGTAATAGTAATAGTAATGGGGTAGGTGGCTCAGTGGTATCGAGTCGGACTGTGGATCTTGAGAACCCTGGTTCGATCCCCACAGACGACAAACAATTTTCACCAATTTAAATCTACCTCTGTGGCTCCCCTCCACTAATATCTTTAGGGGCCATGATTTGACAGCTGGTAACCGCACTTCCCACGAAAAAATATATGACTTACCGAGATCTGCTTAGGCAGAGTGCCACACCCAGTAATGGATATACTAATAGTAAGCTAACTGAAGTGAACATTTGTCCTTAATTTTGACATATTGGGATCAACGCCATCTTTTATGGCCAATTACACCAACAAGACTTAAGTTTTAATATTAGTTTAAAAAAATAAAAGCACATCCAATGTTTGACAGCAATATCAATTTTACATATAACTTGTTACTTTGATATGTTTTTATTTATTGAAATCAAGTTTAAAATTAAAGTTTTGTTGGTACAGCTGACCGATAGTAGTTGGATATCCCAATAGTTATGCAGCGATCATTATTATTGTTACTTTCATGTCGCTTATAAATTACTAAAGATATTAAATTACGTTGTTATTGAGTCCAGTCTTAATGTATATAACTAATTTCCTATTTTGTGCTCATTGAATAATATACTATTATTAAAAGTAGATTGTAATAAAAAAAGTGTTCTTAACTGTCGACAAATACATTGGCAGTGAAAAATATAGTTCACATTTGAGCATTTCCGTTCCGATCGAGTTGCAATGCACCAGTAAGTGATCGGGTTTCCAGCGCGAATTTATTTAAGTAGTGTCGAGCGGCAGTAACTGGAATGAAATTTAAATCTTGGCCAAGCGGCAGATCGTTCGATTTGCATTTCCACGTTTCCACATGATCTGCATCGCGCTCCATAAACGTGACATATCACTTGGGGCGAATCCAACTACGATGTGATGCCCGCAGAGGGTTGTGGGTTGAGGGTTGTGCTCGAGGCTATGCGATGGCATTTCTAGATTAAATATAAATCACGCGAAACTGGAACGACTGCTCACACACTATTTTTCTTTGGTCAAACCATATATTTACGCACTAAAGTGATTCGTTCTACTGTCTTAAAACATTTATTTGGGTTGTCGAATTGTGGGTTTCCTATTCAGTGCAATCTGAAAAAAACTAATAACGGAAATTGTGTAAATTTTATATTTATTCAGTGTAACTGAAAAAATGTAAACAGTCCTTGCACAAATTATTAGATGCCCTTGGTTTCTATATAAAATTAAATGATAAATATTTAATGGAAATAACGTATTCTTGTTGTATAAAATATCTTATGTAATTGTAGATATAGTGTATAATCATTTTCAATTAAAAAAACAAAACGTATTTTTTATGAATTAGACATTTTTCAGGCAGATTCATAAAGCGAATTAGTTCCAATACCATTTTTTATTTCGGTTTTAATTCTCTTCCCCAATCACGACAGAAGTTTATTTTAACTTGGGTTAAAAACAATGTTAATTAGCATCAAATTTAATTTATTTCGTGATCCTATTTTCATTTGATAATGTTAAAAATGATATTAACCCTAACCCGTTTTATAAATCTGCCAGTTTAATGATATATTGAAAAAAGGCAAAACTGACATTAACAAAAAATATTTTCTCTACGATTGCTATGAAAAATTGACAATTACGCTCTCATTTGTCATCGTAAAGTTGACGTTTTCTGTGGAGTAATCGGAAAATATCTTTTTTGCGCGTCTCCAATGCGCGAAAAAGATATTAAATGCGCGCTTATTTCAATAGTTACCAGGGTTACAAACAAAGCAAAAACTTGTCATATTGACAGTTGACAGAACGAATTTATTTTCAGTACACATACGTTTTTAATAATTTTAAGATGCAATCGTAGAAAAAATTGTGTGTATCACGAGTGTAAAGTGCCTTTGTTCCTCTTACACTATTGCAGCTCTCGCCTTCGGCTCGCGCTGCAATTACTGTGTTCGAGTAACAAAGAATCACTTTACGCTCTTAATACACAAATAACTATTAAATTTCTGTATAAAATATATCTTTCTAGTAAGATAAAATAAAATTTGTATATACAAATAGGTAACAAATAATATACTACCCGTTTACCATGCCCATATTAGATAAGCTCTTGTTCTGATCCTTTTAATATTAGACTTGAAGAGATGAGATGATTCTTCACAAAATATGATCTCGCTTATTTTATAAAGGAGTAATTCCAAATCACAATTACAAGCTTTGTTTAGAAGAATATACGAAACGATAAAGTACTCAAGTAAGCAATTCTAAAAAAAAAGCAGGATTCGCAGAATAATTTGACCAGGGACCAAACGAATTTGGCAAGTTTTTTTTCATCATTTGGAATTTGTGTGGTTTTTACCTTTTTAAGTTTTTATTTTAATTAATATAACTCGAAATTGTATATTTATAGCAAAATTTATCTGCAAGCATAGATTTCGTTTTAACATACATACATCAAATGAGGTAGCACAAACCCCTGAAACATTCACAGAATATCAACTCATAAAATTTATCAAATAATGACTCTTCGTCAAACATTCTCATCCTACCACATTAGTCTCGCTTCAACTACGTTTACGTTTCCTCCATACAAACTCACTTATTCCGCACACTTAGAATTTTGCATAACGCAACAAACCTTCAATCTCATCTATCTATTCGCTTCTCTACACCTGTTTTATTAATCTTTCATTAGACATACGCTTCACATTAAATCATCTCAATTCCCTAACAACGAATTTAAAAAGAAACACAGTTACAAATAAATGGTTTCTGATATCTTATAATTGTGGGCTATCCTTGAAATAAAGAGCAAGCAAGCTTATTTATTCAGTTGTATCATTTCTAGATATTTTATACTTTTTCGAATAAAATTAATAGCTTGAGCTTTTTGGACGTGCATTTTTCTAAAGGCAAAAGAAACTTTTATGCATAGTAATGAATGTTGAGCGTATTACGTGGATGAGGAATAGTTATTTACGTAAAAAGTCAGGAAAGTGTTCAATTACAGGATGAGTAGATAGTTTCATGCCAAGCGATAGCGAGGCTTGAAACAGCTTGCGAATCCTGTACGACGCTTTACTGACATGTTACGTATAACATTTTACCTGAAACTTATAAACAAATAATAAATATTTTAAATTAAAATAAATATTTGCTTTACATATTCAGTCAGTATTTTATGTTCGCGAAGTAACTAGAAACAATATGTTATTTTCCTGACTGGGCATGCAAAGCCAAACTTTCCTGAGTATGAAAGGTCAGGCAAATGTATATTTTCCTGTCAGTTTCAGGTAAACATATTTGCGGGGTATGTCTCGGAATACAAGATGAAACCGTGTTTTGAATACATTGATGTATGTTAAATGTGAAATTGAGAAAAGTGTTATTAGAATAGTAGAAAATACAAATAAATAAATATATCATCATGATTTTTACCCATTACTGGGTATAGCACTCTGCCGTAGCAGATCTCGATAAGTAATATATTTATGAGCGTGCAGTTCGGTTACGTCAAATGACGGCCCCCAAAGATGTCAGTGACAGGCAAGCCACAGGGGTAGTTTTAATGTGGTGAAAATTGTTACTCGACTATGGAAAACGAACCTTAGTTCTCAAATTTATTGATCGACTTGATACCACTAAGCTATCCACCTCATATAGGTGCCTGTCAATTAAGAGTGAGTACCATATGTGAAACATAATAATGAATAAAAAAATATTGAAACGTTAAATAGTTGTATATTATTGAAATTGCAGTTATTTCAGCAATATACAACTATTTAACATAGCGTGGATGATTTAGCTATAAAGGAATAAATATAATAAAATGTTTGTTGCGTGATCAATTTTTTTGCCGAGTTGAAGAATAAACGAGTTTGTATTGGAAAAATTAAAAATGTAGATAAAGAGAAAGTGATATGGCAAAATTTAAATGTTTACCGAAGATTTATAACAAAATTAATCTAATAAAAAAAATATTTCAATGGATAGTCTATCCCATTTAAAAGGCGTAGCATGAAAATATATATTTATTTATTTCTTCACGTCATTCCCCTACAAAAAAAAAACTGATGTTACTCGATTAATGAACGAAACTAACTACTGACCAAATAAGTTTGTTTTGTTGTTTTAGTTACACATAAGTTTAAACTAGAGCAAATACAAATTAAAACAACTATAGCGTATTTTGAAAGTTCCACCAAAATGTTGCATGTTTAGATGTACAATATGATTACACCCAGAACGGCCATCGAATTTTGTATCTTTCATAACATGGCTTCCAGTAATGGAAAACACAGAAACGTGTGAAACGCTTTCCAGTTTTAATAATCTGATAAAATGTAAAATCCATTAGCAGCACGGTTAGTATTTGAGTTCAAAATAAACAGTTTACACAACAACGAAAACTACGTATGGAAATACGCTTTTTAATAAACTCGAGTTTGTTTTTTTTTTTGTATTTTGTAAATTGAATGTAGTTTATAAGACAGAGAAAATGAAGTTATAATCTGAATTTTGTTATATTAATTTGAAAATAATTGCTTGTATAATTTTCTTTTTGCATGTTGTTTAGGAATATTATATTTTAATTGATTTTGTGACCTTCAGATTTCATGCGAATTTTTTATCTTTTGATCTAAGGGTCTTTATAAACAAATGAAAACAAAACCAATTAATATACGTAATCCAGTAATCTTCAAACTTTTACCTATTATAAGTATAGCGTTGGTAATAATTCTATTCGATGAATAAAATAGTAAAATAATTATTTCGGTTTTACTATAAACAGTAGGTGCTCTGTATTGTCATTGAGATTTGAAGTTTTGGTTGTGTAAAATAAAGAAAAATCTAGGGTAATTTTATTGATGATGCAATAAATGTAAAATAGTTATTATTATTTAATTAATTAATTAATCGAGAAAATAAATTTAGTTAACAAATTCAGTCAATTGAATTGTGAATTAAGTTCTTTATCGTCTTTGTATTTCTTATTTACTACTATAATTTTGGAAATCTTTCATAGTTATATAATTTATAAATAAATTATCATCCATTACTGGGTGTGGCACTCTGTCGAAACAGATCTCGATAAGTGATATATTTCTTCGCGTGAAGTGCGGCTAACAGCCATCAAATCACGCTCCCCAAGATGTTAGTGATGGAGCCACAGAGGTAGTTTTTATGTGGTGATAATTGTTTTTCGGTTGTGAGAATCGAACCCGGATTCTCACATTCCCAGGCCGAGTAGGTACCACTGAACCACCTACCTCAAACTGGTCTTTCATTTTATATTTATTTACTAATATGTGGAGAAAATTAATTATTGTTACCGGCAATTTATCATTTACTTATGCCTGATTGCACTTTTATATACTTAAATGTTGCATCATGTACAATTAAATTAAATTTGGTTTATACTTAAAAATGAGGACTCTATGTTTTATGTTTCTAAATAATAACTGTGACAAATTTCAATACTCGTACATCAAATACATCTTGAAATAAAAAATACTCTTAAAAATGAAATCGGTTTAGTTTCACTCACAATATCTAAGCAGTGAACGTAACATTTATATTTATTACAGTTTGGGCCTCAAATTTTCACCTAAAAAAGTTGCTATTCACAAAATATATTTTCAACCTAAATTTTTTATCAAAACTTGACAGTTGTTCAATTCCTTACAAAGTCTCCTTAAATGAATTTGAGATTATAGGAGTTAACAATAACTTAAAAATAAGCATTACATAAATGTAGAATCTAACAATGAATTTTAATTGATAATCAGGCTTCCGGAATCTAAATTTATAATATGTATTATCAATTTAAGTATTTCTTTGTTAAAAAATAATTTATGGAACTATGGTGCAACTGACCATAAAGTTCACTATTGGATTTTGGTTTAAGAAAGTTTAGACGCACTGTTCATAAAGCAGCTGGAAATTTATAAATTAATTAATTTGCATATTACAGGAGTTTGCAAATTATGTCACAGGCAATTATCATGGGAGATAAGATTATCTGATATCGTTATACCTATCTATTAAAGGGTAAAAAAGCTGAAATAAAAATTGTAACTGATTAAATTCTGCACATAAATCAGTCTACATATTTGTTTGTATAAATTGTAAAATTAAATTAGTATATGTTTGAAAAATCGTCACATATCGAAGACATCATTTGTTTTGTTTTCAATACATGGAAAAGTATTAAAATAATTAATTTATGGAAATAAAATAAAAATTTTTGTATTTAATCAAGGGCTCAAGATTCACCCTGTAATTATGATATTTCGCAATGAAGTTTAATTTAATTGTAAATGAAAATAATGACACTGTATGTACTCAACTTGCATATACATAAAAACAATAAAGTAAATAAAATAGTTTTCAACATAAAACCGGTATAAGTATGGTTACAAATATTTGGTGGGAGGTTTTATAACGGTAATATGTTCAGTTATTTATTTCACCTAACAGTCATATGACCACAATTGATCATATGATCGTGGATATTTTACCAAATGCCATACCTATTTATTTTATAAATAACTACAAAAATATTAACATTTTATTACAATTTCTAAACTTAAAGTAATATAATATAAATAAACATCTCAAACAATCTAACGCTTTGCAAGTATAGAGGGCAAAGAAAAGGAAGGATCTAAATTGTACCTCACTTCTTGAAATATAGGAAACATAAAAAAGGTTATATTGACAGAGTGGCATAAAATTAAATAAATGCGCATGATGTTATTTCTGAATGCAACAAATATTATTATAATTGAAGATCTTAAAGTGTATAAATGTCAAAACTTACAATAGGAGATAATGGATATTTTTTAAGTATTGATATTATTAAAATAAATACGTGGCGATTATTTATATTTTTATTATTACATATTTCTATCAAAAACATTTGTGTGCTAGCAAATAATATTTTCGATATAATTTTTTTTCAATTATTATCACTTACACCCTTTTGAACTAAAACTCTTCAATTGTTAACATTTTATAATTTTCTCCAAGAAAATTCATCACTACTCTAATCACAGTTTTTTGTTTTTTAATATCTTAAGTGATATATTTGAGTTACAACACATCCAGTTTGGTTAAACTTTAGATGAAGAGAAGGAAAAATACAAAAATAAATATATCATCACACCTTTTACCCATTACTGGGTGTGGAATTCTGCCGTATCAGATCTCGGTAAATGATATATTTCTTCGCATACGGTTACCAGATGGCAAATCACGACTCCCAAATCTGATAGTGAAGGGAGAGCCACAGGGGTAGTTTTAATGTAGTGAAACTTGTTTGTCGGCTGTAGAGATCGAAACTAGATTCTTAGTTCCATAAGACCGATTCGGTACCACTGAAGGAAAAATTGTGGATAAAAATGAAAAAGTGGTATTAGACAAAGTTGTAAGCAAACTTCAACTATTGAACAATATTTTTGTTGTTTGAAGTTAATTTTAAAAGAAAAACTAAATAAAATTTTTCTAATTTCGACTTCCCCTTAATTTATTGTTAATGATACTAGCGAAATAAAATATATAAAGTGTCTTAAATGAACCTGTCCTGTAAGGCTGTCGTGAACAAGTCTTTGCTAATGTTAATCGCTTCTGGTACAGCTTTCGTGGGACTTTCTGAATATTTATAACTATAAAGAAGAGTATAGTGAAGAAAGTGAAATTCTATAATCCAGTAAATTGTTAGCAACTGCTCAACTTGCAGAAATAGCTGATAGAAGTAGAGTTAGCAAATTTCCTATTGCGTATTTTGCTAAGCTAAAGCGAAAAGTTACGACGCGCAACTTATCGCCAAGTTCAGTGATTCGATTTTATGTAAGTGTGTATGATGAAGTGTTAGTACGTGTGCAGGATCTTTCAGAGCTTCCAGGCAACGTCACTGCCGCTGGAAAGCTCATTACACAAAGAAATGGTTGTGACGTCATCGTAAAACCGCTGTGGCTTGTACGCCAACTCAGCACACTTTCATATCGATTTATAGGCTGCGCGCTACAATACATTTAGAACTGAAATGCAAATAAAATCAATCGTAAAGGCCAGGAGTGCACGCAAATTACTCCATAATTTTTCTTCTTTTAACGTTCTACTTTTACTACTTAACCTTTATACCTTTTCAAAGAAACCATTTACGATAAATACAGGAGGCGCTTAAATCTGCTTCCTATTTGATATTCTGCCAATATGTATTATTAGTCAATGAAATTAATGTCAGTTAATTCATAAAAATTAATAAAACAAATTTGTAAAGAGGACTAGATTTAGATTTAACTTACTAGATTACAGTTTTGATAGAAGCTTTGGAAACAGTAATATATAAATACATAAAATATATCATCACACCTTTTTCCTATTACTGGGTATGGCACTCTACCATATCAGATCTTGGTAAGTGATACATTTATTTGCGTGAAGTGCGGTTACCAGCCTTAAAATCACAGCCCCAAAGATGTTAGTAGAGATGGAGCCACAAGGGTAGTTTTTTAATGTGATCTTTTGTCTATTACTGGGTGTGGCACTCTGCCACAGCAGATCTAGGTAAGTAATACATTTATTTGCGTGAAGTGCGGCTACCAGCATTAAAATCACGGCCTCAAAGATGTTAGTAGAGATGGAGCCACAAGGGTAGTTTTTTAATGTGATCTTTTGTCTATTACTGGGTGTGGCACTCTGCCACAGCAGATCTAGGTAAGTAATACATTTATTTGCGTGAAGTGCGGCTACCAGCCTTAAAATCACGGCCTCAAAGATGTTAGTAGAGATGGAGCCACAAGGGTAGTTTTTTAATGTGGTGTCGGCTGTAGAAATCGAACCCGGGTTCTCAAATCCACAGACCGACTTGATATCACTGTGCCATTTACCCCATAAACAATAATATGCATCAATATTAATGCCCGGTGTCATAATTGTATATTATGAGGTAGGTGGTATCCCGCCGAATTGTAGATTTGATTTCCACATGTGTCAAATAATTTTCACAACCTTGAAGTTACGCCTATGGCTTCTTAACCACTAACATCAGTCGGGGCCACGATTTGACTTTTGATAACTGCACTTCACGCGCATAAATATATCACTTATTGAGATCTGCTACGGCGAGAGCCACACACAGGAAAAAAAATTCATAAATATATATTGTCACGCCTTTTACCTATTACTGGGAGTGGCACTCTGCCATAGCAGATCTCGGTAAGTGTAATTCTATCAAATATTTTGATACATTCAAGTTTTGCATTGCTTAGACAAAAAAAAACTTATTTGTTTCTTATTTTATTTTAGTTCCGTGGCCAACACTATTAAATAGTAATTTTGTAAATTTTTTAATTTAATTTCTGTCGTTACAAATCAAAGGAAATTAAATTAGTTTACAGATTTTTGATACAGAATTTTAAGCTCTACAACTTTTAAGTAAAGCATTTTTGTCTAAAATAATTTAGGAAGTAATACGCCCGGAAAAATTGTTTTCCTGTGACCTGCTTTTCATGATACACCAGGTATTATATGATTCTATCTACGTTTATATATTTTTTACAGAGCTTTTCTTTCAGATTTAATATAAACACAACAAGATGAGAGTAATTAACGTTCTTTCATCATTGCTTAAACGCATATTATGGGCTGGTCTTCATTGCTTCGCTTTTGTCATTTATCGTCACTCCAATATAAACGCACCCTTAGAAACACAAGAAACAAATTGTAGTTGAACATCCGTAAGATCAAATGTTTCACCTTAATGCCCACTTTGATGTATGCTAGTAAATGTTGGGTGTAGATGAGGAAACATGAACGACATATAACTACTGCGGAAATTTGTAGATGAGGTATTGGCAGAGTGTGTCCGTACATGTGTGAGTAAACAAAATGGGATCGTATCCGGAATACGTTGGTGTATGATGAGTATGAACTTTAGAAATATTTTAAGAAAAAGAGATTTGTGTCTTTTGAGTTCGTTTCATCATGTGGAACTTATGTCGAATGAAATACTGATGAAATAAGTTTTTGTTGATGAAATTGAGGTGTTAGAGATTGCAAGGACGACTTAGATATAAATAAATGGATATGGTTGAAGGTTTGCAGCGTAAACGAAAGATTTGAGTTAATATAAGAAGAACGATGAGTAAATTTGAAGTGAAGAATGTATGAATCTAGAGTAAATCTAATCAATATTTCGAGAGTTCGTGCCATTTAATGAAACATGACATATAACGTGATATTATGTATTATGTAACTAAGAAATATTTTATTCTAGATTTAATTGAATGCCATTAGTTATTTACAGTTTTTCCTGTCCGAATACTTGATACTATAATAGTGCATTATTATACGAATTTTATAAAACGATGAATGGTTCCGCTCGTCCTATTCCAAAAAAATTTTGCGTAATTTATTTAATCGAAATTTTACAATTTCAAATGCAAAAAAGATTGAACTACAAATCTAGGAACTTATGAGACATGTGATAATACTGTAAAATAAATTGGGAATTCAAAAGAATGTATTTGAAATTTTTATGTAAATTTCTGTTTAGCTTACATGTATATATGAGTAGTAATTTAGTAATTGTCATGCAAATTATGTAGTTATAATATAAAATCTGAAAATAATAAAGATATTTATATTTTTTTGATATAAATTCTCAGGTTCTGTTATAGTTTATCAAATTGTAATATCGTCTTGTTGAGTTTACTTAATAATAAAATAAATATATCATCACGCCTTTTACCCATTACTGAGTGTGGCACTCTGCGTCTCTGGTCACGGTATGTGATATATTTCTTCGCGTGAAGTATGGCTACCAGTCGTCAAATCACGGCCCTCTAAAGATGTTAGTGAAGTGGGAGCCACAGGGGTAGTTTTAATGTAGTGAAAATTGTTTGTCAAGTACATAGGCCGAGTTGATACCACTCAGTCACCTACCCCAATTAATCTGTCATTGGAAATACTTTCAAAGTCTTATAAAATAACATTTTAAATTATTTGAGGTTATCATTTTGAAATGACATTTAACATATGGCTGCATAGTAGTACCAATCCTACAAAATAAAAAGTTTCCAAAAACAGTGTAACAATAGCCTTCATTGTTCAACTGTTTTCGATATAATAATAGACTGATTGTGAACATAAGGCATAAAAATATTGTTGTCAATTAAAAAAAGGGTTTAAAATTTAGCAATTTTAGTATTAATTTAAACTTTAAATTAATACTAAAATTGCTATTAACGAGATATAAATGTTTTTGGCTCAGTTGCATAAAATGTTGTCAGCTGTCATCATGTTGTTAACTTTGCGAAACAGTTGAATCTACGAAATGTAAATTTTTTTCTTAATTCAATATTTTAAAACGTTATAATTTCTATAGTATGCATTAAATAAAAATTAGTTGTTAGTAATATTGTTTTACCATTGTAAAATAAACATTTAATGGTCATATTAATTAATTATAACATAAAAATCAGAATTACAAGTTGTTTTATATATGTATTTCCATTTAACAAAAATTATTTATGACAGGTGATTTTATGAAGGTTTTTACAATTGATTTTAAAAATCTGTTATTCAGCTCCTGAAGATGGTGGAAGTAACACTGAAACTGATAGAGTTAATATAATAAAATTTATTGAGTAATACCCAAGAGAGTTGTTGTTTTATTTATAGAAAACAGAAAATATCTCAAATTTGTTGTCCATCATCTTGGCTATTGTTAACTTCTTACATGTTTTTAGCCAACAACATAGTTAACAGCGCTTTATAAGACCGGACTCATTTTAAAGTAACGATTTTTTATTACATTACACAATCATTTTCTGTGACTAAAACTAGCAATTGCTCGCAAGTGACTAAAATGTTTAAATCCCCGACAGCCATGAACAACTAACAATTTATACCAATGCAAAAGCTTGACATTTACTTATTTGACAGCATCTCCATTCAATTTGTTTGAAACCTTTTTCTAACTTTATTGTAGAAAAACCGTTACTAAATACTCATAAAACGTTAGGTATATAGCACACATGAGTGATGTTTTATTCTACTCACTGACGAGTATAATAAATATATTATTATTTATTATACAGAGTGTTTCACAACTTAGAGCAAAAAATTAAAGGGTATATTCTGTACGACGTGCTGATCATGAAACAAAAAGAATTTTTTTTAAAATCGAAAAATTAAGGGTTGTTAACCTAAAATATTTTTTGTAGTACTGCACTGGATTCGCTTTCCTATTAAACACAAACAATGAAGTAGGTATCAACTACGAAAGAATAATTACACAATTCAATTATTAGCAGTTATTTATAATAGAATTTTATTTAATTAATAACTTTAACATAATCATCCACCCAGTGGCAGTGACAACGAAAAATTTTGGACTGGGAAACATGGAAAATAGTTTTGCGATTTAAAAAAAATCTTTTTGTTTCATGATCAGCACGTCGTACAGAATATATCCTTTAATTTTTTGCTCTAAGCTGTGAAACACCCTGTATAGAAAAAAGTCGAACATCACCGAGATTTGAACCAGAACCTTTGAAACTCATGTTAAACGCTCTGCCACTGATCTATGGTACCCATTTAATTCAAATGTCATGCCAACTTTTCCTTTCTATGATGTTATGTTTTGTTTTTTTTCTCTCTATAATAAAATAATTATTAAAATTAATAAAATTTCATATTAGGTGTCCTATGAAAAGTGGAGTATAGAGAATTAACATGAGTAAAAGTGTAAAAACCACTAGTCAGTTACGACTTGATAAAAAGTGCAAAATCTTATGTTTAAAGCGAAATAAACTTTGATTTATTTCGGTTTTAACAACAACAAAAAGACGAATATATAGTGAAATAGTTTTCGCCAATAATTAAATAATGAAACTAGTAATTAATTAATTAATCATCGCAACAAGGAAACAGGAGTTGACAGCGTTGATTATTCATTATTCTTGACGTTTTCAGTGCTATCGGTTGCTGTTTAGTTTCGCGTTTATAATTATTATTAGCTGAAATTAATTTGTCATTTTCTGGAAATTCGTGCTAGTTTCACAATCATAATTAATCTGATGCGTAATTATTTCATAGCAATTACATATATTACATTAGCGTAATCTATATTAATTAATCATCGCCTTCTTTATTTGTATTAGTAATGGGTAAAAGGCTGATGATATATTTATTATTTTTATTTTTTTCTTCTAATATAACCACTCAAAACAAACTGACATTAATTTCTTCGTCCTACTAACTCGATTTACAATGCAGTTTGCTCTTGTGCTTGTTCCTAAGTAATTTTGTTGTTCAAAATAAAATATATTGATAAAGGCAGAAAGTCTAGTGCTATTATTTATAAAATAACAAGTTAACATTTTCATATCTAATTTCTACATTGCAAAACAAGTAAATTAATTACAAACATACATATCATAAACTGCTATATTTCATTAAATAGGGTTGTAAACATATACAGAACATCAAATAATCAGTCTTCAACAAATATTTTCATCCTGACACACCATCCTCGCTTCAACCATATTAATACTAGCTCCTTTATTCATCACACTCGGACTATTTTATCACGCAACAAACCTTCAATCACATCCATTCATTCGTTCATCAACATTTATTTCATTATCTTTAACCTTTAACTGCGAATCAAAAAAGATAAGAAAGAAAAAAAGCGTTAGTCTGCGCTTGTTTTTGTTTTAAGTAAATTCTACATAATTGCAGTTAGATACTCTATTGTGAAAACAGAACACGAATCAATTAGAGAAACAAGGAAAGTAGTGACGTCCAGCGCTTTGTTTTCAAAGTAAATTCTATATTATTGAGTTAGGTATTCTATTATAAGAACAGGAAACGAATAAAAAAACAAGAAAGAGAAGGAGTGTAGTTCTGCGCTTGTTTTTTTTTGTGTGAATTACACAAAATTTCTGTTATTAGGGGCGGATCCAGACTTCGAATTGGGAGGGGGTCATGGAGTGAATTTTGTCTCCATGGGGGGGGGGAGGTTGGTATTGCCCATCTTAAAAACATTTGTATTTGCTCAAGTAATTTTTACAATCACATTAAATCGTCTTTGGAATCGTATTAATTCACATTAAATCGTCTTTGGAATCGTATTAAATCACATTAAATCGTCATTTTTTCACCTCAAAAATTTCCTGTAAGAACGCCAACACTTTTTAAATCATAAAGTTTCAATATCTAAACGGTTCTTCGATAGATTACAAAAATTATTGAATTAGAAGTTGATTTTCTAAGTGCAAATGTCGGTAGTCCGCTCCTGGCTGTTATACACTCTATTGTAAGAATCAAAAAGAGAAGAAAAGATAATAATGAATATGCTTCTTGATTATGAGTGGTTTCGAACACAATGTGAGTTATCATAAGAACCTATATATGATACAAATATTTATAAAACTGAAACTAATAAATTATTTTACAAATGATAACAATTTTAACCTTATATGAAGTTAGAAATTTAAAAATATAACTTTAGTATGTCTATTCGTGTTTTAAACAATAATTTAACTGAATTCTAGTAAATTATATATTTTTCATAAATCATTAATTTTGTTTATTAATTTAGTTGCTCCAAAACTTATATTTGAAGTCTTTCGCCTAATACAATTAGGGAAACAGGAAATTACTAAGGTATGATTTTAAAATCGTGGGCCGTGAACATTATCCAAAATTCCTATGTGTTGTAGGTATTATATGTTACGACCAAATATTATTATTATTATGAGTCAAAAGCTATGAATGCGAAAATAAATGTAAGAAATCTGAGGCTAAGAACTAACTAACAAAGGCTTAGGGGTTAAATTCTTTGTTAGCTATGAATGCGTTCAACTAGAATATCTATATGCAAAAAGTACTTTGAATGATATTAAAACAAGTCGTTTTGTATTATATTCACCTTACCTTACCTTACATTTCGGATAACGATCATATTATTATGTTTAAATTTGGTACCTACGTTGAAACCACGCAGAAAATTATTTAACCAAGTTCGTTTATATTTAATCAAGCAATACAAACATTCCGATCACTATATCCTAGCTTAGTCCAGGATACTCTAAAAACCTTCTGTCAAACGTCCCGTTAAACAAATCTCTCTACCGCAAATAATTTTCTCAATCTCCCTTGATCCCTTTCAAACACCAGTTCACCTGTAGGTATCGAAAATTCATGACACATTTTGAGTTTCAATACTTAGTAACACAAGTTAGTTCCTGAAGTCGCCGCTCGAAGACAATGTTTCCGTCACTGAATGATGGATTGGGAGATACTAGCGCTGCCACCCCACCCCTAACATTGCCGTTGTACTGTCGATCCCAGTGATAGATTGAGTAAATGATACGATCACTTTCTTTTTCCTTGCGGGTTTTTCTTTTTGATTAATTTGTTAATAAATATCCAATTTTGTTTTTGGAGATATTTTTATTTACCTACTATTTTCGTGAAGCCATAATAATCAAGTGCTAAGTAGGTGAAGCCAATCATTTTATATTTACTTTCCAATCTACAAAGTGTTTCCGGAGGAAATGGACAAACTTAATACATGAATTTAGGACCTCAAAACAACACGGAAAGTTTCTTTACAAGTGTGCTTGCAAATACTTCGGATATCGACATGTGACCGTGAAGATATGAATTATTCCCAAGGTTTCAAGTCATTGTTTATAGTTTCTTCATCTTCATTTTATCTATTTATCTCCCCTGCTTGATAGTTTCAATGTTTTTATGCGGTAAATACGAATTAGTTTTCTGTACACACGAACAATAAGATGTTCCATTTTATCAATTTGTGTATAAACTGCATTTTAAGAACAATTACCATGGCTTATCAAGAATCCAAATTCAAAGGTGTACAAAACTGTCAGCCGCCATTTTTTGCCAAGTGACGAAACAGGTTTATGCAACATTTTAAAGTTTAATACAAATCTAAGAAATTGGCTAATAAGCAAGTTTCTTTCGATTAAGGTTACAATAATCTTAATTATAACCCATAATAAATTAATAAAAAATAATAAACTTAAATACAGGGTCACCTTTCTTGCGCTTGTATCCAGTGGCTTCCTTAGGGTATGTGTCGCCCGTGTACGAGAATAATTTTACTTTAAATAAAACACACACAACTGAAAAACATATACATTTTGTTTATTAAAATCATAAATTAATACATAAATAATGATTGATATAAACATATAATAACAAAATAAAAAGAAAATAAAGTACAAATACAATTTTTTTAAGTTGTTGAGTCTGAGACTTATAAACTTCAAATAACATATTATCCTAATCACTAATATCTTTGGAGGCCGTGATTTGACGGCTGGTAACCGCACTTCACGCGAAAAAATATATCACTTACCGAGATCTGCTTAGGCATAGTGCCACACCCAGTGATGGGTAAAAGGCGTGATGATATATTTATTTATTTTATTTTTATCCTAACCAGATACATAGAATAGTTTTCAAATGAAGTATAAATATAGAACAATCAGAATAATTTCATATTAATTATTTAACTAGTAAATTAGTTTTGACAGTAGTTATTTATAACGCTCTTAAAAATCTATTATAAACATATTATAGATATTTTATTTTATCAAAATAATGAGAGCTGTTAAACTAAATTGAAAGATTATCTATGTAAGTCAGTCTTGTAGTTATAGAATTATTAAGAAAATGTAACTATAATCTTGAATTAATTCCGAAGTTAACACACATTCATGAAATCAACCTTAAGTTATTCTCGTATATCATTGCTGAGATAAAATAATATGGCCTTATTTGACGGCTGATAATCGCATTTCACGCGCAAAAAATATCACTTACTGAAATCTGGTACGGGAAGTTCCACACCCTGTACGGTAAAAGGCGTGATGATATATTTATTTTATTTTTATAAAACATAGAATCTCTGGCACATTCTCAAAATATCCCTTTTAAAACTTGAAATTCTTCAATAAACATTTAATGTACATGTAATGTTATTTTTTAAATAAAACTCTGTTACTACTTCAATTAATACTATCTTTAAAAAATACACATTTAGTTTCATGAGTAGTTTTAACGAGGTGAAAATTGTTTGTCGCCTTTGGGGATCGAACCCGAGTTCTCAAATCCATAGGCCGACTGAGCTAACCTACCTCTTAAACGTAAGATGTAAGATTTTATAACATATTTCAAAGATTTTTATATATCAAATCGTGCTATTAAGAGAAGGTATGTGTGAAATTAATTAGGTAATTATCTCTCATAATTGATAACCAAAAATATCACCGATTGTTCAATTTAGAAGCACCATTAATTTTTTCACCGTTTCTAAAATACATTTCTAACAAAGTTTTTGGTAGACGGTAATAGCAATACCGATTAAATGTTACAACAATCAATAAGATTCAAAATCATAAATTTGAAATTAATCATCTGTCAAAATTTTTGACAAATTATCTGTCATAATTAACAACGAAAAATATCATCGGTTGTATTAAGCTCAAACATGCCCATTATTATTTGTTTTCCATTGCACGATTTGATACCATTTTAAAAATAATCTATATCAACAAATATTCCGAACGCATTCTTAGATGGCAGCTAGTGTGGACGCGTTGTCAGTCACATTATCTGCTTTCACGCAGAGGATTTGCATAATGTGATAATAACATTTTTCTACGATTGCTATGAAATGTTGATAATTACGCTCTCATTTGTCATCGTAAAGTTAACGTTTTCTGTGGAACAATCGAAAAATATCTTTTTTGCGCGTCTCTAATGGCAACGCGCGAAAAAGACGTCAAATGACAACGAGCGAAAAAGATATTAAATGCGCTTATTTCAATAGTTACCAGGGATACAAACAAAATAGAAACTTGTCATATTGACAATTAACAGAATGAATTTATTTTCAATAATTTTAAGATGCAATCGTAGAAAAAAATATGTGTGTATCACGAGCATAAAGTGTCTTTGTTCCTCTTGCACTATTGCAGCTCTCGCCTTCGGCTCGCGCTGCAATTACCGTGCTCGAGTAACAAAGGATCACTTTACGCTCTTAATACACAAATAACTATTTTATTGTTAGGTATGTGTGCAAAACTAAATAAATTGTTGTTGTTTCAGATGGCATCAAGAATCCGGGGCAAACAATAAACCGTAAGTACTTTCAATAATCAATACTTACTACAAAACTTTTAGCATTATCGTAGACAAAACAATTTACGCGTAGTCCTTACATCAAGTCAGCTATGCATTAAATCACGACGCTCTCCGTTGTTTATATCTGCGCTCAGACATAAAGCAAAATACTCGACCGAAGTTTCACTGAATTTACGGCACTTTACACCAAGTAAATTAAAACTTAGCAGAATAATAACATTCATTTATATGCGTGGAGTTTACTGTAATGTATGAATATTACATGAATGACTTGATTAACAAGTATGCCCTATAAGTTGTAGTTCAAACCAAAACTCGAAGACGCTGTTGTGGTGCTCAACTTTATTTACAAACCATGTTGTTGTTTATTCCTTTTGTGTAATTAGTTTTGTGTTATATTACGAGCGAGATTTTATTACGAATAAAGTTTTGTTGTGCTTACATTTAAATAATTATTAAGGATATTTTTAGTTGAGAAATTTCAGCAAATATTAAATATGTTTACTGTTAAAAATTGAGATAATATATATTACAGTTTTAAAACTCTTGAAACAAATGTTCAATCAGATTTTTTATATTACTAAAAAAAATCAATATGTATAAGTGTTTTCTCATCATCGGCATCTCAATAACTATAAGAGCTTCAATGGGATCCTTTACAATAGTAATAAAATAGTATATTAGTAATTTTTATTAAAACTAAATCCAAAGTTTCAAAAATGTTATTAAATTTTGGGTTTTTTAACCTCTCTCGAGCACATCTTGTATATTCAAAATTCTTTCTACTTTTCATATCTTCTGTCTTCGTATAACTGACAGATAATTTTGAGATTATTGTCTTGCTTACATCGTTATTTACTAAAATGATAAGTAAATATATTCAAAATATACATCTGATATATTAATTATTTCTTAATAAATATGTTAAAAATGGTTAAGTATTGCCTAGTTCCAAATGTAGGTTATGTTTACATAAATCAGTGAGAGGAAAGACATGTTGAATGGTATGTATTTGCAACTCGTACCAGTGGTAATCAAACCTTTGACTAAGATAATTTTATGGTTTATTTATTTTTCTTTCTGAGATAATTGATATGAAAGTTATTTAAACTTCATTTATATATTTTTCTAAATAATAAAATAATTCATATATGTGACTACGATTTTATACAAGTCACACTGTTTGAGGTCAACAATTCTTTAAGTCTGATGACATAAAATTAAAATTATTAGGGCTTACAAGTGAATAATAATTAAGAGTTTCTAAAATTGTACTTTGTTTTCAAGTTTGTTTCATAAAAATATTAAACAAAAGTAACCATTTTAATAGACCAACTTAATAAGATTTTTTACATAAAAATGCGTAAGTATGAACGAAAATCTGAAAATAACGAATTTTAGTCAATTTATTTTTATTTATAAACATAGTAGATAAAGAAAAATGTTTCAAATAAAAATTATAAATACAAAAGCCCTATTAACACTATGGCTGGTACCACAAGCTCTGTTTTTGCCTGTTTTAAGAGCAGTGTTTTTTGGTGTTTTAGCTATCTCTAACATGTAAAAACCATTCTCTTAGAACATCTAAAAACAGAGCTTGTGCTACCAGCCAATATATTTAATATAATTTTTTTAGTCGCTTAGTTTTAAGATATGATATTTTTATATTTTTTTAAATAAAACGAATAGTTTATTGAATATTACATATTTAAAAAGTTTATATATTTTTCCTTTTTTAATAAGGTAAGTCGTATGTTTCACCATAATTTAAATACTAAATTGACTTATAAATACTCGCAAGTATAGTTTTGAGTTCTGTAGAAATTCATATTTATTTCAAATCGGAATAATAGATATTAAACTATTCAAAAAAATTAAATTTGGTGTTCGACTAGTACATATTGAACAATTAAAATTGAAGGTAAAAATAATAGTGTAGCGACTAATCAGCTTTATATATACATATCGTAATTTAGTTATTTCTAATTATTCTAACAATATATTTATTATATTTTTAAATATAACAATGTATTGATTAAGAATTCCTGTACAGCTTGTATGTTAAAATGAATTTGAATCAGTTTGCAATGTCGTAAATATTTTATCAATTTCTTTTACAAATTAAAAAACTTGTTCTTGTCGACGTAATCTTATAGTAACAAAGTTTGCATGAAAATGAATATTAAATAAACAAAAGAAAATAATTAAAGTAAAAGTTTGAAAGGTCGCATATGCAGTATGCAGTAGTTAGTGATTCATACTTTCCTCAGTTTATAATTAACTCGTTTCTATTTAACGTTGAAACAGCGACAAAAACTTTTAACATCGGATCACAGGTCAAGGAAATTAGGGCACGTATTTTATAAAATATTTAAATTGCTCCTAGCGATCCGTATATTAATCCCCGGAAATATTTGAAAATGTTTGTGTTGCGTGCTGAGGAAAGCCTTGGACTGCGTTCAGATAAAAATACAACAACGTTTAGCGTTTAAGTTCACGAAACAAGCTCAGGAATCCATTTTCCCTCGAATTCAATCTGCGAAATCAATAGAATATTGCCGCATAATGGAATCTTTAATCATGAGCTCTGAGAGCGATGGTTCCTCAAAAAGACGAGGCGCTGTAATCGAATAATTTTCACCAGAAACGAGAATGTTTCTAAATATGACCATACTATTCATACATTATTAATTTTGGAAGATAGATTCGGCGAACGCTGGGAGTTGACTCCGGGACTTTTTGGCTGGTAGCACAAGCTCTGTTTTGGGTGTTCGAAGAGCACGGTTTTAACATGTTAAAGATAGCTAAAGCACCCAAAAACGCGGCTCTTAAAACAGGCAAAAACAGAGCTTGTGCTACCAGCCTTTGAATCTAACGTAGCATCTTTCCAACTAAACTAAACCGATCTCGAAGTTTTATTCATACCTAAATATACTAAACCGTAGGGTTTCTTCGACTTCAAGTGTATCTAACTTATAATAATAGTTGTGTATTTTTGTTCTTTCATGAATTTAAAACATATTTGTAAAAGTGAATGATATTTTTATAATGATGAAATAGATAAACGATGTTGATGAATTAAGAATTATAGATATTATAGAAAATTTGCAAGTTACAAAAATATACGAAAGCAGTAATTGTTTCTAAACTTTCGACGATTTAGAATTATTTAAACGATTTCGTTTACACAACGTAAATATGTACATTTTATTAACTTAAATTGAAAATTTGTTTGTAATGTAGATTTAAAAAGGATTCAATTATATGATAGTTATATTAAATAAATAAAAGGCTTCAGAATCCAATGTTTATTTTTTAAAAACATTTATTTTTCGGACGTTTCGAGCATAATTATTTGCTCATCATCAGCTTCTTAAAATATAAATACAATAATTATAATATAAAACTAGCAAATTAATCAAAATGTCAAACCTTTAAAAAATATAAAACAATATTTGTAAAATGTCAATAATAACAAAAAAGAAAAAAGATATATATGAAAAATAAAAAAAGCAAAAACAAAAAATAATAAATAATTAAAATAAAATCTAAAAAATTAAATTGTTAAATTCCCTAAAAAAATTTGAGCATATTTTAAATTATTATACGCATCAGTTTGAAAATTAATCGAGGTATCATTGGTGTAAATTTACATGTAACGTTTCTAAAATAAGTCTATGCTTTTTATTTTCCATAACATCAATAATTTTGGCTTCAGAAAAATTAAAAATATATCCAGTCTCCTGATGGTGACGATTAAAGCACTATATTTTGGATCAAGAAGCTTGCAATAATAATTATTTTGATATATTCTTTTTTTACTTCCTTGTACGAAGTAAAGGAAGTATTGTAATCGCGAAAATTTTCGGTTCTCAGATTTCAACGGAAATAGGTGTTTTGGCCCTCCCTGAATCCTTTTTGACTAATTTCGTCATGCCGTCTGTACGTACGTATCTCGCATAACTCAAAAACGGTAAGCCGTAGAAAATTGAAACTTTATATTTAGGACTGTTATAATATCTAGTTGTGCATCTCCCTTTTTGGTCATTATACAACTACCGGAAGTGGTACTTTACTTGAAGCCTATAATAGATTTTCATGAAAAACTATATTCAAATATAATTTAAAACTTTCCAAATTTGGTATATAAGACTACTATATCAATGGAAATAACATAATATATTTTGGTTAAAATAGACTAACCGGAAGTGGCACATTACATGAAGCTGCTAACAGTTTTCCTTGAAAAAATGGTATTATTTTAATTTTAGAAAGGAATGCTGCAAATAAAAGTTTTAGAGAATTAAATTCTGCGTCTAGCACATTAAGAATTTTTAAATTAGCTTTTTGCATAAACGAGATATCTAAATTCAAATATTATATATTTTTTGATTTTTTTTAAAATTAAGTTTGCTATGGATTAGAACAAAAAATAAAAGATTTAATGTCAAATATGTGCAATTAAAAAAATATCTATAGTTTAATACGTGTACAAGGAAGTCATGTGGTGTCCACATCAGATATTCTTCTAACGGTTGTGAAGTCTCTCCAATGTAACATTTTCCACAAGAATTTGTTAAAAATTTGTTAGTATACAAGTAATCATGTAACAATCTATTCAAAGTAACATTAACCTGTATCTCAATATTTCTAAATAATTAATAATTCTATTTTATTTTTCTAGAAATAATAAAAATATTACTTTGTATGAATAGCACATTTTGCCGGTGACCACCTAGCACAATATCTGTGAGTTTAAATTTATAATGAGAAATACAAATGCATTCGAGTGTCGGATTTCACTATAACCTGTAGATACTCTGGACTGTAATTGGTATTAATTTCCGGTTGTGCTGCGTAAAATATAAAATGAAATTTCCTTATTTACCCCTTATTTACTGATCCAAATCTCCAAGGTTACAGGCTACCGTGTAAATATCTGGGTTACTCACTCCATATTTTAAGACACTCTTCAAAATAATAGAATCTTTAATAATTTTGTTGCGAAAGCCCCTGAAATATAATAAATCCCTGGGTAGTCGACGAATTCTCTTCAAAGTAGCGAAGTTGGAAAAAACTCGCGTCTCTTGTGCTGTGAAGCGTGTGTTGATGTATTCATACACGGCCGTAAAAGCGATGAGCGAATCTAGAAGGCCGGTTGCGAGGGCGTGGAAGGCACTTAAGGACTGGTGAAACATGAGCATGAATATCGGGCGATGTATATATGAAACGATGAAACGTGGAAACGAACACCAACGACGGGTTCGGAAAACCGAGAACTGTTCAACCGGAAACGGAAATATTATGCACGGAAATAGCGATGATCTAGTGATCTCTGCATACTGCCGTTTAATTATTTTGGTCTGCTGAGAGCAGCTGCTAAACTGATTACTTGGAAGAATTTGCGAAATATGTGAACGTCATATTTTGAATTGTTTGATTTCCTTGTTTTATTTCATTTCAAAATTAAATTAAATTGCTTTGATTTCAACAATGTGTAAATATTTCAAGAATTTTATCATTGTATATATACCACCAGTAAATTTTCTAATATAAGAATTACTGTCTACGTCTACATATAGACAATTAACGAATGCAAAGTATCAAGTATGTACAATTAATAAAATAGTTAAACTCCAAAAGTTAACCTAACAACTAATTCTAAAGTATAATTTGGAATCTTGATCGCTTCGTTGCGTTGATCTCCGGATTCGAATTCCATATCGCTATCCACATCATGGTACTAACGTACTACTTAGCTAATTGATTAGCTTAAGATAATGGTTACTTCGATCTCTGATTCAGTTATATTTGTAGATTAATTTTAACTTGACAATAATTCGTAAATTATTAATTGTCTGACTTCTACAGTGTAAATTGTACTTTTTGGTTATCTATGTTGGTTATTAATATTCTATACGAGTATATCATATAGTTTTGGTATCTTTAAGTAAATAAATAAATATCCGTCAGTACGGTGGTATGGATAGCGATACGGAATTCGAATCCGGAGATCCCGAGTTCGAATCTCACTCAAACTAAAAATTATATAAAAACTATCACACTGCGGCTCGGTGAGTGCGGACCCTGTACTGTAATTGGGATTAAATTCCTGTTGTACAGAGTAACATAAATAAATAAATAAATAAATAAAATAAATAAATAAATAAATATATTATCACGCCTTTTACCCATTACTGGGTGTGGCACTCTGCCTAAGCAGATTTCGGTGATATATTTTTTCGCGTGAAGTGCGGTTACCAGTCGTCAAATCACGGCCCCCAAAGATATTAGTGGTGGAGGAGCCACAGGGGTATATTTCAATTGGTGAAAATTGTTTGATGACTGTGGAGATCGAACCAGGGTTCTCAAGATCCACAGGCCGACTCGATACCACTGAGCCACCTACCCCATATCTTTATGTATAATTGTCAATTTACATTTGTTAATATCGTATTTTAATTCTAGCTTGATAATCGCTTAAATCTAATGCCAAAATGTTCGTTTTTTTTTTCAATTTATTAAATTTATTAAAGCTAGATATCCAACAGATATTGTTTCCACGAGTTTTAAATATTTGTATTTCAAATTAACAATATATTTTTTAACAAACCTGTCAAAAGGTAAACTTTTCTTACCTTAATTGCGAGAAAAACTGATACTTTTCTTTCGTAGGAAAGAAAGTAAATTTTTCTAGTAACTAAACCCATATCCATGACAACTAGATAACAACGGTATGAATTGACATTTTACAAAGGCATTCATATTGCAGTAGAAACCAATTAATTGTGGCAGTTATCTACAGTGGAGTAAGTGGCTAAGTGGTATCGAGTCAGACTGTGGACTTAAGAACCAAATTTGATTCTCACAGCCGACAAACAGTATCATCGGAGGTCGTGATTTGACAACTGATAATCGCGCTTCGTTCACATAAATATATTATTTACCGTAATCTGCTACAGCAGAGTACCACACCCAGTAATAGGTAAAAGGTGTTATATGTTTATTTATTCTATTTTATTATCTACAATTATGTTTTGTACTTTCGTTTCATTGTTTATAATTAATATATCGTAGTAACACCTAGAAGGGGTAAGTGGGTCAGTGGTATCAAGTCGGATGGATTTGAAAACCCTGGTTCGATCCTCACAGCCGACAAACAATTTTCACCACGTTAAAACTACCCCTGTGGTTCCCTCTTTACTAACATCTTTGCGGGCTGTGATTTATCTGCACTTCACGCGAAGAAATATATCACTTACCGAGACCTGCTACAGCAGTCTGCCACACCCAGTAATAGATAAAAGGCGTGATGATATATTTATTTATTGAATAAATCATTACTTCTTATTTTACTGATATCTATTGGTTTCAAATCAGGAATGCTAACACGATAACATTATTCAAAATTAAACATACTAATTGCTTCTTGTTTCCATAATTGATTGTATTTAAAGTAAATACAGGGTGGCTGAACGTTTCGTCCTGTTTCACATCATGAGACAATATAGACAGATTTATTAAGGTAATACATATAAAATGGAAGCCCTACTAATGGGTAAAAGGTGTGATGATATATTTATTTTAACACCAAGTTAAATGAGGCTATGAGAAATAGTTCCTATACTGACATTCAGGTGACATTTGTCAAGAGAATAACAAATATTTTTAAAAAACTAATATATGTCTAAGAAGTTTACATTCTAATCAGGTAGTGATACAATTTATATATATATATAATACATAACAACTCCTCCACACTAATTTGAGACAATACAATTTAAAAAATATGTGTAAATATTAAAATTTTAATCTACATGGTTTCCATAAGTGGCGACCATATCTTGATTTTGGATTTTCATTATTGGGAAGTACACTGGTTGGATTGGACACAGGTAACTACTGGCTATTGGAGTATTAAGTTCTGGAGAAATTTCAGCGTTGTTTGATATTGTTTCAGAAATAGACTGTTTTCTGGACATTTCTGGAGGAATTAATACTACAGATGAACTTTTCGTGACGGGTAGTTGACTATTACTTTCATTATTTCGGACTTGGCAATGACCAGTGTTTCTTAATTAATTATTTATAAAATACATAACATATATATACCCCTTGATGAGAGTGTCATTAAATTCTCAGGTTTCACTTTCTTCCCTTGATTTATAAATAACTGTTATTTTTATTTGAAGTTTAATCACATAATTTTTGGATAATCATATACACCGCAATTCTCAATAGATTTAAAGCTAATCCTGAAGTTTTGATTAGTCAAATTAAACTAAACCAAATTCACAGTAATTTTAAATAAACCCTAATTTAATCTTCTTTCCTTGTAGTTTTTGGAAGGAGATTTGAATTAACATTTTAAAATTGGACTTGAAAAAGATTAGCTAATTCAAAATTCAGGATTGTCTAAAACTATTTTGAGATTCGGGCTGTAATATATTGGTTCATTGTATGATTGTCGTTGCTATGGAAATACCAATACATTGTACACACATTTTTCATATAATATGTCAATATTGATATGTCTACATGCAAGGCATTTGTAAATGCTAATAAAACAAGTACAATCAAAAATACATTTTGTTCGATTAAGATTTCATTATTAACATTCGTTTTAGACGAAAAATGTAGATACATTATTTACAAATATTTATAAAGAATATCTGATAATATTGTTATATACATATAGAAATTTTAGTGTCGGTAAAGTAACAAAACATTAGTATTCTACATATGTTAATGCGTAGGCTTTAAATGACTTTGTTTGAAATTACTTCCTCATCAAATATTTATTCAGAACCGAGTGGTGGAAAAATAATTTTAATATTCACATTTCACGGTGTCGTGATGTGTTAAGCTGATAACCGCATGTCATGCGTATAAATATATCGTCCGTTTCGATCTGCTTATTACACAATGCTTTTCACCCATACATAACACATGTTTTTATATACTTTTTCTATGTATAGTACGTTTCTTGGAAATAACCAAACATAATGGAATAAAAATAAATACCACAGTGACAACGTATTGAACTGTGGATTGTGAATTAAAATTTGATTCCCACAGCAGAAAACTGATTTTAAATTAAAATTACCTCTGTGGTTTCCATTTATTCAAACCTACAAAAATTTCAAAATTAGTGAAAAGTTGTTTTAAACTCGTTTATTGATTCAATATTACAAGATTTTTCAGTGAATATTTGAGCTCAACTACTGCGTGCAGTTTATTTATTGTCTGTAATATTTTGTTATTATTATATATGTACCTCATCCTCCCAACCCCTTGCGGGTGTAAAGAGAGAAAATCTAACAATTTTTGAGAAACGTCAGCTTCGACTATGTTTTCGTCTTGTTTATTATTTCAAGAAACACAGACCCCAAAGGGGTGGGGAGTTGAGGTTGAAATTTGCAAATCAATTACAGTTTTTTATCGAGAATGCAATAGTGTAATAAAAAAATGGGAGTTTCCATTTTAGTTTTTGAAAGTCATTCCCACCCCGCCTACCAGGGGAGTGAAGGGTATGTTTGTATATCATGCCTGAATAGTTTTAGAAAAATAAAAAAACACGTGTTTTGTAATTTTGCCATCAAATACTTCGTTCTTCAGATATTTAAGCGTTTGCGGACAGCCTGTATAAAGGATTTTTGGATACAGCTATTTATTTTTAACCTTTTGAATTAAACTTTTACCATTTAATAAATGATATTACTTATTAAATGCTCTTACTCTAAAATTAATAAAAAAAAGACCAAAATTAAAATGTTTACATTCTATTTTTTATAGCTAAAAAAAATATTCGGCATGGTCTTATTAATTATTGTAAGAAAATATTAATTACAAGAAAATATTAATTATAAGAAAATAATTGATAAAAATTAAGCGTTATTTTCATTCTTTTGATTATATATTATTTGAAATTGACCATATTATAATTAAAATTATGATCTCTACAATTCTAAATAAAAATAAGATTATTATTCCAAATTCCATTTATAATCCACCGTTTGATTTTCATTGCCAGTTATTTCATTTAAATTTCAGGAACAGAAGTTTCACTCACTAGTTAGAGCTTTTATGATTTAAAGGTGAACGGTTAAGCTGTGCAAGTTCAATCGTTTTTGTCGTTCATAGGAAAAGCACATTGCGTGAGTATTAATTTCACCCCAGATAATTAATTTTGTGTCAAATAAATCATGTAGATCTCACTAGATTGCAGCTAATTTGAATTGGTAATATGCTTGTTTGCCTCAATGACACTTTCTTATAAAATGAAATTCAAAACTATTATATCGTGATTATTTTTATTTGCATAGCACCCTATACACTATGATATTAAAGTGTTTTTGTATTTTTGGGACTAATGACCCTAGAATTAGTTCACTGACTTTTGACCGTAATTTTATATCATTTATTCAATAAGATAGCTCAGTTTGTATAACGGGTTTAACTTTTGAGCTTTTGATGTTACAGGACTAGAAATCGTTGTATTTATACAAGTTGTCTCGTGAAACTTTGGCATAGACGATTAACATGGAAAATGAGTTTTCCACTATTATTGCTTCCTTTATTACTTTACACATAGACAGTGGCGTACTTAAATAAGTGAAGGATCGAATATATACATTTTTCACCACCTTATCAGAATGCAATGTTTTCAAAAATATAATAAAAATTTAGATCAAATTTATAATTCTTTGAACATATCACACCTAGTTTTGGTATATTTTTCTTCCCTATGGATAAAAAGTATCACTTTTTTCCCTAGCAATGAAAAGTATCACTTTCAATTGAGGAAGACTTTTTGACAGTTGCATGAAAAAATAATTACTTTTGTATTAAGTGCGCAAAATGAGTGTTTTTTTTTGTTGCGCGTGAGAATGTTACTTTTAGTCAAAATCGTAGGTAGAGACAAAAAAAGTGATTCGAACGCGTCATTAATTTATTTAAGTAAATTGAGTGAAATCAATCAACAATAATATGAATTTGATACTATTGACGTCATATAACTAAAGGAACATGACAAAAAAATTGAGAGCGTAGGTACGTGAAATACTAATTTTTCAAACTAGGATGGGAAACAGTGAGCAAAATACGCTTTGTCATGGTAATGTAAATAATGAAAAACTCACGTACTTCGCTTATTAATATTAGTGAAAAAAAATTATTTTTTGACCATTATAGAACAAATATTTTTATCTATGACCTTACACAGTAAAATTAACTTTTAGTTGGCTGTTTTTAATTCGTGAAATGATGTTTAATAACAAGATTTCATTAGTCACAGTTATTACAATAAAATATAAATGAATGGAGTTGGTGGTCTAGTGGGTATGCAGTCGGCTTGTGGTTCTTGAGGACCCGAGTTCGATTCCCGCAACCGACAAACTGGCTTTCATCAATTTAATATCAACTCCTGTGACTTCCTCTCCGCTAACAACTTGGGGGACCGTGATTTGACGGCTGGTAACCGCACTTCACGCTTAAAAATATATAACTTACCGAGATTATGCCACGCCAAGTAATGGGTAAAAACGTGATGATATATTTATTGTATTTTTACAATATTCAATTAGGTCAATAATTTCTATACTTTTGTTGTTCTAGATAAAATATTGTACGATATTCGGACCTAAACACCATTAGATAATCGCTGGTTTTAAATTACTCATTATGCTCGTATTTTACCTTAACCTATCGTGACTAAAAACTAGCTTCACGTACTAATATCGTACAATATTGATTTCAGTCTGGAAAGTGAAACTTTGCACTTAGGAATCAAATAGTTTTTTAACATTTATTTATAATTATTTTAATATATCACTTTCAATGTTATGGAAAATAAAGAATTAAATGCTACGCAATATGAAATTAAACGTTGTACGTCATACCTTCGTGAATAATTTTTTACGGTACTCATTTCGAAATTCCGGACTCCTTCTCCTTCATTGCCTCTTACGGAAACATCTTACTCGTACCTCAACACTTATTTATAACGTACATAACTACTACACAGGGTGTTATATTTTAATAGACCCAGCAAATATCTCGCATATTTATCAACTTAGCAATTTCTTTCATATAACATGATTTATACAGCAACATGTAAGCTAGTTGATGACGGATGTACATTCATGATATCATTTCCGGTTTATTAGTAATTAATATCAACTTTGAAATTTCAAATGGAACATACTATATTTTTTTACAAATTTGAAAACTGCATCAAATTTGCTTTACAATCATGTAAAATAATCCATATGTTACATTATTAAAAAGTAAAATGGCGGGCACTTTAATATACACCAAATCGGAAAGAGAATAGTGAGCCATGACTGTGGCTTGAAATGAAACAAAACAATTAACTAAAACAATTGTAATTATTATTATTAAACGAAATAATATTTTTTTGTCATAATAATACAGAAAATAAGAATAAGGAACACTTAATAACAACAAAATGATTTTATAACAAATATTCAAAATGACTCTCAGCTTCTTCAATGCATTTTCTCCCGATCTGACCACTTGATTTTTTTATGGAGCTACGTGAAAGATTTTGTTTGTAATGAACCAGTAAACACATTAAACGGACTGAAGAATAAAAATGAAGCAGCAATTGAATCTTTATCTGCTAACCAAATATAAAGGGCAACCTATTTTGTTTTAAAAGTGCAAAATGTATTGAAGAGACTGGGAGCCATTTTGAATATTTTTTATAAAATTATTTTGTTATTAAGTGTTCCTTATTCTGATTTTTTTTATTATTATGACAAAAAAAATTTATTTCTTCAATAATAATAATTACAATTGTTTTAGTTAATTGTTTTATTTCAAGTCACAGTCATGGCTCACTATTCTCTTTCCGATTTGGTGTATATTAAAGTGCCCGCCATTTTACTTTTTAATAATGTAACATATGGATTATTTTACATGATTGTAAAGCAAATTTGATGCAGTTTTCAAATTTGTAAAAAAATATAGTATGTTCCATTTGAAATTTCTAAGTTGACATTAATTACTAATAAACCGGAAATTATATCATGAATGTACATCCGTCATCAACTAGCTTACATGTTGCTGTATAAATCATGTTATATGAAAGAAATTGCTAAGTTGATAAATAAGCGAGATATTTGCTGGGTCTATTAAAATATAACACCCTGTATAACTTTTTAAAAAGTTAACATTTACATACACGATTGTTGTCCACTAAAATAATATTTTTTATACATTGCGATGATATTAGCGAAGGTCGTAAAAACAGTTTATCGGTCGTTACTGTGCGCAATGTCCGCTCCTGCTAAAATATCAAATATTTAAAAATAATAATTTTAAACAAGGTTACAGTTTACTTGATTATAAAATTATATTTATAAGAATGAAATGGTTTTAAAATTAAGTTTGCAATAATTTTTGTACATAATTCACAAAAAACAATCGCGTATATCTCGTGCGTGAAACGTGTTTGGCGGTTTGAGAATGTCGTCTGTCTCAACTGTCAAGACCTTTTTTGAATATTCTTAACATCATCATCATCACGCCTTTTACCCATTAGTGGATGTGGAACTCTGCCTAAGCAGATCTCGGTAAGTGATATATTTTTTCGCGTGAAGTGCGGTTACCAATCGGCAAATCACGGCCCCCAAAGATATTAGTGGAGGGGGAGTCACAGGGGTAGATTTAAATTGGTGAAAATGATTTTAATGATCTGGGTGTACATATAATATTATATTAATTTAAAAGTGATTATGATTCGGCTTCACTGCACACAGTAAATCGTTTCAAATAGGTATTTCACATTTCATTTCACTTTTTTCATTACTGTTACAATTAAATTCCACAGCAGCTAAAATTAATATTATTTACTTTTTTATTCCGAAAAATTGCAACGTTTTAGTACTTTATAATCCAGTTCACATGGATGAATAAAACAAAATTGACTCGTAAAAGCTTTATAAATACTTAATGCTATCATGATTATTTTATTTGTTCATTTCGCAACCCTCTTTATATTGTATTCATATCTTAAGGTTAAAATATTTTGCATTTCATCGTTAGTTCCATTTTGTAGGTAAAACGCGATGAATTCTTGACAAGTTAAAATGACAAAATAATAAAATAAAACTCGAGGTAAAAACTTGCATTGGTCGGGTTATAGAATTGAGTTCAGGGTGGTACTAGAAAATTAATATACCGTCAGGGTGACCTATTTAATATCCGACGTGCAGTTTATCATACATTGTGTCATATAAATTGGAGTTTTTATCATTTTTTTTTTCATGTGCATCCAGAAGAAATAGAATTCATCTATCTAACGCACAGCTCAAATAAATAAATGTTACTACAACCCATTTACTCAATTACAACATTATATTTCATAGTGGAAACACTTCCTTACGTTATGATGAACTACGGAGAGAATAGCATCACAAATTAATGATTCTGAAATTTATTGGTTATAATACATGTTTCGTATTAGAGTCTTTTTTATTTAAGGTAAAATATAACAACAAAATAACCATTAGAAAAAAGAGATGGACAATCAAAATAACTAATGGATTTTTTAAATCAAGCGCTCAAAAGGTAGCTCCTTGCTTTAAATTTTGTATTATTTGTTCAGATTGTAGTAAGTCCATAAATTTGAATAGAATTGTGATTTGGTAAATAAAATAAATATCTAATCACTGGGTGTGGCACGGTGCCGAAGCAGATCTCAGTAAGTGGAAAAGTAACCACAGGGGTAGATTTAATTTAGTGAAAAATGTTTGTCGCCTGTGGGATCGAACCAGGGTTCTCAATATCCACAGGCCGACTCGATACCACTGAACCACCTACTCCATATTTGGTTATATAGCAAAATGTAACTAAACTCTCTGATTTAAACCGCTTAAAAAAATAAATGTAAAATAAACATATCCATAGCCAATAATGAGTAATTTATTTTTAATTTTAAAAGTACAAAACATCAATATAAATGAATTTTTAGGTTGGAAATAAAATAAATATATATGTATATCATCTTGCCTTTTACCCATTACTGGGTGTGGCACTCTGCCGTAGAAGATCTCGATGTAGTTATAAGCCATCAAATGACGGCCTCCAAAGATGTTAGTGTAAGAGGAGCCACAAGGGTAGTTTTAATTTAGTGAAAATTGTTTTGTCGCCTGTGGGAATCGAACCCGAGTTCTCAAATCCACGGGCCGACTGGATACCACTGAGCCACCTGGATTAATTATTAATTAATCAAATCACATGTTTACGGTACTAAGGAGAAAATAAACAAATAAATTTAAATTTGTGCATTAATCAGTTATATTAAGGGCCTAAGATGGATCCAGATGTGTTTCATAGACGGTTCTGTCTCACCCACTACCTACACTCTTCTACCAAATTAAAAACAAAATAATGTTATATTACAAGTTTAAAATTGTTAAAAATAATCAGTATATTCGTTTTTGTCTAGTTCTGCATCATAAATATCGATTATTTAGGCAAAAATAACTATCAATTTCGATTTTCCTTTTAATTTAAATATAAAACTTTAATTCGGTTCAACATCTAAGGTCCCTTTAGATCATTGGGCCCCTATACTACAACATTCCTTACCTACCCTTATTTGCGCCACTGTACTGTACATTTAATCATCAGATTCATCTAGCAATTAACCGTCACCAAACATTTATATAATAATAATAATAAATAATAATATATTTATTTGTTTCCAAGCTGATGTCTTATACAAAGTGGTTGACAACAATATTAAAGTGTTTAGAATACATCCTGTACCGGTTTATGTTATGTACAATTCGATAATCTCACAAATTCATGAAAAATACAATTGTGATAATTAACATATTAACATATCTGGTAACCCATATATCAAATAAATAACCTGGACATTTATTCATTAATTATAAAACTTCGAGTTTGGAGCGCGTTGATAGTGTAATAAAAGATATAATTTGCTTGGCAAAGGTCGGTGATTTGTATTACGTTTAATAAGATGTTTGAGACTCTTAGATATTGCGATATATAGGTTGAGCGTAGACAGTTATAAATGAGGCACCTGAGAAAGAAGTGATTTGGGTCTTCGTATTCATTCATATTATATATAGTGCAGATTCTAGTTGCATCTAAAGCGTACCTAATGCCTTTGAACGTAATTATTAGACCATTTTTATTACTTAATCTGATTTGGGCTAATATAAGAGTTTTGTGCATTTATATACATTTATATCCTGATATACTATTTCATATTCAACCACATTCATAATTTTTCATTTAAACTCGTTTTTCCGCTCACTTGGAAACATTCATTCCTGCAATAAACATTTATTTATATTGATACATCTCGACACCCGAAAAGGGTATACGAGCCCCGTCCCGTAACAGTTGTCCCACTTGCTTAAAATGCATTTATTATAATTTTAACAATCGAATTGCAATCTATAATATCAAAAACTTATATTTTTTATATCATCTATATATATTTCCTCTTTTTAACTTAAATTAACTAAAGTTTTTTCTTTTTTAATTAAAAGTTTAACAAAAAACAATAACCAGAACTTAAATGTTAGTGTCATTTTTTAAGTTACCATTGGGTAACATCACCTTTATGTTTAATAACTGCCGTAATTCTTTGAGGCATTGTGTTTACTAAAGTCTGACAATCTATTGGCGTAAATTGATCCCAAATTTCTTGAAGTTTTTGCTTCAGTTCTGGTATAGATCTTGCAGGACTTGCACGTAACCTTTTTTTCATCTTATTCCACAATGTTTCAATAGGCGATAAGTCAGGGCTACTAGACACCCATTCTAAGAGTGGAATAGTATTGTCTGAAAACCATTTCGAAGATTTTTTAGACGTATGACAGGCCGCACCGTCTTGTTGAAAGATAAAATCTTCTCCAGAATCCAAAGTATCTTGCATTGATGGTAGTAAAGATTCTTCTAAAATGTTTAAGTATTTTTCTGTATTGATAATTCCATCAATAAAATGTAATATTCCTACACCTTTTGCAGACATTGATCCCCACACCATAACAGATGCTGGAAACTTAACCTTTCTTTTCATACAATCTGGATGATACGCTTCGTTTTCCTGTCGAATTACTCTGCTTCTACTGTCATCAATAGAAACTTCAAACCGAGACTCATCACTCCAATGTATACAATTCCACTGTTCAGGAATCCAGTTTTTATGTTCTTTAGCTCACTTCAATCTGTTTTGCTTTTGTTTTATTGTCAATAACGGTTTCTCTTTAGCCAAAAAAATTATATAGATTTTTTGAAATTTTTCACTCAGACAACAATTTTAAAACACAACCTTGTATGTCTTGAATCCCAACTTTTGAGCTTCTCTGTGGCATGCAGATCTTGAAACTTGCTTTCCAATTGCTTCACCCCACAATACGCTGAGTTTTCCGTAATTAGCACGTCTATTTTGACGAATAACTTTTTTTAATGCTCTCTTATTAATATCTGTAATTTTACTTTTCTTCATATATTGGGGTTTTGAGGCAATGGATCCGCTTGTATTGTACAATCGCATAATATTTCTAACACTATATCGTGATAAACATAATAATTTTCGAATTTCTGAATTTGATTTTCCAGTTTTAGATAAATTAATTATGACAGATCGAAGATTCTCATCTATCTTTTTACCTCTAGTCATTTCAATGTATAAAATTAATTTGAAGTCTTTTGAAAAACTAATGTCAATAAACAACAATTGTTTTGACGTTTCTATGCATAGCCACTTCGATAGCTACCAAATTTCTAAACAAAGTGTAAGTAATTTGAAGACTTATAAACTATATAAAATGCAAAATTTTCATGTATAAAAACCAATTACATTTTTTGTAATAAAAAATAATATTCCTTTAAATATTTATTTCCAATTAACTATAAAAAGTGTAAATATCAATATTAGGTTAAATAAATACAGTTAAATTACATAAATATAATTATTTTCTTATAATAACTACATAAATTAAAATTTCAGCAAGTGGGCCAACTGATGTGGGACGGGGCTCGTATATTGATATATGTCTTCCTAGATTATCCACACAATCTCTCTCCCTCAGCTTTAGCAAAATACACCTGTTTAACTGATCTTAATTCTACATACTCTACATGTCTAAACTATCTCAAATAATATCATTCTTCTCAATCTCGGATTCATTATATTATCAATGTATTTCGGACATGATTTTTTCTATATATTCCTCACATCTACAAAAGTTATCTGGCGCTTATATTTCCTCATTTATACCGTATTTTTACTTCAGCGATTTAAGATAAAAAAAAAAAATTGAATAAAATAAATTAGTCACAAGCCCTGTGTAAATATTCAGTGTTCTCCATAGCATTTTCTAAGAATGTATTTTCCGATGTAAATTTATATCTTTCAGATTTCTCGGAGAGTAATTTGCAATGGTGCTGCTGTTGCTCGTGTATATCTAATGCAAGGTTGTTGCTTTTTGATGTCTGTAATTTTGAATGGAGGATATTAGTAACTTAAGCAGAGAATTACTCCTGACTTATGATCAAAGCAATCACTTTTCGTCTTCATTGTCTGACGGCACGCGATGCCTTCATTTGATGCTTGTATGCGCATATTTCACAGCACAGAATCTGTGATTTACTTGTCAAATTCACCCAATCATTTCATTCGTTTTAATTTATGTGGATTGTGAACCAATTTACTCGAACATTACTGACCTAATGATGTGATATTATATTTACTAGAATTTAGAATTCAATACGCTCGTTCTAATAATAAATTTACTAGACTATTTGAAAATACGGAACAACCATATCCATTTAATTTAAATATCTGCAATAGCGTATTAATTATTGAAAGTTCTGATTAATATTTAAACGTTAATAAGTACTAAAATAGTATTTTAGTGTTATTGAAAATATTTCTATATGCTTCATATTAGCTAAAACAGTGGAGTGAATTCAAACAATATCGTATCAATAAATGATATTTAACATATAATTCGTCTAATTTATGTTATGATAATGAATGAGTCTTAAAGGTGCATTTCACAGCTATAAGTTGTCATTACAATTATAGTCGTGGTTTGTTATATGTCTCATTTGTTATCGCAAAAATGATGTTTTCCGTAGAACAATTAAAAATATAACTTTACCGCGCGTTTCCAGTGGCGCAACGCGCGCTAAGTTATTAAATGCGCGCATTTCCAGTGGCAACGCGTTTAAAGAATATTAAAAGCTCGCTTACTTCAATAGTTACCAAGGATACAATCAAAATAGAAACTTGTTATATTGACAGAACGAATTAAATTTCAGTATATATGTATGCGTTTTTTTAATAATTTAAAGTGTAATCGTTGAAAAATTATATGTGTATCTCGAGCGTAAAGTGCAATTACCGTGCGCGAGTAATAAAGAATATATTTACGCTCTTAATACACAAATAACTATTATCGCGCGTTCCCATGGAACCACAAAATTATATTTCGATTGCTCCACAGAAAACTTTACGATGACAAATGAAAGCGCAATTTTCAACTTTTCATAGCAATCGTAGAAAAAAATAGTTATATCTCAAAGTGTATTTTCTGTTTTGGTTTTGTTTAACAAAGTTATTCATAATTATTAAATAACTGTCAAATTTATAAATAAAGGGAAAAAGTGTACATAATGTCTTAAAATTTATATAAATACCAAAAGTAGTAATAGAAATTACATTAATTGTAAAGGAATGAATTAGTTGGGTATAATATTTATTATTATTTTTTGACGGAGATAGGTCTTAAATTTTGTTGTTTTATTATACTACTAATCAAATAGTTGTGATGTAGTCAAATATAATGGCTGGTACCATAAGCTCTGTTTTTGCCTGTTTTAAAAGCAGCATTTTTGGGTGTTTTAGCCATCTAAAACGGTGCTCTTAAAATACCCAAAAACAAAGCTTGTGGTACCAGTCTTTTTGTTTTATTGCATGTTTATTATGTTCCTTTTTGAAATCGCTCTACAAATGTCATTTCACACTCATTCTTTTTTTCTTTTATTAATTGCAATTTGAATCGTAAAATTCAACTTCCTCTACTAGATAATTATAATTATAAGGTAGCTTTAGGATTATAAATTCATTTAAGCTGTTATTCATTTATCTGTGTAAATTATTTGTCACTTTATCGCAGTATTAATAAATGCATAGTTTAACTATTGTTATATAAGAAAGTAAAAGTTGCAAAGTGTTATATAAGCATTCGATAGTCTCAAGTTCTAATTGATAGACATTGAGAATAACCCTTTGTGAATCCTTTCATTAATTATTCAAATAGCGTGCGTTCGAGTATCTGTACCTTAACCTATTGGACCTGTCGATCCTGAGGGAACATCTTACTTAGTAATTTACAACTAAGAATGGTTAAGCAGCGTTAATTTGAAGAGAACAGTTCTCGAATATCCAATGATTCCATCGTAAATGTCGATCTTTTAAAGGTTGGTTAGTTTACCAAGAACGACGGTTTTCATTTAATGTTAATAATTAATTAAATGAAGACAAACTTTCTCTGAAATCTTCTAAAATCTTTCCCAACTCAAACTTATATTTAATTTGCAAGAAGAAATTTAATTATTGTAAGAGAAAATTAAATATTTTGTTTTCTTGTTTGTAATTAATAATTTTATATTCAACTAATATATTTTCTGAAAACTTTTAAAAACTTATAGCTTCAGAACTTTGAATAAACTATGGAAAGACAATTATGTAATTGAATTTGTTTGTCAATTAGTAATTACATTTTTAATGAGATAATAAAACAACAACGTATTTCATTTGTTCTTGCGACGACCAAGTTTAAATGATATCGTAATTGTCTTCTAATTTGACATTGCTTGTATTTAATTATTTGTTTATTCATGTTTTCAAAAGAACTTGATAATAACAAATTTGCAGTTAAAATGTCTTCGCAGTCAAATAATTCTACAGTATTTTAAAGAAAAATACTTTTAAAAAATGCTAAATAATTGAAGCATGTACAGTAATTCGTGTTAAATTTCTATAGAGTAAGAGTTATTTACGTAAACAGTTATGAAAAGATTGATATTGTTTGACGAACATAAAATTTGCCAAAACGAGCGAAGCGAGTTTTGCAATTTATGTGAGTCAAACAATATTACGTTTTCATAATGTATTACGTACAAAATTTTATCTAGTTCCGCTAAAGTAATTTTTAAAATACATAAAATTCTAGGTTTATGACAGCTCAGTATATTTCAAAATCAATAAATCAATTTACCAAAACGTTGCCATTGAAAATGAGTTCTGAATCCGAGACAGACCTTCCTTCTGATATCGAAGAATCCGCTAATTTGACCGTGAACTGTTTAATACCAGAAAAATTTTTAAATGTATATAAATCCTAAAAATTTTAATAAATAGTTATTTCCGTTATTTGCAAACATTTTTGAGAAAGTTCAAACTGTCAACATTCATTACGTAACTAGTTATATAAAGAATTCCTTACATAACTCTTGAATGACAGTTATGATAAAATTGACATTTCATAACCTCAAAAAATTATGTAAAACAGGACTTTTCATAACGGAATTAGGTAAAAATATTTTTAAAAATACCTACGACGTCATAGCAAAGTTCATTCAGATTTCTTTTACTTGCTCGTTAAAAAAAACTTCAAATTAGTTATTTTTTTTTGTATGAATTGAAATATATTTTCCATGCATGAAATATCAAACAAAATTCCGTAGTCTTTAGAAACCAAATACAAATTCACAAGTTTGCCGCATTACCGCGACTTTAAAATAAAATAAACACTATTTAATATTTTCCGCAATCGCGTGTCGAGTCTTCCAGATTTCGTTTCAGTTTTTTCAGCGCTACATTGACTTTCATGTTCGTAGCGGAAACTTCAGCGGCTTCTGATCCTTTCACAAATAACAGAGGCGGCGGCGCTTGCAAGGCACTCTGGATTTACGATGACAGAGTTAAATATCTGATGGCGGGAACGTAAAAATAACGAATGGCAACGTTGCGTTTGAAGATGGAGGCAGTATTCATACACACGACTACACAGATCTTGTTACCCACTTGTATTGTGCTTTTGGTTTCCAGGTTATTTCTTAGAAAAAGATATTGATGTAAAAAGAATATTTTGTTACAATTTTTGTCCATTATTATTTTATTTGCTGCTACTTATTTTTTTTATAATGAGAGATTAATTAATTAGTGTATAATAGTTATTTTTATACGACCATGACGGAAAGAAAGCTTTACTACATTTATTTCATGTATGCAAAATACGAGTAGACATTTGCCGCCTACTCATGTGCATCGACCCGTCGTCTATGTTACATACAAGGGTTGAAATGTCGCAAAACAATACAGAAATGTTAAACTTTGCCGAAAAAGGCGTTTTGTTCCGAAAATAATTAGGAAATGCATAGCTCTATTTTTACACATAAATGCACATAATTATTGTATGTAAAGTTAGAATTATAAAAATTAGGAGAAGTACTTTTAAAAAAGTGAAATGAAACAACTGAAATAAAAGATAACTTGATCAATGTCGTACCGATCACCAAAATCGTCGGAAAGGGTGTCACTTTCAGGAAATTTTTTCAATGTTTGTTCTTCCAGTTTTACTTGGAAACCGGCTTGATACATGAAAGTTGCAAACGTTTTCAAGCGAAATTCAAAATAGCAATACTGTAAAAATTTATTTTAAAATTCTGTTTCCTGCTGGAGATACACAATAGTTATTGTTCTATTTCTGCTCGCGCATCAATATGCTATACTAACCTTAAACCATATAAGAGCGACAAGAACGCTTTCTGCTAACACTACTTTTTCTACTATCATTTAGAATACTTTAATATGTCATTTTTCATGGTTTTTTTTTAATTTGCACAAAAATGTTAACAGTTTTTGTGTATTCATATCCTATTAAAAAAAGTCACTTTTTGTGCTAGAGTGATAAGTACTTACTTTCCCCCGCTGTTTAGTAAATATCTATTTTTGATAAATTAATAGTACAGAACTTTCTGCCCTGATCTTAGAAAAAAATTTTTTTTTTGTCTTTTTGTTAGATTTAACGTATTGAACAGTGAAATGTATTTAAATAAATAAATAAATTTCTCATTTGTTGTAGTGACTCGAGTATCGAGTCGGACTGGATTTGAGAACCCGGGTTCTATTTTATAAATTACCCGGGTGTGGCTTCGCCTTCACTTACTTTCTTCGAGGTCATAATTTGACAGCTGGTAATCGCACATCACGCACATAAATATATCACTAATCGAGATCTTCTACAACAGAGTGGATAATAGGCGTAATTATATATTTATTTTTTTTATTTCTTATTAACAGTATACATTTGAAATAAAACAATTCAATCTATATAAATTTAATTTCTTTTTATATAATATTTGAGCTTGATATCTCTAATAATTTATGAGATATTGTGCTTTTTAAACCAATAACACCCATAGAATAAGCAGACAATAATTTTGTTTGAATTTAATATATTTTGGAAACATTATAAACATATTATAAATAAATAAATATATATATATATATATATAATCACGTTTTTTACCCATTATAAACATACCTTTCGATTAGTGTATTTTCAGTAAAAATAAAACAAAAAAGTTATAAAAATAGCAATTTACCAAACAATTCTTTAAATAAATAAAAATAAATATTGCATCACGCCTTTTACCCATTCTTACCCACTCTTCCGTAAGCAGATCTTGGTAAGTGATATATTTTTTCGCGTGAAGTGCAATTACTAGCCGTCAAATCACGGCCCTAATAGATATTAGTGGATATTTAGCCACAGGAGTAGTTTTAATGTAGTGAAAATTGTTTATCGGTTGTAGGAATCGAACCCGAGTTCTGAAATCCATAGGCCGACTTTATAGCATTAAACCACCTACCCCAAAAAACAAAAATGATTAAAAATAAACAGACGATCAGATTCATTCTTGCTCCATGTATGTGAAATATAGAAACATTTTATTACAGAAGACATTTATTGAAAGTGTTTAAACAGTGTAATATTTAAGCAAAATTAGCTAAACTAAACATTTAGCAAATGTTGGGTTGACTTTATAATGTCACGTCGTAAATTTAAATGTTACTCCCTTCAATCTACGAGCATATAAACATAAGAGTTATTAGTATCTTAATCTTAACACGAAAAAAGCTAGTCTTAAAATCCCCACATGATTTCCGTTTCCGTTGTCCATACCCTCCTCCAACCGTTTTCTTCAACCCAGTTGACAAAGTCCCGAAATAACGTGTTTCGGCAATCTCTTGAAGGCCCCGTGGTCGCATACATCACTGCCTCGAACCCTGCACGCAGGGGTGAAGCGACGCCACGGGGATGATGTTCTTGTGGGTGTATAATATTGCGTTACTGCCAGAACGCTATCCGTATTGTCATATTTTATGAGAGATGGCCTGTGTCTGTAAGGAGTAAGGGTTGCGAGGTTCTGTGTTGTGCGGTGGTAGAACGTGTGGTTTTAAATGAGTTCCAGGGTACGTTTCTTGTACTGGTTAATAAGTTGTGAAGGATTGACGCACCGTACTTTGTTCATTATGAAAATTAGAGTGTTAAGCACTGTGGGGTAGTTTTAATTAGCATAGGAAATTTTAATTTATTCAAAACGAACAAGGGTGATAAATAATGGTACGAAGTTCGATATTTGTCATGCATATTTAGACATTCATTTTAGGACGAGTAACTTCCTGCTCCAAATAAAATGCGATAAATAAAAAGTATGGGGTAGGTTGCTCAGTGGTATCGAATCAAATTGTATATTTGTTAACCCAAGTTCGATTTTCATAGGCGACAAACTATTTTCAGCATATTAAAATTATCTGTCTTTACCTTCACAGCATTTTTATAATTTATTTTTATTAGTCGTTGGTCATGTGTTTTGATCGTTATGATGAAAAAGCTACTGGTATTAGTATCAACTGTTTCGTAAATTCCATAAATAAATAATTGTAAATACTGGACTGGCAAATAGACTTCGAATGCGATGTTCTTGCAGTTCATGCAAATATACGAAATACTGTAGAAGCTGCTAGAAATAATTTTTTATTACTTTGTATTAGTTTCTTTATGAGCATTATAAAATTTTACAGGCCTCTTCTATGAGCCTGTAAAATTTTACAGGGCAACGCGTTGTAACTATTCATTTACTTAGTTATCGTAAATGCCTATAAAGTGTCATTTAAAAATGGAATAAAATATCATTTTCGGGATTAAGGTTCGAAAAAAATTTTTCATAATTTAATAAGACACAGTACGAAATAAACCATTGTACATTACTATTTTTTCACAATACTCATTTCGCAATTCCAGATTCGACTTCGTATGGAAACATGTTACTCTTACAGTAAAAACTTACCGTACTTATAACGTAAATAACTATTTCAACAGTGTGTGCATCACGAACAGAAAGTGTCTTCGAATACTTTCTGCTCTAGATATACAAAAAAACTATTCCATTTGAGCATAGAAATACTACACTTCGATCATCAATAGTTATTTGTGTATTAAGAGAAACAAAGATATTTTACGCTCGTGATATACACATAAATTTTTCTAAGATTGCATCTTAAATTATTAAAAAACGTATACGTAATAAAAATAAATTCGTTGTATCAATATGACACGTTTCTGTTTTGTTTGTATCCCTGGTAACTATTAAAGCAAGCGCGCATCTAATATATTTTTGGCTGCCATTGGAGACGCCCGACAAAGTCATTTTTCGATTGTTCCATAGAAAGCGTCAACTTTACGATTACAAATGAGAGCATAACTTTCAACTTTTCATAGCAATCGTAGAAAAAATATCTTTTAATAGCTAAATCGCTAAAGTCCGTTTATAATTCATAATCAAGAAGAATATGATATGAAGAAATTCAGTAAGTGTATTAGGTATTATAAAATCTAGTTATAACTTAATAGCGCTTCCCTACAGCAATTTGTTATGACAGCTATCACAACGTAAAATTATCGAACACGCATAGTAAATGACAGAAAACGCGCAGTTCTGTAAACAACCTGAAATTGTAAAAACACATAGTTCTGTATATAAGTAGTCTTTTTATTTACGCATCCTGCTTGGAAAGGACAAAAACAGTTTCCATGTTCCCTGGTTCGCTCTTACTAACCTACGTGGTCGATATCATTGCGTGGTACTCGCAAATTTAGCAGCTGTTGTGTATCTGTCAAATATATCTCCACTGTAATATGTTCCCTAATGTTGCCTGATTAAGCCTATTTATGATTTATCACCATCGTGATATGATATTGAACTTAGCAAAGCTGTGATACTTACGAATAGATCTTTGGGAAGCAAGCGAATTGATCTTAGACGGGTGAGGAGATGATGTATAGAGGTGTGGAACAAGTGCTGCGACTATTAGAGAGACATTTTAAAGCGATTATGCATGTAAAGTGATGAAACTTAATATCATGCCCCACTTTGAATATATTAAACGGATGCCATAGATGCGAGGAAACTGATAATGTTACATTATGTACATTTGGGAACCTGTATGGATTTTTTAAATTTCTGGTATATAATGTTAGATTATTAATTTAATTTAAAATGTTGAATTATTATACAGAAAGTTTCCTTTAAAGCAACTAATGCTTTTTTGAGCGAACTAATGAGTTTTGAAAAAAGTTATATAATATAAAATAAATATAAATATATCATCACACCTTTTACCCATCACAGGATGTGGCACTCTGCAGTTGCAGATCTCGGTAGGTGATATATTTCTTCGCGTGATGTGCGATTACCAGCCCTCAAATATGTTAATGGACGGGAAGTCAAAGGGGTAGATTTAAATTGGTGAAAATTGTTTGTCGGCTGTGGGGATCGAACCAGGGTTCTCAAGATCCACAAGCCGACTCGAGACCACTGAGCCACCTACCCCATTATATAATATGTTCATTCAAATCCCGAATATAGGCTTATAACATGTGATATCAGTTATTTGGTACGCATTGCTTTCAAATTAATTTTACAAAAAAATACTTCAAATAAAAGTTGTTGAGAATAATTTTATGGATTTTGTTTGAATATAAAATACATTTCATTTGTATATTACATCGGAGTGCAAAATAGTTATTTGTGTATTAAGGACGTAAAGTGATTCTTTGTTACTCGAACACGGTAATGCAATAGTGTAAGAGGAACAAAAACACTTTACGCTCGTGATTTTTTCTACGATTGCATCTTAAAATTATTAAAAAACGTATGCGTACTGAAAATAAGTTCGTTCTGTCAACTGTCAATATGTCAAGTTTCTGTTTTGTTTGTATCCCTGGTAATTATTGAAATAAGCGTGAATTTAACGTCTTTTTCGCGCGTTGCCATTAGAAACGCGGAAAAAGGATATTTTTCGATTGTTCCACAGAAAACGTCAACTTTACGACAAATGAGAGCGTATTTGTCAACTTTTCATAGCAATCGTAGAAAAATTAAATATTTGTAATATTCGTAAAAATAAAGGCGGACATGAAAAACTTCAAACAATTGTTTGCAAAGATTTTATTAGCGGAAAATTAACCTTTGGGCACCAAAGAAAATATAAAAAAATTACATCACATTATTAAATATTAATAAGATAACTTTTCTATTATACATTTTCATATTATAAATTTACTATATACATAAGTTGGAAAAGAATAAAAATTTGTATGTTGTATTTAATTTCAAAATGATGGTTATTATAAATAAGAATGTACAACCAGAAAAAATAACAATCGGCAACATTTTGTAATCGTATTTTTGATTGGTTCAGAACAGCCCGACAAAGAAGCTTATAAAAAGTGTAATTTGTCGGTTCAAATTGTCAACTTTATTTGACAGTTGCGTGAATAATTATATTCAAGTCAGTAATCCAATTTTACATCAACTTGCAATCTTTTATTAGGAGCGCTTAGTTACAAACTATTAATGCAACTTATAATTATTAATACTCAAAACCAATTAATTGAATAAGACAGCCCCTTTCTTTCTTTTCCTTGGTAAATCTGTTCAGCTTTGTCTATAATCGGAGGTTTTCAAGATCTTTTAAAAATACCTGACCTTATCTTGTACAAAGAAACCAGAAGCAGTTGACAATCCAACAAAACAAAAACTGCAGCGGAAACTTTATTCAAGTGTAATAATTTTCACATGTAAAGTTTTTACAATTCCGAACGTGGGAGCAGAGGTGCACACGTCGGAACTTTATTAGCTTGACGCTTCCTCCTTTTTCATGTAAATGCGAGAAAAGTGCGCCAGCGAGAACACCTCGGGGACTTCACCGTCGCAAGCCGAAGTACTCCTAGCGAAAAGTGGGGAAATTTTTCGTATCTTTAGCGGCTAACTTCACTTAAATAATGGTGTAATTCTTTGTGGAATTAGCTTTGCTTCCACAATGGAGAGATAAAGAATGGCGAAGCATTTATTATGTCGTATAAATATTGTATTCAGAGTGCTATGATGAACTCGGGATCTAATAGAATCTTATAATCATATGAATATAATATAATTGGTAATAAAATTTAAATCCATTCACACTAAAGAGGTCGTTAGTACAACTATATGTTAATTCTTTGACTTTTTCTTTTGATAAATTTTAAAGATTGCTTTTAGTTATTTTATAAATAATTTTTACGCATCTGTCAAACATGATTGACATTTACGTGCATAATTCAGCCTGTGAGTTTAACTTTTTTGGGCTGTTCTAAACCTGTAATTTTATGACGTTATTATTAAGGAATTTTGGGGATGAAGCTGTGAAATATAATTATAGTCACATAAACGGTCTATTTTATCATTTAGAATATTTATAACTAACTTTTCACGCAACTTTCAAACAATGTTAACATATACGCGCACAATTCAGCTCGCAAAATTCAACTTTTTTGTAAACAACCCGACAAAAGTTCATTACCGGGCTATCAGCTATTTTGGCGGGCTGTTTTAAATCAAAAACATAATTACAAAGTGCCGTCGATAAATAAACAACTTAATATTTTTTCCTGAGAACGTCTTCTTGATTACACATTAATAATTTAATAACCATTATTTAGAAATTATATTTGTAATTAATTTTACCTGAAACTGACAGGAAAATAAACATTTGCATGACCTTTAAGAATCAGGAAAGCTTTGCTTTGCATGCCTAGTCAGGAAAATAACATATTGACTGCCTAGGCAGTTAATGAAAGAAAAGTGAGTGTCTTGTTACTTAGCAACATAAAATACTGACTTAATTTGTAAATCAAATATTTAATTTAATTTAAAATATTTATTATTTGTTTATAAGTCAACACGTCAGTAATGCGTTGTACAGGATTCGTAAGCTGTTTCAAGCCTCACTATCGCTCGGCATGAAACTATTTACTCATTCTGTAATTGAACGCTTTCCTGACTTTTTACGTAAATAACTATTAAAGTTTTTTAATGAATATTATGCAGTTGCGTGAAATATTTTGTGTGCACCTTGGCCGAGAAATGATTTGGTGGACTTAGAAAATAGTCTGCCTCTGCTATCACTCCCGGGCACCCAACTTTTTCTTCGACGAATATAAACGATCATTTTGCAGCCTACATACAAAAATAACTATTTTATTTGCACAATTTTTTTTTGTTTAGCTACAAGCCCAAAATCAATCTGCATGGTAAATCCAAAATTGGACGAGAAACTTTGCTCGAGCAATTTTTCTACAAGCTAAAAATTTTAGCTCTCAAAAGATATATCTAAAAACAAAATCTAAGAGGTATTTAAAAGTTTATCCACTTGCACACTTCTTTTTTTGTTTATCCGATGTTTACGTTTTTGTATGGAGTTTTTATAAATGACGTAAATTATCACTAATATCAGTATGACAAGTAGATTAGTTTTTTATCGTTACGTTACCATATTAATTAGACATGTGAGACTAAAAATTAATTAAATTGAGCGACTGTAAAATGTATTACATTTCATTTTTACCACGCTGCATGTAGAAGACTAATCTCAATTATACTGTATACTAGCGGTTCTGAATCATTTTCATTTAATGTATCCCTCGATTTAACTATGTAGCGTCACGTACCTCTTATAAGTTATAATGTAAAATTTTTATTTATAATTATTAAAGAAAATTGGGACTAGTTTTTTTTATGGCGTAAACATAGGTAGTTCAGTGGTATCGTATAGATCTGTGGATTTGAAAAACCAAGTTTGATTCCACAGCCGACAAACTTTGCTCCACATTACTCCTGTTACTCTCCTGTCACTAACATATTTTGCAGCCATTATTTGACGGCAGGTAATTGTACTTCGCGTTTAAAATTATATCTCCTACCGAGATCTGCGAAAGTAGAGTGTTATACCCAGTAAGAGATAAAAGGCGTTCTGTTCTGTTAGAGATGCATTGCGGGCCCTAGAGCCAATCCTAGTTTATTTACATTTTGCTAAGTATTGAATAATAATGATTCAATATCCGAACAAAATCACCAGGCCGGATTATGTACCCTAGACATAAAGACAATACACTACACTCCGCCCAGTTTCTGGCAAGAGCTGGACTGACCTGCTTATACCTTAAATGAAAGACATAGTGCAATTTCAAAGTAAAATCAGTGTTGGGTGACTTTTTCAACCACACTTTGTTGCTTCTTTCCAAAATGCAGTTCAAGTTTAGGACTGGCTTACTAGTAGTTGAGTTGCTTTCCCAATTGCTGTTACCCAGTAAGAGATAAAAGGCGTGATGATAATTTAAAAAAAATAATTATTTTTATAGGAAGTAAGACATAAATACCTAGTCCCTATAGAAGCTTCACGAACCTCCTGTAGAAGCTTCACGTACCCCTTGGGGGAACATGAACCCCTGCTTCAAAATCTCTGCTGTGAATTATTCGTATGCAGTTATATTTTTGATTATCAATAATTAATGTTTGAACTTGATAACTCTAGCTTATGAAGCAAAAGCGCTACCATAGTATTACAACTTTATGATTAATATTAATTTATAAATTTCGCGACTTGTATCTCATTCACGCATAACATTACAAATTGGTGATTTATATATTTATATTTTATTTGTGTCTATATTTTGTTACCAGTGAATGTTTTTCGAATTGAACATGATTTACAATTATCAAAAAACAATTCATTAAAATTTTGTCTGTTTGTCGACAAATAAAATATTTTAAAGCCTTGATGTGATTTTGTGAATAGGCATAATATAATTATGAGAATTGAATTCTCGCAGATTGTAATCTTTTTACTTCATATTGTATAAATGGCAATAATTGGAACTTGAAAGTCATTTAGCAAAAACGAAAAAGGTTAAAATGATTTGTGCTCCGAGTTGATGGATGCCTGAAAATGCAAAGAAAACGTTTTAAAAGCAAAATTAAGAAGTTTTCATTCGACATAATTAGCAAATAAGAATCTTCAAATCATTAGACAGAGAAAAATGTTAATTTAATAAGAGCGTTCTTAAAACCTGCACTTATAAATTCATTTTATTAATTCTTTACTTCAATTTTGTAAGAAAATTTAAGATATTATTTCTAAAAGCTTCTTATGTCAAAGGAAAATTCAATAATTCATGTTGAATCTTTAATAGAATTTTATATTCAGTAAATATTTCTTCTTTATCTATTTATAATACAATTTTGTTTACTTGATATTTGATTACCTGGTGTTTTTATCTTTGATACAAACTGTATTTTGTTTCATTTTTAGTTCCAAACTGAATTTGATATTTGATTTAATAATGTTATTATTCTTTTCTTTGTACTGTATCCTGAGTTCATGAAAAGTCCATTAACTTTTAAAAAGTTATGTAGCTATAAGATAGAAGTCAAAATGAGAAACTGAAGATTTCATTTAAACAATTTCATTCTTAGATTAAGGAAATGAAAAGCAAATGTTTTATTTAAAATAAGTCAAAATTTTGTCATATTAAGTGCGTAAATATTTTCTCCTTTGGTTTTATTTAAACATTATAAATTTACAAATCGAAATGAAGTTTGTTCGCGGCGTTGGTAACATATCTGTTGTCTTTCGATATTTTGGTATTAAGTTGTTTGTAAATTAACGATGTAGCATTTTCATTTTACTTATTTACATTTTTTTTGAAAATACAAAAAACATAAAGTAAGCGACTTTTATTTCATAGAGTTCTCGAGAACCTAGTAGTAGATCAGAATAAGAATAAAAAATGAAATTTGTTAAAACTTAAATATTACTATTTTCAATTAGTAGTTTAAGTAAATAACAATTGATGAAAGTAAATTGAATTACAAAGAGAAAATGTCATATGCTTGACATATAACAAAATAGGAGAGAACAATTGGAATAAAATCATATTTGAATTACATAGTGACCTTAGTTTAAATCAGGCATGGCTAAACTTTTTCATAGATGGTCATATTTTGGTTGGAAAATAGATCGCAAGCCTATTACTACACAACTTATTATATAGGAAATACAATGTTGAAATTTTGTATGTCGATATTTTCTGTGTTATACATTTTTGGGCAAAATATAAAAACAAAATATTTTCAGAGCTAAAAACTACACCTAATGGACTTATTATAATTATTATTAACAATCAAACCTAAAATGTTTATTATTCTACATCATAATATAATAATAAATATAAAATTTACAAAAATGTGTTAAAAAAAATCCGGGAGAAATCACTCTGCACAACATGTCTTCAATTGAACGAAAACAATCAAATCTACGATAAAAATAATTTAATAATGCTCTTAAATTACTAATGTAGCTGTTCTTTTTTCCTTGAGAAACATTCGATGACAATTTATCTTATTTAAGTTTTTGGTAAATAGGCCAAGTTATATTTCAAATGAATTTAAGATTTGTACATAACCATGCGCATATATTCCTTACAAGATTTGATTAAATTCATTGAAATAAGGCATATAAGTATTGTCCACGGACCGTATAAATGTATCAGGGGGCCGGCTGTGGTCCGCAGGCTGGACATGGCTGGCTTATGCCTATGGCACACTGGTCTCGATTTAACAACAAAACGCAACCGTCATCGACGAAAAATAGAGGCTCCTCTATTTCCATTGAAGAGCTCATTATTGAAACGAACGTATCTCATTTCACTCGTATATTTATTGTCTCATTTCACGTTAGCGTGGATTTGCATTTTGGTTTGTCTTTGTCAACTGTCAACTTTAAGGATCTTTTATTTTTCGTCGATAACGGGTACATTCTGTTGTTTCATCGAAGAAATGCTCTATGATGCTCTTCGACCAGCTAGTTTAACGCATATGACAGGATTCAAATCTTTGCGGTATCCCAATTTTTCTTTTTAATCTTTCATTAAACGTGCGCTTGTGTTTAAAACTAAATACCATATACCTGCAATTAGACACCCTATAATAAAAACTGAAAATGAAACAAGAAGATAAGAAAGGGAGGCATGGCTTTGAAAGTGAATTCCACATAATTGCAATAAGATACTGTATTATAAAAACAAACAACGAATCAATAGATAAGACAGAAAGGGAACGGCATACTATGCTTGTTTTTGAATGTGATTTGCACACTATTACAGTTTGACTAGTTACATATAATAGATTTTTATAATATCAAGCTTTAACTAATTAATTAATTTTACTAATTGCATTTCAAACGTCAAAAACATTTATTTTCATTTTAAGTTATGTAGGTAACTTTGTTTCAAAGAAATTAAACAGTGTCGTTTTTCGCACTGAATTGAGCGCGAAGAGTCTCACATAAAAAGTAAAATATTTGATTAGAAATTAAACTGGCAATTTTGAGACTGTGATAATATTGTAAGCTATAATAAAGTTAAAACTAAGTGTTATTAATGAACTCAAATTAGCAATGAAATAATAAAATGACTTAAAATCTAAAACCATGCACAAGCACGTCATAACGTCTTCCAGCCAGGATAAACAAAAACCTGTTTTCCATGAAAGTCCTATGGCTCAACTTTCGTGAAACACACTGTATATAACATACATTTTATCCATTACTGGATATGATACTCTGTCATAGTAGATTTGTGATATATTTTTGTTCATAAAATGCGATTATTGTATGTCAACTCCTGATCGTAAATTTTAAATATGGTGAAAAAAGTTTTTCGGCTGCGAGAATCAAACTTCCAAAGTCCGATCCAAAATGAAAATATATATATATTCTGCATAATATGTGTTCTATCTTCTATTTTCAGTTTTAAATGAATGTTTTTTGTCGAAATTACCTATTTTCCTTTTAAAATAAATTATAAGCAACTTAGCTTAACTTCTTGTATTAAAATACTAAAATTTGTCATTACTTTATCACTACACACAACTTTAAGTTTAATTCACCAGCACTCCGCCGCCATCCATTAGGCATTTAAATTTAAATCTAGTTGAAAACTTTGGTTCTCTACCCACGTCAGTCGTTCCAACTTCTTAAAAATTTAAACTTCTCGATCAATACGGCCATGGTTGAGAACAAGCGCCGAAGGCTTCTGTTTTATATTTCTCTGTAAGTGCGGAGTGTAGTATGATTGCCACACCGCGGACGATGCATCGCATACGGATATGCGGATACAGATGCGGAAATGCAGTTAGCGAAACTGCGAGCTGAGAAAAATGTGCAGGATATTGTTATTCTTTGGGTGAAGATGGTTGTGAATATTTTTAGAAATGCTTTTGTTATGTAACTGGTATCTAGGTATCTACCACCACATGCTTTACGAGTAGCAATCATACGAAAAACTTGTTTTCGTAACACGTGCACAAGAAACACGTTCTTATTCCTTAATTTTAGAGTAAGATACACTGTTTTTATCTCTAGGGAGCGAAACATTATGTTTATGTCCCTCGTGAGAATGTTTCTCTCCCTAGAGACTACGATTATTCCCTGTTTGCGGCGTCTAACGCGCCATCTAGCTGAGCGGACAATGAACTAGTTTTAACAGTTGGAAAATTTGACATTTGTCCTTTTCAACAAATGGGAAATTTGACACTTGTCTCAAGTTACGACATTTGACATTAATCCTGATAAGACGGTAATTTTTGTGCACTTGTTAAGAAAAAATGATATGCTTCACAGGAGGGCGCGATTATCTCTTATTTCCTTCCCTTGATGCAATACATACGTATCGAGTGTGTCATGAAAAGCGGGTCATATGAGTTTATAATGGGAAAACAGTTTTTCCGTACGCATTGTTTCCCAAATCATTTTAAACAAAAATAGCTTAAAATTCTGCGTATAAACAAAAAAACTAATTTTTTACATTTTGTAATGACAGAAATTAAATATGAAAATTTTCAGAAGTTGTTAACCACGGAATAAAAGTAAAATAACAAACAAATACGAGACTTAATACTATCTAATATTTTGACACATTGAAATTTTGCATTGTTCAAATTAAATATCAAAATATTTTACAGAAAAAATAATTAGTTTACTTATTATTTATATAATTATTGTATGTAAAATTAAAACTATGAAAATTAGAAGAAATATTTGTTTTCTTTTCCTGTCAATATCATAAAAATTAACTTTTATAACTTTGGCAGAAAAATTTACTTTATTCCTTAGCGATGAAAAGTATCATTTTATTTTCTCAAATGAGGAAAGAAATTTTACTTTCTCATAGGGTCTTGAGAAAATACTTTACAAACCGTTGCCAATAGCAACAGGCTGCAATAAGTTTTGATCTGCAATTGTTTCCTGTTTTACCTATAGTAGATAAAAATTAGATTTTCATGTTTCATGTCGTGCATCTAATAGTAATGTAGAAATATAATTACCTATTAATGAAGAATCCCTGAAATCTAAAGTCAGTCCAAAATGAATGAAAGTTTTCCATCTCCTTCTCTATATGGTAATGTAATTAAATTTAAATATCACTGCTGAACAAAATACGTCAGTCTGTGTATTAGTTTAAAATATCGTAGTGTGCTTAGCAAAGCGTCGGAACTGTTGCAAATCGCCGTTGTTGTTCGCTCGGAACCCAGAATTCGAGCATCGGAGCATCTACGGCTCGCGCTGATAAAGAGTTAGCATTAATCACGTGACACAGCGATGCAGTAATTGGCAGGGTTTGAACTCAAGGGATTGTAATTTGGCGCCCGGATTTCGATTCGCTGCTTCCTGTTCCGGAGGGCGGATATTCCTGCTGAGCTCCTCTGAGTAATTTCCTTAACCATTGAATATCCCCGAGATGAAACGAAAGACCGGCTTCTTACAAATCTTTTCTAACTTGAGCTGAATTTGCTCATAAATGTTATATGAACAAATGATGCTTTGGCGCAGTTGTTCGACAAGGATTTGTATGTTAGGTTCTAATTTGCAAGTTTAATTTCACAATTTATTAACGAAATATGAACATATTTCTTTTCAAATAATGCATCTATATTTATCAGAATATCAAAAATTTATTATAATTTACGAATATAACAAAAAAAGTTCAAATTATAAAGATCCAATCTATTTGTATCTTAGGTCTGTGACTATAATACATTTTATTTTTCGTAACACATGCACCAGAAACACTTTCTTATTCCCTTATTTTAGAGAGAGAATACTGCTTTTCTCCCCTAGGGAGAGAAACATTATGTTTCCATAGGTACCATGTTTATCTCCCTAGAGCTGTTTGCGGTGTTTCCTAGGTAACTAGTAACCCAACCCATATTTGACATTTGTCCCGATAAGACTGTAATTTTTGTGCACTTGTTACGAAATAGTTATTTGTGTATTAAGAGCGTAAAGTGATTCTTTGTTACTCGAGCACGGTAATTGCAGCGCGAGCCGAAGGCGAGAGCTGCAATAGTGCAAGAGGAACAAAGACACTTTACGCTCGTGATACACACATAATTTTTTCTACGATTGCATCTTAAAGTTTTTAAAAAACGTAGGTATACGTCTAAAACTAAATTCGTTTTGTTAACTGTCAATATGACAAGTTTCTGTTTTGTTTGTATCCCTGGTAACTATTGAAATAATCTTTTTCGCGCGTTGCCATTGGAAACGCGCGAATTTAACGTCTTTTTCGCGCGTTGCCATTGGAGACGCGCAAAAAAGATATTTTTCGATTGTTCCACAGAAAACGTCAACTTTACGATGACAAATGAGAGCGTAATTGTCCTCTTTTCATAGCAATCGTAGAAAAAGTATAATATGCTTCACGGGAGGGCACGATTACCCCTTGTGTGAAGTTGGCAAACTTCGACTTCCGCTCGAGCCTTCGGCCATCGCTTACGTCTCGGTTTGTCAACTTCACACGCGGGAATAATCGCTTGTTTCCCTCCCTTGATGCATAACATACTATTTTAAATCAATTAATTATGTATAGTTTACAAGAAAAAAATATATGTAGAAAGAATATGTGACTTCACTGAGATGTACTAGTAGCATGTGATCAGAGAGCGAAAAGTATACGCGGTGAGAAAGATACAAATTTGAATTTGTAAGTTTTGTTAGTTCATCTAATCACAAATTATGTCACGTAATATAGTAGTTTCATCACTAGAGAGCGAAATAAAGATTACAAATATATAAAAACAAAAATTAAGTTTTATACTATTAGATGATCTACCTCAATTTATGCTAAACCATTTCATCATCACGTGAAATGCATAACTGCGTTTCAAATTCAGAATACAATAGAATTATAAGATTATATGTTATTTTTATTAATATTAATCTAATAATACAATATACTACTTAATAAAAAATAAATAAATATATCATCACGCCTTTTATCCATTAGTGGATGTGGCACTCTTCCGTTACAGATCTCAGTAAATGCTATATTTCTTCGCGTGAAATGCAGGTACCAGCTGTCAAATCGCAGCCCTTAAAGACGTTAGTAAAATGGGAGCTACAGGGGTAGATTTAATCTGATTAAAATTGCTTGTCGGCTGTAGGAATCGAACCTGGATTCTTAAAATCACAGCCATACTCGATACAACTAAGCCACCTACCCCATGATACACGCTTATACAAAACTTTACCATACGAGGAAATATAAAGAGACTTTAATAGGCAAAATGGTAATATTTTATCCTCTAGACCTAGTGGTGCAAAATTCTAAACAATTGAAGGACAAACAAGTGAGATAATCAATAGGTTAACATATTGGAAATAATTCCATCCTTTCATTTGCTAAATTCAAATTACTATTCATTCTTACGTAATCTTTAAATATCTCCTTAGTAACATGGTTTTAATTTTTATTTTGTTTAGCTTACAAAAGCTATTCGATGTAATTATTTTTAATAGGGCATTCCATTAACTTTTTTGTTATTATTCGCGAATTTGATCGAATTTTAGCCCGTTGCAAAAGTACATTACTTTGCCTATTTAACCGTCCATTTATCTCCTAAACTAAAAGATTTAGCAATGGTGGTCAGCTCTCAAAGTACGGTGGGTAATATTTTAAAAAGAACTGTCACGTTATGTGTATTTGACAGTATATTCTAAACTAATCTAAATAAAAATAATTGGCTCAAGTGTTCATAAGGCAAATTTAAAATTATTGGTATTTGGCTTTTTCACTCATCTTTTTACTCTTCCTAAATATCTCAACTAAATTATCAACTGAGCTGGGGAAATTTTTTCTAAAAAGGAGATCAAAAATTGGACGTTAAGTGACGTTAAAACATTGCTTCTAAATATTTTAATAAATGATGATTACAGAGGTGTTTTTATATATTAAAAAATTCGAATGTTAGGATAAAATTATTTCATTTTACATGAATTTATAATATAATTCCATATCTATACGACAATCACGTCATCCAGTTCTAGCGATAAGTTATGCAGAAAATCTGGGATAATTACATGCAGTTCGATCCTGTACGTGATTCCATTCTCACACCATGCACTTATCTCTGAAATATTGAATAACATCATTACGCCGAGTATTATAGCGCGCAAGCACAGCATTCTGCCGTATATTAGAACTGTCTTCCTTCACAAAATTCTCCAAATTTCACGTTATTAAACGAGTATTGTTTCGTGACCTCAATTTCACTTGAAATTAAATTCAAACGCGTGTGAGTCGCGCTGCGTAAGCGAACTTTGGATAATCCATTTTGCTACCAATTAGACACTAGAGCTTCTCAATCCAGGATATTTCACAGAGGAATATCCATCAAACTGATATTTGCGATATCTGGATTTGTTATACTGTCATTTAATTACTTTAATACTCTGCATATTTGGATTTAAGAACACCGGAGGTAGATAGCTAGTATTAGTCAGTGTATTTGAAAACCCAAGTTCTATTTCCACAGCTAACAAACTTTATTCCACAATAAAATTACCTTTGTGGCTCTACAGGACTAACGTCTTTAGAGTCGTGATTTGACAGCTGGTAATCGCAATAATTAAACTCTAAATCACGTTCCACCATTTTTAACTAAACCTGACATTAAACATATTTTAGGCATACATAGTCTGATTCTCAAAAAGTTTAAAGCAATCTTAAATTTTGGATTAGCTAATATTATTCTAGCCCGATTTTAAAACGTTAATCCAAATAACTTTTCGAAGACCAAATGGTAACAAGGTAATATTAAAGATAATTTAAACTTTTTTCAGAATGTGTTTTAGCTTACATACATCCATACATAACATCATGCTATATCTCATTAAATGGGGTAGCACGAACCCCTGAAACATTCACAGAACATTCTCATCCTGACACACGATACTCGTTTCAACCATATTAATATTTCCTCCATACGAGCTCTTTCGTTCCTCACAACCAAATTCCATCATCACGCAACAAACCTTCATTCACATCCATTCATTCGCTCCTGTACACTTGTTTCGTAAATTTTCACTTACGCCCACTTCTATAACAACAAATCTATTAAGAAATGAAGGCAGCATCGCGTGCGCTTGTATAAAAATAAATTTAACACAATTGCAGTTAGACATTATATAGTAAAAACTGAAAATGAAGAAAAAATATTAATATGAAGTAAGTCACTGTAATGAGTAAAATTATCGGGATGGTGGCAACACATTTTTAAAAATTATAAACAATTCTTCTGAATATTTTCAATGTGATTGAAGTAAAAAATATACAACTAAGGAACAAATGAAACGAACAACTTTTCTCTCCAATTATCTTTTGCAATATTCAAAAACAATTGATGATATTGAGTTGACTCAGTACTTACATGCCTATGTTTTGAAGAACTAAATTTTTATAAATTTTCTCTCAAATTTTCTTTTCAATTATTTTTTGGAGGATGAGACTTAGCTAAATCGTTTTCTGAGACGAGAAAACATTAGAATACCACGTTTCATTAAAATCGTTACAGCCGATTCCGAGATCGATGGCACAAACACATGCAACAGACAGAAAGACAAGAATTGCTCGTATTGGAGTTTAGGATTTAGAATATACGAGTATAGTAAAGTTGTACATAATACGTAGCATATATACATTTTTAATATAAATCAAAAGGAACTCCTCACCCTCATTAGTTCTCAAATTTTCTTCAATAAGTCGCAATTAAATTAAACAGTAAAATGAAAGAAAACAATAAATAATTAATTAAAGAAGTAAAAACATATCCCTTATGATTAGAAGCACTTAGATTTTTATGGACAACCATCATCAGGTCGAGTATTGAAACACATGTTCCCTTTGGCATCCCGGGTTTGAATCCTCTGGAGTTGTGGCAACTAATACCAATGTTCAGCTTTCCGTTCAGGGCCTCCCTTGACAATACCTCGCGCTCCAGGATAATGGAAGACGAATTACCAATTTGCGAAATCGAACTTTGAAACAAAACATTTCACAAATTTTAGATTACTTTCGCACTACGAGGTATTGAAAAATGCTCAGCGCGGCCGATAATTTATAGATGTGTGCGTAGAGCTGGCGAATAGCGAACTGGGTAGGTACCGGTGCGCTACCGGTGCGGTTAGCGGTTATTTATCGCTGTGGTCTCACCGCGAGATTAACGGAGCAGATATCTGCGGCTGGTACATCATTCCAGAAGCTGAAACAGTTTTTAACTCCCTCGTCATATTTCTTTCCGTTTAATTGCGAGTCTAGAACTATGACGTGAAATAAACCTTTTAGACATTTTTAAAATTACTTTCATATGGAAATTTAGTGTTGTGTCGTTGAAATCTCGCAATGCCAGTTAATAATGAAATAAATATAACTGCGTTTGATTTGATTCCAAGTCCATTTAAAGATTTTTCTACTTCTGTTATTAAAATGTCATTTTACGTACTGGTTTCCATGGCACTAAATAACATCTAAATTGCGCAAGCGTTTTAGTCACGGTTTGAGATATTGAGCACGAGGTGAAGTTAGCTTCACGTATCTGTCATTCTAACTTTTTAAATAATTCATAAACCTTTACATTTTTTGTTGTTTTTACTTGCGATAGTAGAAAAAGTATAGTATGTGACTCGGTTTTTATAAACTCGTTACTAAAGACACGTTTGTAAAACTTGTTAATTAATATAATATTTTCACACTGTACACCAATGGATCTCAAATTTCTTTATAATTAATCCGCTGTTGCCAATAAATTTATTTCATTACCTTACTGGATACAACATTAAAATTTCTTAAATGTTGCTTAGGAATACGTAAATGACTACGTGCAATTATTAAGAAAATTTGGACATCAAACAGTGGGCCTCATATATAATTATAATCACATAATGATCTATTTTATCATTTAAAATATTTATAAGTAGAGTATAAATAACTTTTCGTATCAAATAATTAAATATGTGCATTGATATTAATTATTTCCGAATAAGAAATAAATAAATTACCTTAGGCAAAAGATTGATTACCAAAGAATTCTGATTAAAATAGATGGGATAGGAAGAGAGGGTTAAATAAAGATCACAGTGCTCTAATGTCAATGTTTAGGGCATTAGAAAACTATAAAACTATTAAATTTTTGTTTTTAAATTGTCGTCTCGAATAAAAAGTTTTTAGGTTAGTCTTAATATATACTCGTATAACAAATTTAATATTTTATGATTATAGTGTACAGTTTCAATTATTTCTTTAAATTCAATTTGGAATTTTTTAATTTGATTAGTGAATTTTAGGTTACAATTTATGTATCTAGAACGCGTATAGAAAAATTTAAATTGCTCCCTTTCTGCATTTCCTGTAACAAGCAAGAAAATTTTGAAGCAAATATTGTATTTGTATTTTGTTTTGTAGAGTATCCATGAGTGCTTATTTACAAAATAAACAAAATATGTTATTTTGTTATTTATTTGCAAATAGTAAATATTGCTGAACGATATGTATATTGTTTTAAATTAAATGGATTGCTTCAAAACCAATATCATTCAATATAATAAATATTTGAATTTTCTCCCAAATAGTATCAATATTTTATATCAGCCACGAGGAAAGGTAAATAAATAATTTAATAACAATGACGAGTGCATATTCAAAACGATAAATTTGCGATTTTGTATTGGTGAGTACATACATCATTGGTTTCTGTAATTTAAAAAATTTATTAACAAATCATTGCAAATAAAAACATGTGGTTTTAACAGCATTAAATTAATTTTCAAATCGTGTACACATCACCAAATGGTCACTGCTCTTTAATAATTTAAAATACAAATGAAATCAAATTTATTATTTTCCACGCTATTTATTGAACCTATTGTGTTCTTGTCGGATATCTGATACATAATCCATCAAAATGTTTTGTGCATATTGAAGAAAATATATCATTTGTTTTTAACATTTTTGTCAGGTCAATTGTTAATGAGTAGTATGTCCAGATTTCAAGGGCCATTACTGAAAACTCGTTAACTACAAACAAGACTTCAAAATAAATTATAGTTTTCACTGATCCTTGATAATGAGAGAATGTTCTATGATTGTTTACAAGTTCATGTTATCCCATCTGATGGGATATAGCGTAATGTTTTCCATGTATGTATGTAAGTATAATTTCAAACAAAACTCATCTTATCTACAACAACTTTCAGATTGACAACGAATATAACGTCACCTATATTACATATAAGACCTGGAAGGTCACAAAAAAAACAGGGGCACATTGAGTGCTGAAGTTGGCCACAAGTGGGCACTTTTTCCGCAAATAATTTAAATATTATTTATTTTATAGGACATACATAAGTCCATTTTTACAATAACAAACACGCTATTTATATAATTATTATATATAAAATTAGAATTATGACAATTAAATAAGTGACTGTGTATAAAGGAAACGTGTATATGGTTGAAGCGAATATGGTGTCTGGAGGACAATGTTGGACGAAGCTTGATTCTTGATAAATCTGATGAGTGGATGTTTCAAGGGATCGTGCTACCCCATAATTATTTTAAACATCATTTATTGATACAGTACGAGTTTGGTAAATAAGTGAACAAGATAAAAGATAATATAAACTAAATCAAAAATATTAAATAAACACTTGGCTAAGTCTCACAAAATTCAGCCTTAAACTCACCTTATGAGGGCATCGTCAGAGGCTAGCCAGCACAGTTAGTAACCATAGACATGTTTCGCTCTTATTAGAGCTCATCAGTATGGTATTACTCACTTCTTCACCTAGAACAAAGTTCACGTGAAGAAGCTGGTGACGAAGAACTGTGCCAGCAGAGAATAAGATCTCTAACAAACGGTAAGATGACATGAGAAGTTCTGTGGAACAGGCCATGCCATCTACCGAAAAAAAGAAAAGCTACGCAATAGCAATTTAAATAACAACAAAGACAAAATTAAGTGTCAGGTGAGGAAGTGAGTTATACGATACTGATGAGCTCTAATAAGAGCGAAACGCGTCTATGGTTACTAACTGTGCTGGCCAGCCTCTAACGATGCCCTCATAAGGTGACTTGGAGCCTGAATTTTGTGAGACTTAGCCAAGTGTTTATTTAATATTTTTTATTAAACCTAGTTTCACCAAGTGTATGGATGACAATTAATTTTGTCTTTGTTGCTATTTAAACTAAATCATATGAAACTGTTGGTCATTTATTTTTTCCAGACAATATGTATTATTATCTCCTAGTGTACAGATCTCATTCTCTGTTACCGAGGTCCGCATTCGTGAACAATTCATCCAGGTCGTTGTAGGTGTCTGTGTCGTCGTGTTACACTTTCCTGTGTAAGCGTTAAGCGTATCTGGGCTGCTGCATAATCAACGTTAATTGCGCTAATAATAAGTGACTTATGAGCGCTGGAGGTTCGTTCTTTAATCGCACGCACGTAGCGGTCATCTATCATCATTAAAACCTCGAATGATTCATTATTAACCCTAGATCAGTTGGAATTAGTTCACCGCAAGGTTTGTGCACTTAAGGGGATTTTAAACTTGGAGGCATTTGAATTGCTGATGATCATTTTGCACGTGAGCGTTATCCAAAGAAAGAAAGATACCTACATACTCAGTTACCACAGATACAAATATTATTCGCTAAGCCAGTCAGTAATTTAGCAGCAGAAGATGGCGGGATATTGGTAGTTCGAGCTACTCTAAACTGTTTGGTTTCCATTTTAAAACTTTTTTAATAGCTTTATTCGAACAAGCAATCAGAAATTAGTTTCATGTACTTTTCAACTATTCATGCTTCGAATTATAATTTGTTCAATTAATTTGTGAATTTTTAAGCGTGCTGCTTAAATAGTAACGTAATATTTTTCATTTATACCAGACTTTTTTACTCAATATTTATTTATTGGCTACAGTTTATTAAAACTGCTAAACTAACTGCCCAAAAACATTCACAGTATAACAAGGCGACTAGCATGCTCACGAATATCTTCTTCTTCTTCTTCTTCTGATGGCACTACAGCCCAAATCGAGCCTGGGCCTACCGGGCACACTGAGCCGCAGTTTTTACACTGCCGTACTGCCGGTTTTCGTAGTCGAATGCTACATTATTTAAGGCGTATAAGTGACTAGTTTATAAGTGTGATCAATACATGTAACTGTATTTTCTAAGTCATAAATATGTTTTTCACTACCGCTTGTTTTTAAAACGGTTAAGAATGGGTTATTATTTATTAAGGTTAATAATGTAAAATATCACCTCTTACAGAAACTCAAACTTGAATATTTTGTATTGTGTATTTCACTGAATGCAATGTTCTGAACTGTATATTTTTCGCGTCTTCGGAGTACAATTTTCTGCTTCAGTTACACTAAATTCTTCTTCTGATGGCACTACAACCCAAATCGGGTCTGGGCCTACCGGGCACACCGAGCCGCAGTTTTTACATTGCCGTACTGCCGGTTTTCGTAGTCGAATGCTACATTATTTAAGAAGTATAAGTGACTAGCTTATAGCTCCCGAGTGTGATAAATACATGTAGCTGTATTTTATATTTTACGACAAATCACACCTTGTTGACAGGCGGATTCGAACTGACGATCCTTGTTTCGGGTGACGTCACAGTATGTTAAGAGATGTGCTTTAATACGTTCGGCCACCGCGCCTTTGCTCACGAATATATCCAGTATATTTATTTTTACAAAAGTACAAAAACAATATATTCACTAATATACAGATGTATCTCTACTTCGGGAAAAAAATTAAAAGGTATATACTATAAGACGTACTGATCATAGAACAAAAAGGTTTTTTTTTTAAATTCGCTAAATTAAGGATGGTTTACTTGAAATGAATATTTTAGGGCCACTGAATTAGCATAATTTATTGCTTGACCTGCTGCATTTAATTAAATTAAATTATTAATTACACAACATCAGACATTTATTTGGTGTTGTGTAAACAAGTACTTGTAAGAAGATTTAAATAACATTATTAAAATAGCTATCAACTAGTGACAAATAAAACGTTGCTTTTAAAAACGAATTTAAAAAAAATCTTTTTGTTCCATGATCAATACGTCTTATAATATATACCTTTACATTTGTTCCCGAAGTAAAGATACATCCTGTATATGAGACAACAGTTATGAAAATATTTTTTCACATCGGTAAGATGTTTTTATTTTTACTTACTTACCGCCTTTCGATCGGCAAATAATTACTTACCGATCAGTATTTTGTAAACATAAATTACTGCCTCAAAACCTATATCGAAAATATTTTGAGAAATCCGATCGTACAAAAAATAAATTAAATTCAAAATTTACCGACTCAAAACACATGCCCTTGTATAGAGAGAGAAATTGAAGTACCGTCAGGATTTCAACGAAAAAACCTTTGAACTCAAATGTTTAAATGCTCTTTTCCAAATAAGCTGTACATAATTTAAATTTGATGTTATTACATTTTTTTGTCTATTATTTTGATGTGTCAAAAAATTTATGAAGTATATTAAACCGAACTACAAAGATCTCAGATTCAAATGCTGATGATGCTCTATAATAAAAACCAGAAAAAATATTACTGTACTAAACTGTCCGCAAAATTAGTTAAGCAATAATACATAATTATTATATGTACAATTAGAACTATAAATATAGGGACAAGTATTTGTTTTCTTTTACTGTCATTGTCAAAAAAAGATCAAGTGAACAAACTGAAATTTTTATATAATATGACTTGATCAATGTCGTACCGATCACCAAAATCGCCATCATGAGCACAAAACTTTGCAACGTTGGTTTCCCCATTTTTATTTGGAAACCAGCGTAACATTCTAGTCCTTATCTTTAACATAGGTTTCAATTCATTCCTCGATTCCTTTTTCAATGCCAACTAATCCAAAAACAACTTCATCCATGATACTCAGTCTTAATTCTTGTAATTATTACGTATTATCTGTAGAATCAAAGCACAAACACCGCTTGCTACAAGTACATATCCATTTTCTATGCAAACATATGCACATTATCCTCTGCAGAGAGCGCTGTCGATGAGCATATCACACAGACCGACGCAGCTGTCGGATGTGCAACGATAACACCCTGTAGCACTGGTACCGGTATATCAGTCACTGATTAATCCACGGATTATGAGGTATATTCACCAAACTATACCGTACTACCGGCAAATTCTCTCATCTATATGTGATATCCTGATGTGCTGGATAGTAATGATGTATGCGTTGCTTGAAAATTGGTACGACTGGATCTATACAGTGAAATCTATCGTTACTGACACATCTATTAATGCTATTATCACTGGTCGACCAAATACCGACAGATGTTGTTTAGTTTTCCTATCATTCAGATTTTATAAAAAAATAGATAAATGAATATTATGTCTTTTACATATTCTGGTTGTGGCATTCTGCTGTAACAGATTTCGGTAAGTGTAATATTTATGCAAGTAAAGTGCGATTATCATTTTTCGAGGCATAACGCCCAAAGTGGTTAGTGAACAAAGAAGCACAAGGATAATTTTAATGTGATGAAAATTGTTTATCGGCTATGGGGTTTTCAAATCTAGACACCGACGTGATACCACCGAACCAGCTACCCCATAAGATAAGATTGTGAAATAATTTAGACATGTCTTCAACTTTGTCTAATGTCCCTTTTTAAGTTTTTTCTATAATTATTTTTTTTCGTTTTGTCTATAATTTACCTAAATTGCAAACACATGAATTAAAAAAAATTATCATAAGACAAAAGAATTAACTATTAAAAAATTATATACTGTGGTGGTTACTCAGTGGTATCGAGTCGGCCTGTAGATCTTGAGATCGCTGGTTCGATCCCCACAGCCGACAAACAATTTTCACCAATTTAAATCTACCCCTGTGGCTCCCCCTTCACTAATATCTTTGGGGGGCGTGATTTGACGGCTGGTAACCGCACTTCACGCACTTACCGAGATCTGCTTAGGCAGAGTGCCACACCCAGTAATAGGTAAAAGACGTGATGATATATTTATTTATTTATTTAACAATTATCAAAATATTTATTTAGCTCTAAATTTGTTTTTCACTCGTAACCTAGAAAAGTACCATTGTTTACCTCTTTTTGAGTCATAAATATGTTTTTCACTGCAGCTCGTTTCTAAACGGTTAATAATGGGTTATTATTTATTAAGGTTAATAAACTCAAGCTTGAATTTTTTGTATTGTTATTTCACTGAATGCAATGTATATTTTTCGCGTCTTCTTCGGAGTACAATTTTCTGCTTCAGTTTCATTAAATACCTTGACAAAAATCTCAATTTAAATGTCAGATAATAAAAATAATGATAAAGAAAATAATTTAACATTCTGCATACTTAGTTGTTGTAGGTATCAATAAACAAATAAATAATTATGTCAAAATGTTCATGAATATAAAAATTGTTAAATAGGATTCATTCATTATTACAAACATATCTACTAATAAATTTGATAACCAAAACTCTATAAAATCAACTTATAAAGAGATACTTCAAATAACATTTAATTAATCTGCATCTCTCGAAGCTGAGTTGATAGGGAAACATTATAATTATAACGAGAACGAATTCTTTTTCACTTTCTTACATCACAACCGTTTTTGGAGGCCATGATTTAACGGCTTTATGACTAAAATAAGTCATTTACCAAGATCTGCTACGATAGAGTGGTACACATAGTAATGGATAATAGACATAATGATATATTATTTCATTTTATTCATGATATACGATATTTCAGATAGCCGAGTATTTATCGTGACATAATAAACTTTAAAAATCTATTACTCATACATACATACATACATACATAACATCACGCTATATCCCAGTAAATGGGGCAGCACGAACCCCTGAAACATTCATAGAGCATCAGTGCACATCAACATTCTCATCCTGACACACAATACTCGTTTCGACCACATTAACACTTCCACCATATGAACTCTTTCCTTCCTCACAACCATAATCCATCATCACGCAACAAACATCCATCCATTCGCTCCTGTACACCTGTTTCGTAAATCTTCACTTACGCCCACTTCTTCTCTAGCAACGAATTTATAAAAAATGAAGGAAGCAACTCCTGCGGTTGATTAAAAATACATTTAATACAATTGCAGTTACACACGGTATAGTAAAAACTGAAAATAAAGAAAAGAAAAGGTGAGGAAAGAAGGTAGTATCTGCCTGCGCTTGATTTTGAAACTGAATTCCACACAATTGCAGTTGGACACAGAAAATGAATCAAAAAGATAAGAAATTACTCTTTGTTATTAAAATATCCCTGTAACAATAGTTACCTTAAAAATTGGTAAAAATTATGAAGATGGGTTGATATTTCTATATTATTTAATTTTTCAATATCCTCTGAAACAGTTTAATATTAATACAACATTGATAGCAATGCCACTAAAAATAAACAAACTTTACGATGAATTTTTGACAAGTAATAGTACCGAAATGGATGGATATTATAGCTTGTACACCGACCTAAAATTGCAAAATATACATTCATTTCCGTTTAAATATATCGCGTATATAAAAAGTGATGCAGTGCTTCGTATTTAATGCATTCGAATGCAGGCGCCCGACCGAAATGCACAGCATATATGGATTAACTATAAATCACCGATAAAGTGGGCCATGCACTTTTTACGCGATTTTCAAATATAAAGAAAGCCTCAATCGCGATATAAATAAAAGAATATTTCACATTTCACGTAAATAAAATACCAAATCCAGAAAATGTTCGTTACTCACTCGTGAAAATGTTTCACCCGGATTGGCAATCTGAAAGATTTGTACATACATTTGTTTTGTAAAGAAAATTAATATGATATAGTATGTCTCATGTGAAATTTAACTAAGAAATTAGAAGTGGTATTATCTTCCGATGGTTGTGCTGCACAGAGCCGAAACTGGGCTAGAACAAACGGGGCGTAATTCAGTCAGAAATCTATTAATGTCATTTTATACATACATACATACACTTCACGCGAAAAAATATATCATTTACCGAGATCTGCTTAGGCAGAGTGCCACACCCAGTAATAGGTAAATGGCGTGATGATATATTATTATTATTATACATACATAACATCACGCTATATCCCATTAAATGGGGTAGCACGAACCCGTCAACATTCTCATCCTGACACACGATACTCATTTCGACCACATTAACACTTCCTCCATACGAACTCTTTCTTTTCTCACAATCAAAATCCATCATCACGCAACAAACATTCATCCATTCGCTCATGTACACCTGTTTCGTAAATCTTCACTTACGCCCACTTCTCTAACAACGAATCTATAAAGAAATGAAGGCAGCATCTCTAAATATTTCGATAACTTTTCAAATACTTATTTATATTAAATAACAGTATCACTGCAGATGACTCTTATGTCAAGTCTTTCACTTTAGTTATGGGATCGTGGCTGCTTATGACATAATAAAAATAGAGGGAAAATTGAGATAAAATCAGATTCAATTACATGCGACTGTGACTTAGTTGGTTAAAGTAATATGACCGGAGTTTATAAGAGCTCAGGTTTCCAATTTTTCTCTTTATAATTTAATTTGATTTACTTATTTTTATTAAACAGACCTGGCAATTGATATCGTGTCGGCCTTGTGAATTTGACAGCCTGGGTTCGATTTACAAACAAACAATTTTCACCACATTAAAACTACCTCTGTGTCTCCTCCTCTACTATCATGTTTGAGTGACGTGATTTGACAGCTGGTAACCACACTTCACGCGCATAAATATATCACTTACCAAGATATGCTACGGCAGAGGTACACAGTAATGGGTAAAAAGCGTGGTGGTATTAGTATATTATTCATGAGTAAGTAATATAAGCTATTACTCAAGAGAATGAAGTTTGCAACACGAGCCGAAGGTGAGTGTTGTAAATCATTCGAGTGAATAATAGCTATTACTTGCGAATAGAATACTATACTTTATCTACGACTATTTATGTTATTATGTAATAAGCTTTTACAATTATTTTTTTATGTTACATTATGAATAAGTCAGATTGCGTATTTTTTTTGTTTTTATTTTTAAATAATAAATAATAATAAATATTAACACTACTTAACATGGAATAAGAGGCCCATAATGACGATGATTTATATTTATCAGAAAGTTCGCCAAAATATACTATAATATATATATTCGCCAATCCATAAAAGCTTTATAAACTTGTTCATACTTTTTTTTGATTTTTCGGGCAGTAAATTTAAGAAACGTACGTGTGCGGCTTCTACAATATCTGGTAGAGTACAAATTTCACTTTGTTCGCTTTCAGAATCCATAACTCACATGTATAATCACACAAATAACAGTATTATTGTAAACAAAAACGTTTTAAACTAATTTTGACAGATAATTAACAATAGCGCGCTTCACTGTTTCATAGCATACTTAACGCGCGGCAATTATCGTTATTTTTTAATTGGCTATTAAAGTGTTAAGTAATGAAAATTCAGACGTGTGATTGGTCGTGAAGTGTTGAGTAATGAATTATTACTTAACACTGTCAATAATGATTAGTATTACTTATCATAAATTTCATAAGTAAAGAATACATTATTTAATAAGAGTAGATAAATTTATTTACTTATTTCTTTATTCCATCCCTTTATGCATTACAAGTATCTAAATAGGTACAAAGCTTATTTAATAAATATACTTCAAATGTTAATTATTAAATTATTGAAATTATTGAAAAGTTATTGAATGAATGCCCTTTGTACGAATGTCTCCCCCAATTGTTTCCATAAAATACAGTCTCTTGCTCTTGAAGGCCATGTAGTACCCGCTAGCGTTTTGAATTCGGCGTGCCATTTCTTCTTCCCGCGCCTTCTTTTTTCTGACTGATAAAGGCAGTTGATGGCAATGTTAACCTTACCAAAGTTCTTAGTTTTTTGCCGGCATAGGCCAAAACCAGACTATTTCTGGACGATTTTGAGTTATGCAAAACTATTGTTTCTGGACGGAGACACGAAAAATAATTTAAAATTTTCATATATGCAAAAAAATAAAAACAACAAAGACAAAATTAATTGTCGGCTCACTTGGTGAAACTAGGTTCAATAAAATATAAAAATATTTAAAAAAAAACACACTTGTCTAAGTCTCATAAAATTTCAGCCTCCAAGTCGACTTATCAGGTCTTCGTCAGAGGCTGGCCAGCACAATTAGTAATAAGAGCGAAACGCGTCTATGGTTACTAACTGTACTGGCCAGCCTCTGACGATGACCTGATAAGTCGACTTGGAGGCTGAAATTTTGTGAGACTGAAACAAGTGTTTTTTAAATATTTTTATATTTTAATTATTATTTTCTATTTTCTCGTCTATGCCTTTTTATTGTTCAAAATTTTTAATTTGTCCCAGGCGCTAGAATTGCTAGTTACTGCTCTGGTGTTGCATAACATCTCCATCACAGTGTTCTACACAACATAAACTATGTGGAACGGATTTAAATTTATTTCATATACTGAAATAATTATTTATTTTTCTCAAGTGCTAAAAGTCTTTTTGCTGTGATCGAATTTGTTAATGGATTGAAGCGAAAATCAATTAAAAGTTACAAATTTCAAAATGACTTTCTTCTTAATTTATTAACAGTCGTACTGAATTCAAAGCGAGTTGTCGTAATTTTATAATTACGAACCATTTATAAAGCGCGTGCCTGTAATATTAAAGCCCAAAAGTCCAGTCCACGCCCAGTGAATCGGTTAAAATTTCATCTGGTGACTGTCTTACTGTCGTATTATTCTTCTAAGGTTTCCGTTTGCTTCAAATACACTAAAGAGATCAGCGAGACTTAGGTACCAGACACTCTTTTGTCGGAAAAAATAGACGGCTTTGGACACATGCTCAAGTGCGTTGACTTCTCTAATCAGATTAGCACCCTGCGACGTAACACAATAAAAGAAAAGTGAAAAACCCTTCCGAGGACAAAGAAAACCCCTTGATTGATTGTTCTATACAATGGTATTATGTTAATTATTACGGAAAGAATACAAATGTGAAATCGATTCTAGGCCTTTGGATGTTTGTTTGCGGTGTCAACAGATGGCTCTGGCGAGATTTTTTCTTCACAAGCCATTTAACGAATCTAAAAAATACGCGTTGACTTTTGAATATTCATGCATTGTGTGGCCGGAAGAGCCTTGTTTTTGTCTCGTTTTCGCCGGCGTGAAAATTACAGTTTTGTCCGATAAAAATGTCAGAGGCCACCAAAGGAAATTACTGGACATTTATTTTACATTATTGCTCTTTTTTACATCGTAGAACATGATTTTTATTAACTTTTTTACTCGTTATAATTTGATAGCCAAGATCTTTCTTCCTACAGAATATTAAATAAATTACTTATTTTTATCTCAGCATTTTCTTCGTATACTCTTTTATAAAAGTTTATCACTCATTTTAAAAATATGTTGTGACAACCCAGAACTTGCGTAATATTTTTGGAGAATTTTTCTGTTGTCAGTACCTTCTTAATTTTCCATTAATCAAACATTTGGTTTCATAATTCATTATCTTTTAACCATTGTAATGGTTGTGATCATGATTCCTTTGTAGTTGTTTTAAGCTTAAAATATGTTCCTACTTCTTTTCATAAGCATAGTTACGCTGCTCAAAATTGTACAGGGATATTTTGAAAATTGAATGTAAAATTAAAACTATAAATCATATTGAAATATTTGCAAGAATAACATACATAACATCACGCTATATCCCATTAAATGGGGCAGCACGAACCCCTGAAACATTCATAGAGCATCAGTGCACATCAACATTCTCATCCTGACACACGATACTCGTTTCGACCACATTAACACTTCCTCCATACGAACTCTTTCTTTCCTCACAACCAAAATCCATCATCACGCAACAAACATCCATCCATTCGCTCCTGTAAACCTGTTTTGTAAATCTTCACTTACGCCCACTTTTCTAACAACGAATCTATAAGAATAACTAAGGTAATATTTTTCATAGAAATATTTGAATGAAAGTTATAGTCTAAATTTAATAAATATGTATTTAAGAAGCCTTTTATTAATTTTAAATAAAGTTTTAATCTTAAATAACTGTTCAAGTTTATGCAATATATATTTGTCTTTGACTTCGCTATTACAATTTTGCCCATTTTCGTGCATTTCATGATAATAATATTATGTTCTATTTGAAATTTCAAAGTTGATATTAATTACAAATAAAGCGGAAATGATATCATGAACGTACATCCGTCATCAACTAGTTTACATGTTGCTGTATAAATTATGTTACATGAAAAAAATTGCTATGTTGATAAATAAGCGAGATATATATAATTTTAATTATGATGTATTCAATGAAAGCAAAATCGTAGAAAAAGTTACAAATTATAGAGAAAACTATAAATCACGATTCAGAAAAAGCTTTCCAAATAGTTCAGGATTATTAATGATGAAGACTTTTCCGAGTTTTCAACAATAAATTCTATAAAACTTTCTATTTATCTCTTGCAAAAATTACTCAAAGACATCTAATAAGAATGCAAAACGAAAACTGCAAAAGTGTGGTAAGAAAGCGATCAGATCAGGCAATACAGTCATTTTAGTTCATCGATCACCCCGCATCGACAGAATAATGGCAGTGGAAACCTTTGGCGTTGGGGGGCAAAGAGTAGAAGGCTCCATCCATCATTCCGGCAGACGTGAACATTGTCTTAAACTGTATCCGTTACCGAAGGCCCGGTTAATGTGACAGCGGTTACCGAAACGCCGAAGAAATTCTACCGGTTATGGCTGTTTGTATTTTGTTGTACACGGTGAAGAAATGTGACGCGGAAACTCTTGGGAACAAACGAATGTTTTTCCCGGGTGACAGTTATGAGACTTTAGAAGTAATGATTCTGATTTTGGAAACAAAACCTTTGCTTTATAACACTTGTTACTAAACCTGTAACTTTTTTATTGCTATCGAATCGTAATTAAAATATATTCGGACCGCAAATGGTTTTTATTAATAATATCAATATGTGTTAAGTGAAATGCTAAATAAGTTTCAATTTTCCTTATTTAAATTGAAGTCATACCAACACCATTTTGTGCTACGTTAGTGTGGTACCCATTTTATTACATATAGAGAATGGATCCCTTAGATAGCACCTTACATATGTAATCAATTTGATTGTTCCAATTCAAATTCTGACCTAAGTAAACACCAAGAAATTTTACATAGATATATTATAATACGTACACAAATAACTATTTTAACATATATTTTGCGATCAGTAAATGTCCTATGTACCTGTATTGGATGCATTAGAGATCTCGTCTTTACCATCTTCAACCTGTAGAAACAACTTATTATTAATACGTAAATAATTATGATATATAATCCTCCAATATATTTTTGATATAAGGTCGTGTTACTATTTGTTTTAATATTATTTCATTATTTGCAAACTTATGAAGAAATTCCAATCAATATTAAACCACCTCTCAAGATATTATATTACAGTTCTCCATTCTCTTTTCAATAAACAGTACTTCATTCCCTTCTCTCTATTTCATTATATCCACCTCTAGAAATAATTTAGAAAGGGTGTGCAGATGCCACATTTTCCTCTGTCTATCTGTGCGTAGATTGTTAGTTAAACATATATATATACAGGGTGAGTCTGGGAAGACGCCCCCCCCCTTTAACTTTTTTATTATGAGTAATAGAAAAAAATGGTTCATATGAAAGTTTTATTATTTTAAATATACTATTTGATGGCAGATGTAGATATTTTTTATAAAGTCAGGTTTACAAGATACGACTATCAACTTTTATTTTTTAAATAGCAACCTATAATTATTTTACTAAAATAAAAACCGCCATTTTTTTCTCTTTTCAACGGTGTATTAGTTTTTATTAATGTATCTGAAAAAATTCGAGAAAAATAAGAAAATTGAGAAATACTAGAAATAATTTTTATACAAATATTATAGGTGGGCTATGTGAAAATAAACAAAATGTAACAGTGTTATACAACTTAACAAACTAAAGCAACAAATTCAGTAACAAAAACAACTTAAAACAAATTATTTTCACATAGCCACCTATAATATTTGTATAAAAATTATTTCTAGTATTTCTCAATTTTCTTATTTTTCTCGAATTTTTTCAGATACATTAATAAAAACTAATACACCGTTGAAAAGAGAAAAAAATGGCGGTTTTTATTTTAGTAAAATAATTATAGGTTGCTATTTAAAAAATAAAAGTTGATAGTCGTATCTTGTAAACCTGACTTTATAAAAAATATCTACATCTGCCATCAAATAGTATATTTAAAATAATAAAACTTTCATATGAACCATTTTTTTCTATTACTCATAATAAAAAAGTTAAAGGGGGGGGGGGCGTCTTCCCAGACTCACCCTGTATATATATATATATATATATATATATATATATATATATATATATATATATATATATATATATATATATATATATATATATATATATATATATAAAACCAGACAAGCAGATAGTTGCTATAGATTAAGAAGAAATAAATCCTGTGCCATGATTTCTATATTTTATAATGAACTATATGTTATAATAGGTTACCAAGAGAAATTAAGCCGTGTAAAAATATAGGAGAGTTTAAAGAGACTGTTACTAGGTTTATTAAAGAAGGTCTACTTAAATTTTAGTGTTTGTGTTAAGAAAGAAATCTGTGATAATTATTGTAACATAATAATGTTTATAAAATGGAATAATGTTGTAAGCACCATAATATTAGCCTATGGCTACATTATTTTTTAAAATAAATATTAATACGCTTGGTAAAAGAACCAAAGTCCTAACGGATCCGGTTGCATTGAAGGGTAGAAGGAACTGTATTTCCAGCGCTTAATATGGAAATGAACATGGATCGATGCAGCTTAGTTTGTTAGTAGTAGTTTTTACTAAAACTAACTCTGATTACTCATCTGATTAAGCGGTAGTGACTCGGGAGAAGCACTGTTGTTTTCTTAACCATTAAAGCTTTGGTATCTGTTTGACTTTCAGAAATAAAATCGAGCGCATTACCGCTTCTGTTTGGAAACTCATCAAACTTTAATTCTGTGTAAGTATTTGAGTTTCAAATAAATCATTTTAACGTTTCGACTAGGCACTTTATAGTACTCTGCATGGCTAATAATTATATAAATTATAAAAAAAATTATAAAAGTTTTCTAGTTTATATTGATATATAACAATGTTTTCGTGCTTATTGCTTTCCAAATTAGTTGAGACAAAAATGTTTTAAGTAATAGTTGTGGCGTTTAAAATTCTGCATAAGAAAACAATATTCATTTAGGGCTAGTTGTACGAACCTTGGTTATAGTACTGTTAGTAACGAACAACTGGTTAGTCAGAAATCTGTTTTATGATGACAAATTAAACATAAAATTCAGGTGTATTTGTTAGTTTGACAGAAGGTTACGTAAGATACGCAACTGAGCATCGTACAACTGACTTCTTACTAAGACTGCAGAAATTAAATCCAAATATTTATAAAATTCTGATGTAATGGTGTTCATCGTAACATTAAAACAAAATGACAATCAAATATGTAACATGTTACAGTCAAATAAAATATTTACCTGCAATTGTATGAAATTCACTTTAAAAAACAAGAGCAGGTTGACACTTAATTCCTTGTTTAACTTTTTGATTCATTTTCAGTTCTTATTATAGCGTGTCTAACTGCAATCGTGTGGAATTCACGTTCAAAAACAATCAAAGAAGACGCTCCTTTCATCCCTTATCTGTTTAGATTTTTAAAGATTTACAAAACAAGGGTACCGGAGCGAATGGATGGATGTGATTTAAGGTTTGTTACATGATGAAAGATTCCAAGAATAAGGAATAAATGAATTTGTATGATGGGAATATAAATGTGGTGGAACCCAGTATGTCAGGATGTGAATTTTGAAGAAAGACTGATCTTTGATAAATATGATGAGTGAATATTCTGTGAATGTCTCAGGGGTTCGTGCTATCCTATTTGATGGGATAAATAGTGATGTTATGTATATACTCGTACATGCTTTGCGTGTTTTAATTCCATTTTCATCGCCATATGTTTATAAAGCTGGATTTTCTGCACTTTTGACATTAAATGAAAGCACCATAACAGACTTATTCGATGTGCTTAAATCCGCGTCCATATTAAAATAACAAAATTGAACGTGTACAAACAAATACAGTCGAATACGAATAAGCACTAGTACGTAAATAAACACGAACATGTTCATACAAATAATCTCAATTTTTTGTAATTTAGTCTTACATATAAATAAAATAAATAAATATATCATCACGCCTTTTACCCATTACTTTGTGTGGCACTCTGCCTAAGCAGATTTCGGTAAGTGATATATTTTTCGCGTGAAGTGCGGTCACCAGCCGTCAAATCACGGCCTCCAAAGATATTAGTGGAGGGGGAGCCACAGGAGTAGATTTAAATTGGTGAAAATTGTTTGTCGGCTGTGGGGATCGAACCAGGGTTCTCAAGATTCACAGGCCGACTCAATACCACTGAGCCACCTACCCCATACAAATATAGATATATATATATATATATATATATATAGGTGTTTCACAACTTAGAGCAAAAAATTAAAGGGTATATTCTGTACGACGTGCTGATCATGAAACAAAAAGAATTTTTTTTAATTCGAAAAATTAAAGTTTGTTAACCTAAAACATTTTTTGTAGTACTGCACTGGATTCGCGTTCCTATTAAACACAAACAATGAAGTAGGTATCAACTACGAAAGAATAATTACACAATTCAATTATTAGCAGTTATTTATAATAGAATTTTATTTAATTAGTAACTTTAACATAATCATCCACCCAGTGGCATTGACAACGAAAAATTTTGGACTGGGAAACATGGAAAATAGTTTTGCGATTTAAAAAAAAATTCTTTTTTTTTCATGATCAGCACATCGTACAGAATATACCCTTTAATTTTTTGCTCTAAGTTGTGAAACATCCTGTATATCAGCGATTCTACATACTACTCGTATATGCGCGATAAAAATAAATTCAGTTGATATAATATTATTCAGACAATGTAATTAATACCATCTAGGGATTTGAACCAAATCGAAACATTAACCGAATACGAAATAAACCGACCATGGGCGCCACGCAGGGGGTACAAGGTGGTTCACGCGCAGCCCTTCTAACTTTCATATTAATTGTCTAAATAAACTACAAACTTAAGACAATATAAGAGAGAACTAATCGGTAGTGAATAAAACAAAGAATTGATGCAGAACTTTGTAATATAATAATTGTTTTAATTTATTATGTTTTCTTTTTTATTTTAACTAAAAAATAATACTCAATCAAGGTGTACAGTATAGTTCTCTTCTTCACTTTAGGAGCAAAAATCTGATTCGTCTGCTTCGGTGCACGCGCTGGGTGCCACTGCCGTAAGCAAATAAAGTGATTGAAAAGCAGAAAATATCTTAATACATTCAAATCTTATAGAATGCGAAGATTAAAAATACTTGCACAGAAAATAATATAGGAGTGACGTTGTCTAAAATAGACTGAAATTGTCTAGTTCAGACAGTTGTTTAAAATAGACATATTCATATTTCAGTATGAGTGTTTCATTTTACTAAATGTTTACTGGTTGTAAAGGTAAATATTAAATGCAACACTTCAATGCTTATACATTTGTTGAGAAATTTAACTTTCCACCTCTCTCTGAAAAACATTTTACCGTCGTCTATGAAACCGACCTATTTTTCATGAACCTTAACCTTAGCATAAACCTTTTCCTAGAATATTCAAGTGCAAAAACCTTAATCGAACCGTAAATATTAAATATTGGGTGAGTCGGTTCAACGAATCGAGTTTAAAATTGATTTGGTTCATTTTATGATCTTGCCTGGAAATATTACAATGTTTAGAGTGTAGTGCATTTATAACGAGCGAATCGATGCAGTATCTAGTTGTGTTTTACATACATACATAACATCACGCTATAACCCATTAAATGGGGTAGCATGAACCCCAGATATACAGTCACTCATCATCATCATCTGTGGCGCTACAGCCCAAATCGGGCCTGGGCTACCGGACACACCGAGCCGCAGTTTTTACACTTCCGTACTGCCGGTTTTCGTAGCCAAATACTGCATTATTTAAGGAGTATAAGTGACTAGCTTATAGCTCTCGAGTGTGATAAATACATGTAACTCTATATTTTATATTTTACGACAAATCACACATTGTCGACAGGCGGATTCGAACTGACGAACCTTGGCTCGGGTGACTTGAGATATACAGTCACTCATCAGATTTATCAAGAATTTAGTTTCATCCAAAATTCTCATTTAGACACCCTACTCGCTTCAACCACATTCACGTTTCGTTCATACATGCTCATTTATTCTTCACACATTTGGAATCTTTTATAACGCGACAAACAAAAAAATCACAACTTTTCATTCGCTCCTACACATCTGTTCATTCATCTTTCACTTGCACCCATTCATCTATAAATATAAGAAAGGAAGATAGCACATGTTAATGAAAATAAATTCCACACAATTACAGTTACACACTATACTCGTATATTAAGAAGTGAAAAATTAATCAAAAAGGTATGGAAGGAAGTAAATGTTGCTCAGCGCTTATTTTAAAAAGAGAATTCCACACAATTGCAGTTAAACACTCTATATAAGAACAGTAAATGAAATAAAAAACAAGAAAAGATTATTGTGACGGGCAGCGTTTATTTTGAAAATAATTTTCATACAATTGTAGGTAAACAATCTAACGAAAAAAAAAAATAAACAACGAATTTAAAATCAAGAATTATGTGCTTGTCTTGTTATGTTTTGACTATGGATATGTATTTTTTTGTCGGATAAATTATTATAACTACATGTATTTTTTTTTTTTTTTTTTTGGTGGCTTCTTTGGCGGACCAACTACTCAGGTCATATGCCGCCATTGCGCCCTGATCCGCGTTTTTAGGTCTTTTTAGTCAACAGCAACGCGGGTTTCTCGGGACGGTCACCCATCCAAATACATCCCGCGCGCAACGTTGCTTAACTCGCGTTATCGCTTGGATCAGTATCAACGAGTTATGCCATGGCCGTTGACAACTATACATGTATTTAGTTTCCATTTTGTTGTAATAAGACAAATTACTTTGAATTTTCAAATCAATAAATTAATATTACATTTCTGAATATACTCGTATGTATGTGAACGCAATTGTAATCTTTATTTTTTTTTTTAATTGTCAACTGAGCCCAAATAAAAACGTTTCGCTAACCGAACCAAAAGAAAGCCGAATCAACAACATAAGTTGAATCTTGAACCAAAACTAAACCGTTATTTTTTGTTGTTCGGGTCCCTGATACCATCAATAACGAACAATTTCTTTGATGTATACATAATAGGCGGAACACTTTCGATTTATGTATATTTGTAGTTATAATGTATTTGTTGAAGGATATTGATTTTATCCGAATATTCGAATATTCAGATATTTATAAAATAAATAGCAGGTTTTGACTGTTTAGAATAATTCGAATATCCGAACTAATAGGATATAATCAAGTAACCAAACTATTCGAATATTCAAATAATCAATTATACCAAAAGTCAAATAACTCGAATGAGAGAAGGAACAATCAATATTTTACACATTCAAATAAATAGTACAAATTTAAAAACATAAAAATAAATAAATATATCAGCACGCTTTTTATCAATTACTGGTTGAATCAGATCTCGGTAAGTGATATATTTATGTGCGTAAAGTACGGTTATTAGCTGTCAAACCAAAGTTTCTAAAGATGTTAGCAGCTTATGTAGATAAAATTGTTTGTTGGTTGTGGGAATCGAACTTGGGTTCTTAAATCCTCAATTTGATTAAATACCACTGAGGCATTGATCCCATAATACGTATTTTATATTTTCAAATTAACATATATTAGGTAAATGCATATAGTGTGCTAAGTCAAATAATTGTAGACATTTGTATAATTGATAATTGTGATAACAATTATTACCAATTTATATTTTTATATATAAATTCATTCAGCATTGAAACTAATGGCTTTTAATCAGTAATAGCAAATTAACGAAATATTATTTTACCTTTGAAGGATAATAACATTTTATAAGACATTGTTTATTTTGAATTATGTTTTCATTTGTTTTCAAATAGAAATGTAACTTTTTTTGTATTAATAAAGTATAAATAAAATAACGTACTAATGTTGTACAGTAATGAGCACTTTGAATATTACATACCTATTCGAATAATTATAATGTTCCAATAGATCAGATATCCGAATAGATTGAATATCCGAATAATTTTCTAATATCCTAATATCTCATTAACGAATATGGAATATGACAAACAATCTAACTATTCGGATACGAATCTTCATTCGCCAAATTTTTTGATAATCAACATCTTTAATGTTTATTATAGTTCGTTTACTTTTTTCTACTCATTCGTATTTGTCGCGCACCACTAATGATAGAATGTCACTTGGCTATTTGAGAACGAGTAAAATATGTGTATTACACAACAGAAAAAAAGTATTTTCCTGTTGTTCTGTTAAATAAACATGAAAAGTATACTTACATTACACAAAATATAAAAACTGCAAACATGAAATACTACATCACGTTTTGTATTCACAAGTATAATATATTATTATAACAAGAGCTTTGTAATCCGATTACCTAAGCTTTAACCTTTCAAATTTGTTTTACTCGTAAAGCATTAAAAATAAAAATATTTTACAGCTAATCATGAAAATCCTGAACGTATTTGTTGTAAAATACATGTCATGAATTAATTTGTATAGGAAAATAGAATTTTGAAGCATGTAGTTAAGGATAAAGTTCTTTGAAATTGAATATCTAATTCAGTGTTTAATCAGAATAACATAGCTTTATTATTTATGCGACATGAATTAATATAACAAAATATAGCTTTATTCCGGCTTTCACGTAAATGCGCTATATTGCTCTAAATATTTTACGTCAATAATGAGTAGAATTGCATGACCGTGGTCTTGACCTAGTAATATAATCAATAGAAATGTAATTCTAAAACACTAATTGAACAGACGCGGATTCAGTAAAATTTATTGTATGTCGCTTTTAATCATACAGCAATTTTTTAAATATCACTCTAATGTAAATTAGTAATATAAATGTGCTATTTTATTTATTTCAAATATGTAATCATCTCTAGAAACGGGATTTTATTATTATTATTACCTATTTGTCTGCTTAAATAAATAATTAGCTTTCATCGTCGTCTACATTATATGTAAGGTTTAGAATGTCACGCTGGTTTCTAAGTAAAAATAAGGAAACAAACTTTGAAAAATTTTGCACTCTTGTCGTCGATTTTGATGATTGGTACATTAATTAATTATGCATATAACAATTATGTGTGTGTGTGTAAAACTGATATAGGTATTTCATACAAAATAAATATTTCTTAAATTATTTTCAGAAAAAGCGCCTCTTGCGGTCAAGTTTTGGACTTTTTGTTCGCCTGTTTTTTTGTGATATTTCTCGCTTTATACAGGCTGCACGAAACTTCAATAACATATAATTTGATATACTAATTATAGAACAATTTTTTTTAAAAAATTCTCTAAAATTAAGGTATTTCAAATAGTACATTTAATTATTTATAATTATTTTAGTAATGAAATAAAATTCCTCGTTTTAATCATTACGACTTTTACACACATTTTGGCTTGTTAGAGTTCTAGAAGATACTCGGTTTGAATTGGTTGGCTAAGTTACGGTTCTAGCTATACCGTATCCCGAGACACATCGGTATAAAATATAAACACTGCCTGCAAATAATCATTTATTAATTAGTTATTATGTAGGTACCTAGTGCAATGCCTTATTTTAATTTTTTTAATTAAATATACTATTAAACCAGTGACACTAAAGATGTTCGGTAAGAATGAAACACCCTAATTTTTGCAAATTTCAAAAAAAAACTTTTTGTTCTATAATCAGTATATCAAATTATATATGTCATTAAAGTTTTGTGCAGAGGTATAGAAACACCCTGTAATGAGGTAAGCATCTGTTTCATAGAAAAAATTGTTTTAAACAAAATGCTTTCATTTGAGCTTAAATGTGTTTTAATTACTGAATTATAAATAAATAAATAAATATATCATCACACCTTTTATCCATTACTTTATTTACTCATTATAAAGAAATGCCCAAATCACACAATCAGTCCATAATTTTGCGAATTGTGTTAAAAAAATTCTGTTTCATAATCAATACGTTGAGTATTATATAGGGTTCAAATAAGTTCCATAAATTGTGAAACAGCCTGTATACTGACCAGGATATTATATGCGGGCATTATGATTTAGAGTGTCCACTCATAACGCCCTATACGTTCATACCGTTCGCTCATAATGCCCGCTTCGTTCACATAAGGCCACAGTTGATTAATACTCTTAATATAAATAAAAAATAAATAAATATATCATCACGCCTTTTACCCATTACTGGGTGTGGCACTATGCCTAAGCAGATCTCGGTAAGTGATATATTTTTCGCGTGAAGTGCTGTTACCAGTCATCAAATCACGGCACCCAAAGATATTAGTGGAGGGGAAGCTACATGATGGGTAGATTTAAATTGGTGAAAATTGTTTGTCGGCTGTGGGGATCGAACCAGGGTTCTCAAGATCCACAGGCCGACTCGATACCACTGAGCCACCTACCCCATTAATCATAATGATTATAAACTAAAATCAATTCTAATAAAAACTAAAATTATGTAAGCATGCCAGGCATTACTAGATGATAATAACTAAAGCCCGGATATTTAGGCACTTAAAAACACCTAAATAAGCAGGCATGTAGGTTGGTAATTACTCTAAAATAGGCGGGATTTTAGGCAGCCTATATATAAATAGTCTCTTTAAAAAAAATTATAAACTAATTCTTTTTCTAATATTGGTACTCGTATCTACTATTCATTAGAAAAAAATAACCATTTTAAACAAAAATTAACGCAATCTGAAAAATAAGAATAAAATAATAATTTAAGGTTCAGATTTAATTAACTATTATACAAATTCAAACTATGTAGTATACTTTGATTCACAAAATATTATGAGCAATTACTCAATGGAATTTTCGGAAAGGGACTGTCTTTGATCAGTCAGAACTAGCTTGTAAGCTGAGAACTTCGTTCGACATCACAAAATGTGACAGGGGCATTCTTATAATGGCAAAGGCACAATTGTATTGCCACATACAATTTTGACTAAAACGCGTTTTGCCTTTCGGCATTTTAAATTCACACACAAAAACTTGATTAAAGACAAAGTAAGTACTTTAAATATTATAAGTTAGGTTGAAACACTTTGCCAAGTGTTGAATTAGTCAACGAAATAGATGATAGATGGCGCTGATAAACCTTGTCTGCTCAATAAAAATTGAAATAGGCAACAAAAATAGGCAAAATAGGCTGTATAAGGTAAAATAGGCACAAAAACCAAAATATAGGAAAAATAGGCTCTAAGGCACGAAAAAAAAACTTTCCATTACACGTAAACATGTTACCTATGTATAGAAAAACTAAATTGCCTGAAGTATATTAACCCTTTGCACTCCGTTGTCGGCGTAATTGCGACATTTTTACATTACATGCATGTACTTGTATACTATGTATGTATGTAACTAATATAGTGTTGGAGTTATTGGTATCCTCTATAAGTATTTAGGCTGGAGTGAAAAGGGTTAAAATTTGAATCTAGGCAATTGCCTAAAAATCCGGGCTTTAATAATAACCTTAGATGACATAACTCTTCAGGGTGGTTACCGTCACTCTCTGTGCGATATCATATACCATACTCTCTTGCTACATAAATAATTATTATATTTCTGTTTGTTTGTAAAGTAACTGATGCTTCTCAATCTGTACATAATTTAATCAATATTTGATTAATTATTTTGTGTATAAAATTGTGTAATCAAGTAAACTATTCATCTTACACTAGATCAGAAACCTTGTAGGAGATTAATGAAATATACGCTGTATTGAGTAGCTATTAGCGCTAGTTATAGGCGACGCTGGTATTGAAGGCAGCTTAATTGCCAGTTAATTAAAGTATTAAATTTTGCGGCAACTCCTTCGCCAAATAAAATTTAATACGATACTGGAAAGGGCAATTACCTTTGGAGTTTACAGGCCCTCGTTAACGTACAGTTAACTCTCTTCAAGTTTTAATAGTTTACTATGCAAGCTATCAGTGAAGCTATCGTGAATTTATTCACTTATTCCCTTTTTACTTTTATAGAAGTTTCGCATGTTCTGACATAATCACCCGGTAAGTGTAAGGTTATCTACATTTGCGTATGCGTTACTTAATTAAAATGAAACTTTATTTTATAAATTATTTATTATTTAATTTAATATTCTCTACGGTACATTATGAATTCATCACGCCTTTAATGTTAACTAAACTGTTCAACTGGAAAATATCCACAAAAGTATTATATAATTTAACAACAATACTAATCAAAACTTTATTCATGAATCCCTGAAACATTCACACAACATTCACTCATCAGATTTATTAAAGAATCAGTCTTCGTCAAACATTCTCATTTTGACAGATCATTCTCGTTTCAACCACATTCACATTCCCTCCATACAAGTTCCTTTATTAAAGAACAAACCTTCAATCACTTCCATCCATTCGCTCCTACATACATGTTTCATTGAACATTCATTAAACGTCATCAAATCATCTCACCTCATTTACGTGCCCTCCTTTAATATTTTAACAACGAAACTAAAAAGATGAGAAAGGCAGGGAACTTCTGCTACGCTTGTTTTTTAAACTAAATTCTATAAAATTGCAACTAGAAAGTCTATAGTAAGAGCTAAAAACGAATAAAAAGATTATAAAAATATCGTATTACGCTTGTTTGGAAAGTGAATTCCATACAATTGCAGTTAAACAGTCCATGAAAAAAAATAAAATAAGAAAGGAAATGAGTGTCGTCCTACGCTTGTGTATAAAAGTAAATTTCACACAAATGCAGGTAAACACTCTAACGAAATATCGAAACAACGAATCTAATATCTTGCTTATTCAGATACATCATGCAATTAATTCTCGTTAAACATTTCTGAGTCGTTCACTGCTCACCAAACTACCAACTAGTTGTTTCTTACAGTTGTATATTTTTCTAAATTGTTTGCAATATTTTTTACGTTTTGTAAATTTTTTACATTTTATGATATTATATTTCATTTATACTTCTACCTGATGGTACATTTTATTTTGTTTATATTTTATTCTGAGTCTATTATTATGTTACAGTTAATTTATTGTATTCTTGTATAATTTCTTGTAGTTCTTCTGAGGATGGTAATATTATTACCGAAAAGTTAGAGTCTGAAGAGGTTTTATATACTCCTTGTCCAATTTCCGACTGTTTTTAAAATTGGGTATTAATTTATGAACTTAATAAATAAAATGTATATTTTTTACATTTTCTGCGTCTGTGTTTTATTTAAGGTAAAAATATTTCAGAAACATTCCAGTTAATCAATAGTGGGGGGTCACAAAATTATTCTCGCAATTTAATGACACATATCCTAGGACCGCCACTGGTCCGAATGATTCGGATTTGTCTTTCATGTCTAGCTCCCGCATATTTGTAATTGAGATTAATATTCTCTATTGCATTGTAGCAAAAAAAAATCAATTTTAAATTTATAAATATATTTGGAAATACGAGTAAGAGTGCGTATTGTAAAATATAAACACATTTGTAATATGAACTACTGCACAAAATCATGAAATTAATCCACTTGTGTCATACAATCAAGTATACTTTCAGCGCATTTATACCGGCAGTAAACGTAAACTCAGGTAAAAAACAATTCCCCGTTTGCAATTTCTATTCGCAATTTTCCGACCATTGATTCTGATGATGCCTTGTGTGTAAACTGCACTGGTGTATTTGGTATTTGCTATGCGCGATATACTTTTATAAGCTGCATATACAATAACAAAATGGACTCGTTCAACTGCCACGAATCAACTGCATATGCATGGCCGACCAGATGAAGTGGAGCGAGAGCAGCAGTTCTAAAAATGCGAGGATAATATCTTGTTTAACTAATGTCAAATATAAACGGACTGTCTTCGCGAATTCGTCGAAATATTCGAAATATATTCTGCATTAAATGCTACAGATATGGAATATAATTCTCGTATCATATAGATTAACTAACAATTGTGCGTTCGTAGCCCAGTGAAAAAATAGCGTAAAATGTTTCTTTGTTACTCGAGCACGGCAATAGTGCAAGAGGAATAAAGACACTTTACGCTCGTGATACACACATCATTTTTTCTACGATTGCATCTTAAAATTATTACAAAACGTATACATACTAAAAATAAATTCGTTCTGTTAATTTTCAATACAAATTTCTGTTTTGTTTGTATCCCTAGTAACTATTGACATAAGCGCGCATTGGAAACGCACGCATTGAACATCTTTTTCGCGCGTTGCCATTGGAGCCGCGCAAAAAATATATTTTTCGATTGTTCCACAGAAAACGTCAACTTTACGATGACAAATGCGTAATTGTCAACTTTTCATAGCAATCGTAGAAAAACGATATTTAATTTCTGTTTTGTTTATTGATGTTATTATGTTATGTATTTTTTTTTCCTTTTTTCACAAAGTGTAGAACTGTTTTTATCAAAAATCGTATTATAAAGTTCAACTTTGTGTAATTGCTTTTGGGATTTTTTTTTTCGTGTTGTAGTCTAGTTATAAAAATGAAACATAGGTTTGCTCAGGTAATGAAAATCATTGTAATTTTCTTCTTTTCATAATAAAATAATTACGTTACTGCAAAACACTTAAAAGTATATAGTATTATAATATAATCTAGATAATTATTATTTTGAACTCTAACCTAACTAATAATTGTCAAAATAAATTTCAAATATTTATTGGATCTATTAATCTTCCCACCGTCAAATTTTATTATATTTCTTTTATAAAAAAAATTAATATGACAATTTGTTACAAATTCAACAAATAAAAATACTAAATGATATCCAGGCAAATTTGACCCGTATTTAGTATTATAATTTATATTATAAAAGTGTTAAATAATCAATTAACTTTTATCCAAAATTTTAAAATTATTCGTAATTCAAAATCAATCATAATTTGGTTCTGGCACAGCATTTCTCGTAACTTAAATAATATAAATTAGTATAATTATATTATGAACCATATATAACTGAAATTTATGATGAGATTGTTAGATAACAATAATTAGAAAAGTTTGGGTGTCACTTTTTGGTTTTTATAAAACAAGAGAGTTGCAGCTTCAGTGCTGCCGCAGTGCGGGCTCCGTAGAACCCAATGGCGTGTGGCGATATGGAACGGAAAATGGAGTATTAGGGCCCCGGCGCCATCTTGTTAAATTTATGCAACGCTCTGATGTTCTGATATACAACAATGTTGATGTTTCAATCATTTTCTAGATATAAATCAAGAAGTAAAGAGATGGGATGAGCATATTCTTTACTACGGAGCTCGGAGTTGCTTCGTTGAATATTTAAATAATGCGCTTGCATTCAGAGCCGGATCAAGGATCTATAACAACTCAACGATAAACAATTTTAATAATTCTTCGTTTTTAAAATATAATTGTTACAGAAGGAAAAGCAAATTCACTGGGTCTCAGTAAAACATAGAAATTTAAATTTCTTCACACTACTGATTTCAATTCTTAATATTGTCCAGGAAAAAATCTTATTACATTTTATTATGTATTAATTTTTATTAGATTTATCTAAAAATGCCAGAAAGATTGAGCTTCGCTTGGGAAATGACGGGAAATGCAATGAGAAATAAGAAACCAAAACATAAATTAAAAACTTTCGTTTGATATATCGCTCATATCTCAAAAACACTTAGGTACTAATAACAAGATGATTTTGTTCATTTCAAATATATAGGGTGTTTCTATACCTCTGCACGAAACTTTAATGACATATATAATTTGATATACTAATTATAGAACAAAAATATATTTTTTAAATTAGCAAAAATTAAGGTATTTAATTTCTACGAACATTTTTAGTATCACTGGTTTAATAGTACATTTAATTATTTATAATTATGTTACTAATGAAATAAAAGTATAAACACTGCCTACAAATAATCATTTATATTTATATGTGTAAGTTGGGTTTCTAACAACAGATTTTATTATTCTGAAAAGAATAAACAAACATAAGTTTTAACAATAAACTATGAAATATTACATTTGTAATTAAAGTAAAATATTCATACCTGAAAAGAATAATTAAATTACACGTTATTAATCATTAATTGAACAAATGTCACAATCTGAACTGTCAACGAATTATTTAAACAAGATAACAGATGAGTTACTAGACTACCATGGTATCCAAGGTTACATGACCATCAGTCATGATTTGGAATTTACATATGTGTTCCTACAATTTTGGAATAATACTATGTAGATCAATTAAAAGAAGTTTTTTCTACGATTGCTATGAAAAGTTTACAATTACGCTCTCATTTGTCATCGTAAAGTTGACGTTTTCTGTGAAACAATCGAAAAATATCTTTTTTACGCGTCTCCAATGGCAACGCGCGAAAAAGACGTTAAATGTGCGCGTTTCCAATGGCAACGCGCGAAAAATATATTAAATGCGCGCTTATTTCAATAGTTACCAGGGATACAAACAAAACAGAAACTTGTCATATTGACAGTAAACAAAACAAATTTATTTTCAGTGCGCATACGTTTTTTAATCATTTTAATATGCAATCGTAGAAAAAAGAATGTGTGTATCACCTTCGGCTCGCGCTGCAATTACCGTGTTCGAGTAACAAAGAATCACTTTACGCTCTTAATACACAAATAACTATTTATCTACAACTATTAAATAATACCTTATACAGCTGCTCATATTATACTAATGTAATATAATAAGTCATATTCCACGACCTATTTCAAGCCAATAGTAATCAAGTATTTTCTCATGTTTCATGCACGTGAATTATCATTTGCTGATCCATGACAAATGCTAGTAAAGTTTTTTTTGTACTATTTTTGTTGTAGATAAAGTACTGGCATTTTTAAATAACAATGGCTGGTAGCACAAGCTTTGTTTTTGGGTGTTCTAAGAGGACGGTTTTAACATGTTAGAGGTAGCTAAAACACTCAAATACACTGCTCTTAAAACAGGCAAAAACAGAGCTTCTGCTACCAGCCAATGTGCTCCGCGTGGCGAAAATTTGAACTACGACAAAGATATAGTTTGCTACTAACCTAATAACAAAATATTTAATAAATAAATAAAATCGAATGATAACAGAACTAATATTTACAATAAAGAAGGCAACAAACTTTAATTCACTAATATTATATTAAATGAACCAATTTCTACAAAGAAAAACTACAATATTAAAAGAAACTGCAAACAACATTTTTAAATTTGTATCTAAAAGTTACACGATCAATGAAACCAATATTTAAGCTATAACTAACGACAACACTAACTATATTCTATATAAACTAATTTAAAAACGCTACCAGCAAATATAAAATAAAAGAAAAACAAAGAAATACAAGTGACATCAATAGTAAGCTTGTGGAAACCAATTGAAAGTGTACCTTTGTCTTAAGTTTAACATATCGTGATCTACGCCATCTCTTTGTAGTAGAAAATCCCAATAATAAACGCATTTTGCTTGTACTTTAAACTTCATCCCCGTGTAGGTAACCCACGCTATATGGTCATTAAATAAAAAACTATTGAACTTGTACTTGAAGCATAATAATACGAGAGGCAATGCTTGCATAAAAACAGATTTAGCATATTACACATCAATCGCACATTATTCGTATAACATCCTGTTCCTACATCTTTCGCGCAAACCAAGCTTGAAATAACATAATGCTCGCTTTAGCAGTTTTCTCACTATAGCCAAGCCCGTTACAATGAACGTAAAGCCAGCCCTGGTTGCATGTGCATAGCTCATGAATTTCAAATTCATATCGTCTTCCCTGGCTCCATCTTGAGTTTCAATTTATTTCGCATTTATCCCCGGCGTCGTACATTCATTTAACGAAGACTTGGCTCCTGAAACTATTTCACCAAACCGCATTTATTGCTAGACATTTGTAATCACGTTAGAATCCGATTCAATTAATGTCCTTTGCAAAGAGTTTCATATATTTTAAATAAGAACATCTTTTCTCAAGCAATGCTTCGCTTTCATAAGATTGTATTAGTTTCTAGTTTTAGATTTTCCCAACTAGGTTAACTTAACATCTGTTTAATTAAAATAAATTTGAAGTGAACTCATTCGTAAGAAATATTAAACTTGTTTAAGATTTTCGTAATATAGGTAGTTTTAATTAAATCGTTGTACATTTACAATTATAAATTCCTATACGCCCAGAATAGAACTTTTTTTATTGATCCTTTTATAGAAAATATAACTTCCTTTAAAGTTTAATAATGCTGAATTAGTCTAGAATAAATATTTTAGCGAGTTATATCTTACATATTTACATTTAATTCTATTTGGTAAAATAAATAAATAATAATATCATCACACCTTTTGTCCATTACTGGGTGTGGTACTCTGCCCTAGGACCACTCGGTTACCAACTGCCAAATCACAGCCTTCAAAGGTTTTAGTAGAGAGAGATTTATTATTAAAAATACAATATTTTTTAATTGATATTGGTGTCGACAAATTAGAATCGTCATGTACGAAATGGAATCATTTCAAATGACCTAAACAATAGAAGAAAAATGATAAATTCAAGCTTTTATGACAAGAAGATACGACGGATGAGACGAATATTGGACATAAGATACTGGATTAATTATTGAAGATAAAATATTTATACTATTTTTTTATTTAACTATTCTCACTGAATTAAAAAGTCAAACATATGAAGTGTGAATCTCTGAGTAATGTACATAAATGTTATGTTATAAGAGAAAAGAAGTAAATGAAATATCAAAGTAAAAGAGGTATTAAGTAGTTTGGAAGTTGTTAAGCAATATACACAATACTGCGCAACTAAAACAAAATTATCTATCAGTAAACATAACTATTGCTTTGGACTTTTTCAATACTTGAGCGGGATGCAGATAACCAAGTCTACAACGGGTCAATCACGCACAAATCAGAAGGTCTAAGAACCCTCACGGAGAGCTACAGATGTAGTTAGCTTCAGGAGTCTGTCATTGTAACTTAACCTTATTTTTTAAATATATAAAAACTTTATATTTTTTGTTATCTTAATTTTCCATCGTAGAAAAAGTATAAGTATGTGACTTAAATACATATTTTGCATAATTTTATACTTAATAACATTAAATAAAATTGTTTAATATTGTTGGTTTGAAAAAATATATAGTTTTACTTTTCTTCACAATGTACATCTTGTGAAAAATAAACATTGTGAAGAAAAGTAAAATATATTTTTTCAAACCAACATAACTAATCTTCACGTAACTCGATCTATATTTTTATTGTTTAATATTGTTATTATTTTTAAATAGGAAAGACCAACAATTTTCACCAAATTAAATCTTCCCCTGTGATTCACCGACTACTAAAAGTGTGTGAGTCTATAGAAATTCGTTGTTTATACACTTGTAACTAAAGTGACGTTTATAAAACTTGTTACATAATATACTATTATTTATTTTTATAATATAATAGTTAATTAAAATACAAAACCAATGTTTTAGAGTACGACCCGTCACTGGTATCTATAAATAAAATAAATAAATATATCATCACGCCATTTACCCATTACTGGGTGTAGCACACTGCCAAAGCAGATCTCGGTAAGTGCGTGAATTGCGGTTACCCGTCAAATCACGGCCCCCAAAGATGTTAGTAGAGAGGGAGCCACAGGGGTAGATTTAATTTGGTGAAAATTGTTTGTCGACTGTGGGGATCGAAACAGGGTTCTCAATATTCTCAGGTCGACTCGATATCACTGAGCCACCTGCCTAGTATCTATGTAGATTTAATGTATAAATTTTTTGTATGTTTGATATTTTGATTGACTCATAATAATTAAAAAACGTTTGATAATAGCAAATATTAAACTACTAAGTCATATTTTGAAAACGCCGTACTAGAAAACATGTCCATAAAAAACAAACAAAATAATGCTGTTATTTTTTTTTAATATCAGTAATTTAATTTTTAATTAAAACTCTTAATTTATTATGCTTTCTTCAATATTGTTTTATCAATAATAACTACAGTAATTTCACGAAGAAAAAATGTATACAAAAAATATATTAGTGTACAATCTACAATATACTTCAAAAAGAGTGAACTTCCGTTAATTAAAATCATATAATGAAAAGCTTTTATCCTGTATTACTATCTTTTTCTAATCTCTTTTTCTATTTGACTTATATCCATTATGCTGAACAAATTATATTACGCTCGAAAGTCATAACAGTGTAAAAAGTGCTTTATGAACAAAGGCACATGTATATTACCTCACTAAAATTTTTAAAAAACTTCCATTCAAACATGACTGCATTATTATTCAGTACCTAACATAAAATTATTCCCAGGAAATGAAAATAAAAACCCGCTACTCACAAACAAGAAAATTCAATATTAAATATTGTTGAAAAGTGGAGCTGTAAATAAATGAAAACCACGTTGCATTCTGGGAGAAGTTTGTGCCATTTTTATGCGGTCACTGAACTTCTAAACTTGAAGTGTAATCATAAATTTTTTAGAAGTTGCAGAGGAGTCAACAGCGTTTTTTGTTATTGTTCTTGCAAACATCAGAACAAGGACTTGCCCTTAAAGTTTTTTAATTTCGTATTCCTTGATTGGATCTGCTTTTAATGTCTTGTTTTATTTTTTTGTTATTGTGGATTAATCTTCCAGCCCTTACGGGCATTTTCTTCTTCGTTTTACTCGTAAAATATAATTAAGAAAGAAAAAGGTATATATCTAAATTGTCGTAAAAGAATTCATTTCATTTTCCTATTAAATATGAATATTTAGTTGATAAAAAATAAATATCATCTCGCCATTTTACTGGGCGTGGTTCCCGCTAAAACAGATACATACATATATTATTACGCATATGTACAAAACTGGATAGTAATTAACTAAGTATTTAAATTACTAATTAAATTCTTTTTCGGGGCAAGTAGTACTAGTTCATTATTCTTTCAAAACGGGTGGACAGTTTAGTTGTTAATTGGTAAAAATATAGAAAATAGTTAGCAGTTTAAGTAAAAACTATTAATTTTATCTAATTTGTAGTAATTTAACTATTTTTATCTACGACCTTATATGTAAGTAGGCCATTAAAAACAGTTTGCAAGAACAGTAAATGCTTGTTTACGGTTGCTAAGGGTTTACGGCACTAGTTATGTAATATGTATTTTTACCGGCCGCCAAATCACGACCCCCAAAGATGTTAGTGAAGAGAGAGCTACAGGGATAGATTTAATTTGGTGAAATTTGTTTGTCGACTGTGGGGATCGAACCAGGGTTCCACAGGTCGACTCGATACCACTCAGCCACCTACCCCATGACAGGTTTTATAAACGACAAATTAATTTACTAGTAAAATAAAATTCATTCATTCAAATGACAGTCGAACTTTTGACCGAAATGTTATATATATATATCATAAAATAAATCAAATTGATACGAATTTGTTAATTTAAATTCATTTACTATGGAAGTAAATTTATTCGGTCGTTTATAAAACCGGGTATAACTGTATGTTTTTTTTTATTATTTGCTGTCATTTGAAAAGTACTTAAATATATTGCATAATTTTATGCTTAATAACATTAAATAAAATTGTTTAATATTCTCATAATTTTTAAATAGTTAAGACCAACAATTTTCACCAAATTAATTATACCCTTTGACCCTCGACAACTAACATCTTGGATGCCGTGATTTGACGGATGGAAACCACACTTCAAGCGTAGAAATATATCATATATCGAGATCTGCTACAGCATAGTGTCACAACCAGTAATGGGTAAAAGGCGTAATGATTTATTTAAAAATAATTGACAAAAATAGGTAACTAAAAAGTACTTGTATAACATTTTAAAACAAATTATTAATTACTGAGTTGTTAAAAATGCTCATTGACCAAAAAATTAGTATTTGTACTTTTTTAAGTAGTTGTGAAGTTACCAGCTGTCAAATCATAACAATTAAAATTGTTAGCAAAGTAGTAATTTTTATAATACAAATTTCAGTTGCTAGATATAATTCTATTTGAATCAACGCCTACCATATATTTATTATTTTATTTCTCTGTAAACAATTTGAAAGCGAGGATATCTACAGAAACTATCATTTATCTAGGACTTACAAATTGAAGTGCTATGAACATAAATTCATATCCATTTATCTTATATACGAGCTTTTATTCAATATTCTTACAGTTGCACGTCTCTGCAATAAATATAATGTCGCATGCATCAAGTTATTCAAATTACTTTCATCCATGTCTACTTCTGTACTTTCCTATTATTCTTGAACAGAAAATATCGTATTACTTAAAGAACTTACTTAGATAAGTATATGAATTTCTAATTCTCTGTGACTTTGACGTCACGGCATTATGATTCTATTGCTTTGTTTATTAATTGACTATTAAGTAAATGTAACCTAACAGCAATAGTTACAAAATTACATATGATACAGCGTGTCTCAAGCGATTAACATGAAGAACGAGCTTTTCGCTACGCTTCCTTCTATAATAACTATACCGGAAAAGGCTTAAAATCAAAGTTGCAGTAGATAATTAAATTCTGCATTGACATCAATCTAAATATTACATATTACTTATTTTATAATTATTAAAACCTAATTTAAAAGTAATAAAAAATGTAATTTATTTAAATAATTACTTATGCAATGAAACAAACGTAATAAATGTGTAACATTTAATAGTCAGAAAAGATATTTTATCCGATGGGACGAAAAATTTACTTTTTTATTCGATTGTATCAAAATGTGACTTATTTGACTAGAATATTTGTTTTTTGTAGTGGTTGTTTGAACATTTCCTTTATTCTTACGATAAATTGCATTTTTCGTCCTTTTGGTGTTTTCATAAATACCTATTTTACTGGTATGACTCGAAATAAACTTTTCTGCATTTATTTCATGTTTGAAAAGTAGACATTTGCCTACTACTCACGTGGAAAGTACACATTTGGAAAATGAGTTTTTCTTATCGAACAGATTTTTGTATCTATGGATACATGAAAACTGCTAACGTTTTCACTGAATTTCAAAATAGAAAAACTTTCAACAATGACAAGCAAACAGTAATTGTTACCTACACAAAAAAAATATACTTTTGAAATAAATAAATATATCACGCCTTTTACCCACTACTGGGTGTGGCACTCTGCCGTAAGCAGATCTCGGTGAGTGATATATTTCTTCGCGTGAAGTGCGGTTACCAGCCTTCAAGTCACGATCCCTAAAGATGTCAGTGGAGGGGGAGCCACAGGGGTAGATTTAAATTGGCGAATACTTTTGAAAAGATAGTATTTTATACCAGTGCTGAATTTTATAATTATCTTTCCCAAAATGTAAAAATAATTTTAAACAATATATTAATTATTTTCTTATACTACACCCTTTGTACGATTTGTATGAGTATTACGACTTAATTTTACAGATATGTTAAATGATTTTTTTGTTTATTTTATTATTGTTGTGTTTATTTGTTTTACTGCATTATTATTATTATTATTATTATATATATATATATATATATATATATATATATTATAAATATTTTTCTTACATAAATTTGTAATATATTACTCGGTAAATAAATATATTATTATTAGTATTATTTTCTAAATTCGATTTTAAGCATTTTTAAAAGAACGTATAAAAATAAAAAGTTAATTTAACGCAAGATCACGTAAAATGTTCAAATCATAAAATATTGAAAGTTTTATTTCTGCAAGATTGCAGCCATCTTTCCAATGAAATAATTCCTGGTAGTTTTCATAAAAACTTCTGACAATTAATTATCCCAAGGAACAAATTGCAAGTTGCAATTGCTTAATCTACCTGCAACCGTACTATAGAGAAGAAGAATGAATCTCTATGGATTCTACTGAAATATCTCTTGTTCTCGAGAACAGCCAATTTGCAACTTAGGAAAGTATTATGTTTGACGCTAGTACTAAAATATAAAATAGATTTTAAGCTATCACTCTTTCTTCAGTCAGTCTATTTAAGTTACAAGATACAGGAATAAAATATTGAGCGACGTGAGCTCTCATGGGAAATTCATCTGCAGTTCTGGAGCCATCGCTGTGTGTAAAATGTTTATAAGAACAGGACTGAAGTCAGATACATTTTTAATGAAGATAATATTATCCACGCATCAAGCAAACGCTTGCCGAAAAGAACAATTCTACTGTAAACAAATCTTTTAGTACTCAACAAATTAAATGGAATTTAGGCTTTATAAATATTTGCACTTGCTTAACACTCACATCATCATCTGTGGCGCTACAGCCCAAATCGGGCCTGAGCCTGCCGGACACACCGAGCCGCAGTTTTTACACTGCCGTACTGCCGGTTTTCGTAGGCAAATGCTACATTATTTAAGGCGTATAAGTGACTAGCTTATAGCGCCCGAGCGTGATAAATACATGAAGCTGTATTTTATATTTTACGACAAATCACACATTGTCGATAGGCGGATTCGAACTGACGAACTATGGTTCGGGTGACGTCACAGTATGTTAAGAGATGTGCTTTAACACGCTCGGCTACCGCGCCTGCATTAATTATAGATTTTTCAATTTTACTACTGAAGAAATAGAAATGGGGTAGGTGGCTCAGTGGTATCGAGTCGGCCTGTGGATCTTGAGAATCCTGGTTCGATCCTCACAGCCGACAAACAATTTTCACCAATTTAAATCTACCCCTGTGGCTCTCCTTCCACTAATATCTTTGGGGGCCGTGATTTGACTGCTGGTAACCACAATTCACCCAAAAAAATATATCACTTACCGAGATCTGCTTAAGCAGAGTGCCACACTCAGTAATGGGTAAAAGACGTGATGATATATGTATTTATTTAAGAAATATATCACTTACCGAGATCTGCTACAACAGAATGCCACACCTAGTAATGGTTAAAAAGCGTGATGATATATTTATTTTATTTATTTATTTAATAAATCATTACTTGTTATTTAAAAAAAAACCTTGTTTCACCAGATGTTGGATGACAATTAATTTTGTCTTTGTTGTTATTTAAATTGCTATTGCGTAGCTTTCCTTTTTTTCGGTAGATGGCATGGCCTGTTCCACAGAACTTCTCATGTCATCTTACCTGTTTGTTAGAGATCTTATTCTCTCCTGGCACAGTTCTTCGTCACCAGCTTCTTCACGTGAACTTTGTTCTAGGTGAAGAAGTGAGTTATACCATACTGATGAGATCTAATAAGAGCGCAACGCGTCTATGGTTACTAACTGTGTTGGCCAACCTCTGACGATGCCCTCATAAGGTGACTTGGAGGCAGAATTTTGTGAAACATAGCCAAGTGTTTATTTTATATTTTTTATTAAACCTTGTTTCACCAAGTGTTGGATGACAATTAATTTTGTCTTTGTTGTTACTTGTTATTTTACTGATATCCATTGATTTTAAATCAGATTATTAAAAATTAAACATACTAGTTGCTTCGTGTTTCCATAATTGATTGTATTTAAAGTAAATATAGGGTGGATGATCGTTTCGTGATGTTTCACATCATCAGACAATATGGACAAATTTATTAAGGTAATAAAAATAAAATGGTAGCATTATTTTTACTGTCTTAAAATAAGCGACTATTTTCCTTTTCGTACTATCAATAAAATCGTGTTTATCTATCAAATACAATTTATTAATTTAAAATTAACAACAAAATGTAGAAACAGTGTGATATTTACTTACATGCAATGAGCGTTACAAATCTCTCATAAATTGAATGATTCAACAATTAAATTTGTAATTTATATTACTGCACTATGAAAAAAAATTTAAAAATGCATATTGCAAACATTTATATATGCAAATAGTATGCAAATAGGCTTTGTTGCAATTCAATTTAAATTTGCAGTATAATTTTATTAACCAACAAAGTGACATAAATGCATTTTCAGTCATGAAATTACGGTAAATTATTTATGCAAATAATTCTAAATGTACATACGCTTTTTATCCTGTTTGATACGGGTTACAAGGACATTCATCATCAGTAGGAAAAGGAAAGATTAGTTCCATGCCAAGTTGCAGTTTTGCAGAACACAGCTCTTTACATGGAAATACATGGTAGTTAACAAACCCATTTTTAATAATTAATACTTACTTTTCATCTAAAGAAAAAAAAACATTTTATAGTACTGCATAACTGCTTGTTTTACATAACGTCATTTGATGGCATGTTCTCAAAGTATAGCCAAGTCTATCGCAATATTGGTGTCCGAGCAATAGTCAAAAAATAGTGTGTAACAGTGATATTTCTTGAACGGCCGGATCGGATCAAATTGTACAAAAAAAATCTGATGTGAACACCACATGACTTCCTTGTACGCGTATTATACTATACCTAAATTTTTTAATTGCACATAATTGACGTAATTTGACATTAACCTTAATTTTGTTATTATTTTTTGTTCTAATCCATAGCAAACTTAATTACAAGAAACAAAAAATATATCATTTTTAAATTTAGATATCTCGCTTATACAAAAGGCTAATTTAAAAATTCTTAATGTGCTAGACGCAGAATTTAATTCTGTAAGACTTTTATTGGCAACATATATTTTTAAAATCAAAATAATACCATTTGTTTTCAAGAAAAACTGTTAGCAGCTTCATGTAATGTATCACTTCCGGTTAGTCTTTTTTAACCAAAACTTATTATGTTATTTCCATTGATATAGTAGTCTAATATACTAAATTTGAAAAGATTTGGATTATATTTGAATATAGTTTTTCATTAAAATCTATTATAGCCTTCAAGTAAAGTACCACTTCCGGAAATTATATAATGACCAAAAAGAGAGGTGCACAACTAGATTTTATAGCAGTCCTAAATACAAAATTTCAATTTTTTACGGCTTACCGTTTTTGAGTTATGCGAGATACATACGTACTTACGTACGTACAGACGTCACGACTAAATTAGTCAAAATGGATTCAGGGATGATCAAAATGCTTTACTTCGTACAAGGAAGTAATAATGTAATTATACATTTATAAACGTAATTCTTTCGGCATAGACTAAAATAGCTATCTATACAGGGTGTTTCAAGACTAGTGTAACAAACTTTAACAGCTTATTCCTGAGGTCATTTTGAGCCAAAAATGTCATATGAACATAGGTCCTATTCCTTCTAGTTACCAAAATACAAGAGGTTGAAGTTCTATAAATACCACGAAATTTTCAAATTTTTGTAATCAAGCCAACAGGCTCTTTGCCGTGGAGGCTATTGGGCTATTTCTGAAAAGGTTTAACTTTATTATTATCAATTGAAATTTTCCGATGATCACAAACTGTATTGGTATATGTACAGTACCATAAAATCCATACGATTTGTGAATGCAAACACAGCAGTAATTTTAATAAAAGACCCGAAACACCAACGCCGTCATGTTGTTACATCATAAAGTTTAAATTTCAGAGGCTGAACATCCTTTGCAAGGGTTATATGAAAGCGTTTGCGTTTATATTAAACATCGCAGCATGAAAGAATCGGCGCGAAAAAGGACTACAGGCTGAAAGAAATGTCGGCGGCGCTATAAAACATTTTGTGTTAGTGTCTTCAGCTTCTCGGCTTGTAGAAAAATCCCATCTTTTCCGGGGTTTTGATTGTGCGGTCAGGCGCTGGAAACACGCATTTATTAGGCCCGCGGGACCCCGCATTTATCAAAATAAATCGAGGCCCTCGAAAGTTTTTATTCTTAGCCGTGGTACACTGTGTTTGTCAACCAAAAGAAACAGTTTTGTAAATTATTTTGATATTCTGTCAAATATTCTGCTGATTTAAAATTACTAATATGTCGAAATGGTAAAAAAAAGTGAACGTACTACAAATTAGTGTGCTAGCACCAATTTTGCTATTAACATTAACTCTTTGAATCCAAATGATAATTTATAATACTTACTTTCTTATGGGGTAGGTGGCTCAGTGGTATCGAGTCGGCCTGTAGATCTTGAGAACCTTGGTTCGATCCCCACAGCCAACAAACAATTTTCACCAATTTAAAATCTATCCCTATGGCTTCTCCTCCACTAATATCTTTGGGATCGTGATTTTACGGCTAGTAACCGCACTGCTTAGGCAGAGTGCCACACCCAGTAATGGGTAAAATGCGTGATGATATATTTATTTATTTTACTTTCTCGGGTGAAGTTGTGTTTTTTTTATCAACAATTGCAAATATTTTTAAATTATGTTCAAATAAACTGTATGAATGATTCTAAATACATATAAGGGATTACATTAAACAACTTAAGCATAAAATTTTTAGGTATAAGCTCAACATTTTTTACAATCAACCGAAACAGGAAACAAAGCACGGCGGTGGCTTTTCGTCATCGTCTAAATAAAAGCATTTTGAGTTCCACATTCTATTCACAATATTATAACCATTCGCGAGAGGCGAACCAAATATTGAGTACGTACCAGCAAAGCTATAGTCTATTTGTCGAATCAGTTTATACACGTCATCATTTTGGGGAAAACTTGGCAAATAAAAGTTGTCTAACTCATTTTTTAAAGCGATTATTATAGCAATATTAATATTGATATAAACATTTGTATATTTTCAATTGAATAATAAGATTAAGGTTTGCAAAAGAAAATGTTTTGTTAAAGTATTACATAGATAAATGTATTTTTAACACTGAAATGCGAATCAGCAAAAAAATTTGCAGTTCAAAATTGTAAAACATTATAATTAAGCTAATAATTATTTGTTACAAATATTGTTTTATCGTCGTTATTTAACTAACAATAAACATTTTAATGCTGATATTAATCATTATATAAAAAATCAGAAAATATATGAAAATGTGGTGTCAGCCATTGTTAACTTTTAACATGCTGCAACTGGGGCTAAGATGGTAATGATATAATTACGGTACCTACAGATAAAGTTAATAGGAGTTGACGTCATCGTTTTTACTGACTTTTATTTATGACGTGTATAAACTGATTCAGCAAATAGACCAAAACTACTTATAATTGGCTTAAATGCTCAAAGTAACTTTACGTGAAAATACGTCACCCTCTTCGGACGTGTCATCACGTCAGTCGTATTCAACCGAGTTTATTATTTATCTGATCGAAAATAATTATGCACATAAAGAAATACGGTTTATTTATAATGGATATAATTAATTAATTAATGGGGTAGATGGCTCGAGTCGACCTGTGGATCTTGAGAACTCTGGTTCGATCCCCACAGACGACAAACAATTTTCACCAAATTAAAATTTACCCCTGTGGCGTCCTTCACTAACATCTTTGGAAGCCGTGATTTGACGGCTGGTGACCGCTCTTCACGCAAAGAAATATATCACTTACCGAGATTTACTTCAGCAGAGTGCCACGCCCAGTAATGGGTAAAAAGCGTGATGATATATTTATTTATTTATAATTAATCTACCTACACATAACCGTCTGTACGGTGGTGTGGATAGCGATACGGAATTCGAATCCGGAGATCCCGAGTTCGAATCGCACTCAAGATAAAATATTATATGAACTACCACACTGCGGCTCGGTGAGTGCGGATCCTGTACTGTAATTGGGATTAACTTCCTGTTGTACAGCGTAACATAAATAAATAAATAAATAAATAACAAAGTTTATAAAACTATGATTTAAATATTGTTATTTTTGTTAAAAGCTGCTACTGTTCCAAGTATAAAAAAGAATATATCTCAAAAATAATTTTAAAAAATAAAACAAGTAAAATAGCAACGAAACCTTTTTAAAGTTTGTAGGAAACTACGAACTATGTTATTATTAAATTGTAAAGAATCTTTAATATCTTGTTTCTGAGATAAACTTTGCCAACAGAAAAGGCCATTTCGCACCTTCCTTTGCCTTCCACATGCAAGGAATTCCTGCCGACAAGCTGGTTGAGAACCACTCTGCCACTGCGTATTAGCATACGTCTGGAATATCTCCTTCTCTCTTCCACGTTTGGTTTCTCCCTTGCTCGTGCGCGTTGTTTCGCTCGGTAGCTTCCTCGTTTGCGACGGCCGGACGCGACTACAATATGCTGACATTTTTATCAATAATTTTGTGAAAGCGTATCGCCTTTTTGTGCTGTCATTGCCAATGATGTGATTTGCAGTTCCATGGGCTTTTAACACGATTGACTTGACTTTTTCACCCAGATAATTTGTAAAGAGTAGCGCTTCTGTCTGTTAGCGAAGATCTGGTTATCGCAACTACTTTATAAAAAAAGGAATCAACATAAAGTATGTTAAAATTTAATGCAAAACTTTTTGGGATGAATTTTTCACTGTAAAAACAATATAGATAAGAACAGACAAGTAACAGACATCTGGTCGAATGCACATCTCTATTTTGCTGATGTCACACGGTTAATGTATTCACAATTTGATAAAAAACTAAAAATGGGGTAGATAGCTGAGTGGTATTGAGTCGGCCTGTGGATCATAAGAACCCTCGTTCGATCCCCACAGCCGACAAACAATTTTCACCAAATTAAATCTACCCCTGTGGCTCCCCCTCCACCAACATCTTTGGGGGCCGTGATTTGCCACACATAGTAATGGGTAAAAGGCGTGATGATATATTTATGTATTTAGTAAATAACAATAATAATAATAATATGAGGTAGGTGGTTCAGTGGTATCGAGTCGGCTTGTGGATTTGAGAATCCGGGTACAATTTCTACAGTGGACAAACAATTTTCACCATGTTAAAAACTACCCCTGTGGCTGCCCCTCCACTAACATCTTTGAGGGCTGTGATTTGATTGCCGGTAACCGCACTTCACGCGGAAAAATATATCACCAAAATCTGCTATGACGGAGTGCCACTCCCAGTAATGAGTAAAAGGCGTTATGATATATTTATGCAATCACCAGCCGTAAAATCACGGATCCCAAAGATATTAGTGGAGGGGAAAAGACCGAGGTAATTTTAAAGTGGTGAAAATTGTTTGTCAGTCGTAGGAATCGAATCAGAGTTCTCAAATCCACAGTCCGACTTGAAAGTATAATTATTGTTTTTATGAAAATCCAATATGAAGGTCAATGTAAAACGATATTACAATTTGGTAAGCTATAATTGAAATCATCAAAATATCAACATCGTTAGTTTCAGATTTTATATTATAGCTATATAATTTGCACATGTGAGGTAAGAAGAAAATTAAAAATTCGTCGGGGTTAAAACCACAAAATATATTATTTCACATAAAGCACTAAATTCTATTTCGATATTTTTTGCAATTGAAATTTTAAAATTTCGCTCATATAAATGACAAAGTAATAAAATAGTATACAGGGTGTTTCAGGACTAGTGTAACAAACTTTAACAGCTTATTCCTGAGGTCATTTTGAGCCAAAAATGTCATATGAACATAGGTCCTATTCCTTCTAGTTACCAAAATACAAGAGGTTGAAGTTCTATAAATAACACGAATTTTCAAATTTTTGTAATCAAGATACTTTCGGAAAACAAAAATGCGCGCAAATAGGGGATGGGAAAGTTGGCTTCTATTTGGATATCTGTCTTGGTATTCTCTGGACGCATAACGGGCATTACCATTACATAATCCATAAATAAAAATCATATCTGCATATTCAGCAGTACTATAACCATTCATTATGAAACAATAATACAATCAAAAGTACAACAATTTTTAATTAAGACAAATAAGGTATGATTTTTCAATAAAATTCTTGTTTTCTGAAAGTATCTTGATTACGAAAATTTGAAAATGTGTTATTTATAGAACTTCAACCTCTTGTATTTTGGTAACTAGAAGGAATAGAACCTATGTTTATATGACATTTTTTGCTCAAAATAACCTCAGGAATAAGCTGTTAAAGTTTGTTACACTAGTCCTGAAACACCCTGTATATAGAACTGAAGAAGAAGAGAGAGGAAAAAATGAAATAAAATATTATGTACTACCTTATCATTCAACTAAAATGATTTGTATTTTGTTTTTGTAAAAATTCGAAGCTGAAAAGCAAGAATTAAATTTGAAATAAATAATAAATAATAAAATAGTATATTATACTCATTTTATGGGGTAAGTGGCTGAGTGGTATCGAGTCGATCTGTTGATTGGAGAACCAGGATTCGATTCCTACACCCGTCAAACAATTTTCACCACATTAAAACTACTCCTGTGGTCCCCCCTCCACTAACATCTGTGATTTGACGGCTTGTAACCGCATTTCACGCGAAGAAATATATCATTTACCGAAATCTGTTTCGGTAGAGTGCCACACCCAGTAATGGGCAAAAGGCATGATGTTGCGTGATGATGGATTTTGGTTGTGAGAAACGAAAGAGTTCGTATGGAGGAAGTATTAATGTCGTCGAAACGTGTATCGTGTGTCAGGATGAGAATGTTGACGGGTTCGTACTACCCCATTTAATGGGATATAGCTTGATGTTATGTATGTATGTATATAACATTAAATGTAATGTATTTTAGTTATACGTTCTTTTTATTTAACAAAAAGTAATTAATTTTAGCACAACACAAAAAATACTTTCTCTGCGGCAAATTTAGTAGACAAGAGGAGACAAGTCGAACATGAAAAACGCTGTAAATGTTTGACAGTTTTTGTACACATTTTTGTTTAACATCATTGAAACTGTCTGTCGTATCTTGCATATTTATTAAAAATTTTCATCCTTTTCAATGACTATAAAATATGATTTTAAATTTCGTTCGTAGCAAATTTCGGTAAGTTATATATTTCTGTGCGGTCACCAGCCAGTGATGGATAGAAGGCGTGATGTTATATTTATTTATCGTCATAATTTATCATGTAGTTTCATAAATAAATAAATAGGTGGAAGCCTATTAGCCAAGATTGGCTCTGTCTCTGAGTCTTCCTATAGATTATTCGCCCACTTTCACATCAAATAGAGATTCAATACTGCAGAAACGTACCACAAATTGTAATACCACAATTGGATATTGAACGACAGTGGCTTTACTGTCAGAAATACGTTGCTCTAGATATGTGATAACACAGGATCTCATTACTGGTCTGTTTGTGGTCGTAATCCATTTGAATTATAAAGAGAAAAATTGGGATACTGCCAAAATTTGAACCTGGGACTTATCATCTTCAATCATTTGCTTTTAATTAGTATTACCTGTACTTAACAATTGATCAAATCAAATTGATTTATATAGATAAAAGTTGGGTTACTGCCAGGAATTCAACTTAGGACCAATGAACTTCAATCATATTCTTTTACCAACTAAATTATGGTCACCAATTTAAATCTGATTTTGTTCCAATGTTTCTCTCTATTTTGTTATGTGCCATAGACATCCTAGATTATTCTATCACTCTTCCATACAGATACTGCATGACTTGACACGAGAGTCGTCTGCAGTGGCATTGTTAATTAAGAAGCATATTAACCAATTGAAATTTTATTAGAATTATTGAACAATTGATGAAATCATATTGAATTGTAGAAAGAAAAATTGGGATACTGCCAGAATTTGAACCTAGTACCTATGAGCATCGGTTATATACTTTCACATAAAAATAAAGAACACTACTTCTACAGTAAAAACAATACAAGACAAAAGGACCAAATTATAATTTACCCGCACCATAATACAAGTACATACGAAAAAGGAATATATTATATGTCTGCTAAATTTTACAATTATTTGCCGAATAATTTAAAAAAATTGTACAACAAACAATTTCAAATACAACTATTCCATAAACTGTGTAAAAACCCTCTGTATAGCTTAGATAATTTATTTTTGATGGTATTTTAAATTTAAATGCGTTATATGTTACCTTGATAGTTAACACTACTGTATTTATTTCCCACACATGTAGACATGTTTTTTTTTTTGGAAATAAACTTATTATTATTATTACCAACTAAGTTATGATCGCCATATAAAATAAATCTGATTTTATTAAAATTTTCTTCCTATTTTGTTATATACGAAAGACATCTTCGATCCTGTGACTTTTTCATATAGGTACTCATACTGAAAGACTTGACTCGAGAGTTGTCTGCAATGACTTTGGCAATGACACTGTTATTTAAGAAATATATTTCTCAATACAAATGTAATTAGCATTTTAAGTAAATACTTAAGAATTGATGAAATCAAATTAAATTATAAAGACAAAAATTGGAATTGCGATTCAATGAACTCTGGTCATATGCTTGAACTAACTAAACTACAGTCATCAATTCAAATATAGTTTTATTTCAATTTTTATGTCAATTTCGTAGGTGTCAGAGGTAACTTTGTTCCAATGACTCTTTCATATACTAATAGTTTTGACACAAGAGTCGTCTGCAGTAATGGGGTAGGTGGCTCCAATCCCAATATAAGTTGTAGACCCCCTGTACTGTCATTGGAATTAGGTTCGTATTTAGTTATTAAGTAATTGAGAAATTTAATATGTCAGAAGAGCTTTAACTGTAACACATAGATATTTGTATGTTCCCATAAATTGATTGGTTCTATAACCATCCGGGTCTGTTCACTCTTGAATATGTGTGTGAGTACAAATAAATATAGGAAATATATTTCACTACCCTGCTAGAACACAAGAGTAGAAATGCATCATTCATTGATAAAAATAATTTAATTAATTTGAATTGGTAGCTATTTATTTTGTAAAATACATGAAAAATACAACTTTTTTACTATTTACAGAAATAATACATTAATACCCGGTTTTATAAAGAATATAATGGGGTAGGTGTCTCAGTGGTATCGAGTCGGCATGTGGATCTTCAGAACCCTGGCTCGATCCCCACAGCCGACAAACAATTTTCACCAATTTAAATCTACCCCTGTAGCTCCCCCTCCATTAATATCTTTGGGGGCCATGATTTGTCGGATGGTAACCGCACTTCACCCGAAGAAATATATCACTTACCGAGATCTGCTTACGGCAGAGTGCCACACCCAGTAATGGATCAAATACGTGATGATATATTTATTTAATCGTCTGCAGTGACATTTTTATCAATACTAATTAAATGAAATCAGTAATTTTTTTATAATTAAATAATATTTTATTGAACGTCTTATCTAAATTTTGTATATGATTGTGATGTAGCATTGTAAAGTAATATGTGCAATTTCTTTATTTAAAATAAGTAATTATAATATGAAACAATTTATGGTGCATTAAAAAAATAAATCTCACGTTTCGTAAACTGTACTTCATTTATATTATAGTTGACTTACTTCAACGTTATACATACTTGTCCTGGAATTAAAAACATATCAATTTTCGAGATCTTTTGTAGTATTCCACTACTAATTGCTAATTATTTTACCAAGGTCGTTATTATTACAGCTATAAACCAAAGATAACATCTAAATTTTCCATTACATTTTCCCCAATTTTTTTCACTCCGCCAATTTTTTTCTTTAAAATCAAGTACACTACATATAAAAATTAATAATTTTTATATAATGACTATAATTCTCACAGCACACTATTTATTTTTAACGACATTTGCGTTATCGGCACATGCAACTATACGAGTAGAGAACGAACTAGCGTTAAAGCAAAGGACACGGAATGGGGAATGCAATCGATAGCAGGGAATTTTGTGTCGTGAGGTTGGCAGTGGCGTGACCGCAGGACCGACAAAAGCGTAACGCACCACGCGAAGCTAACCTGATCCTGAGGAAAAAGGAATTCCTGCCGCAGGTTCGCTGCCACAGATTCATACGTGATTTGATTAAAAAAGGATCGTGATTTTGGCCTCCGACCAATAAATGCCAATTTATATTTAATTATATTATGACTTTAATTACTTAGGTAATGCGTTGATGATTTTTGAGAAATAAAAAAGATTCAATATTGTTTTATGAAATTTCAAGTTATGCAGTGATATTTTATAGTCATCTTTAAAATTACTTGGAGACAGTCTTAAATTAAAGGTAACTGTTAATTTTTACTATTGTCTCTAACAGAGCGTTAATAAAAGATTAACTTTAATCAAAATAACATGTGCAACAATACATTCATTGTCACAGTTGATAAGTAATTTGGAAAAAAACTACTATTTAAGTGTTTACTAGAGGTATTAATTTTTAAAAGTGATATTATTCTACTGTCTTTAATATAGAGATATTAAAAAAAGGTAAAATCAATGTATCGAGTCGGCCTGTGGATCTTGAGAACCCTGGTTCGATTCCCACAGACGACAAACAATTTTCATCAAATTAACTCTATCCCTGTGGCTCCCTCTCCACTAACATCTATGATTTGACGGCTGGTAACCGCACTTCACGCGAAGAAATTTATCACTTACCGAAATCTGTTTCGGCAGAGTGCCACACCCAGTAATGTGTAAAAGGGTTTGATGATATATTTATTTATTTATGTATGAGACAGTCACCGAGCTAACAACATCATACATCTAAAAAGAAAGAAATATAAATCTTTACGTTACTAATACACGGGGAATTTCGTATTTTGTAATTGTATATTTTGAGGTTAGAACGTAAACATGTCAAAAATAAGTATACATTTTTACATACCCAAATTGACTTAATATCATCCTGTAATATACATAATTAGACTATCGTGCAATAAATTGTTTCTTTTTTATAGCAGACAGATTCTCTTATTTCTTGCTAGCCAATTTGATTTAGAAATTCCTAATTCCTATTTTACTTGCTTTTACAATATTCATAATTACACTATTCCAATGAATTTCAATTCTTCCACTATTTAAATTTAAACTGATTCTTACATTGGTGAAACCAGTACTGTCATTTTGACAAATATGCATTTTTTTTTTCATTTAGCAGAGCTCTGCAAAAAAAATTAAAAATACTCCTACCCACCTTTATGTTTAGAGCTTAACGATAGGGGTGGTTAAATTTGACTATAGATTAGGTTTTTCTTTAGTTCAGTTAGAGATCATCTCTAAATTTAAAGGTGCAAATTTATATTTGCCCTGCTGTGCAATATATTCAACCTAATTTTGTAATGTACATTGCACCACTAAAAGTAATATTTTAAACTTGATTTAAATATAGAAAAGCAAATCAAATGTTTGACAACAATGTCATGTATTTTATATGACATATAACCTGGCTTTGTATTAATTATTTAAACCAAGTTTAAAGTTTAATTTTTTGGTGATGGCAATTTCACTGGCCACATGAGTTATGGTTGTAAATGAAGGTAAAGTGGTGTATCAAGATAGGAACGTTTGGTGAAGATTAATGCGGGGTGAATCTGATGAATAAATGTTAGTGAATGTTTCAAAGATTGCTGGATGCTACCCCATTTGATATAGAGGAATGTAGCATGTTATACAGTGTGTTTCACAACTTAGAGCAAAAAATTAAAGGGTATATTCTGTACGACGTGCTGATCATGAAACAAAAAGAATTTTTTTTAAATCGCCAAAATATGTTCCATGTTTCCCAGTCCAAAATTTTTCGTTGCCACTGCCACTGGGTGGATGATTATGTTAAAGTTATTAATTAAATAAAATTCTATTATAAATAACTGCTAATAATTGAATTGTGTAATTATTCTTTCGAAGTTGATACCTACTTCATTGTTTGTGTTTAATAGGAAAGCGAATCCAGTGCAGTACTACAAAAATGTTTTAGGTTAACAACCCTTAATTTTTTGAATTTAAAAAAAAATCTTTTTGTTTCATGATCAGCACGTCGTACAGAATATACCCTTTAATTTTTTGCTCTAAGTTGTGAAACACCCTGTATATATATTTATCCCTTGATGAGAGTGTCATTAATTTCTCAGGTTTCAGTTTCTTCCCTTGATTTATAAATAACTGTTATATTTATTTGAAGGTTTATAATCTAATTTTTGGATAATCATATACACCTCAGTTGTGAAACACCCTGTATAGATATGTATTCAATTATAATTTCTCATTCAGTATCAAAATAAGACTCAAAAATATTATAAAATCTTCCATAACTTTTTTGTTAAATTTTGTAGATATTAACGTTTATTTTTATAAATATATCGTATTATAATCAATCACGTAAATTTATATATGAAACATGTTATTAATAATATAATACATTAAATATATAAACAAAAAGTTTATGTTGTTGTAATCTCTACTACGCAAGTGCAAACAGAGTATGATTTAGAGGTGTATGCGATAGAACACGCACACTCCAAATTTATCGATGGGAAATATTTTGGTAAATATCTAATTAATTTTATTAATTAAAATAGAATTATCTGTTATTACCAGTAAATAATTTTTTAATTAATTATCAATTTGGTCGTTTTGGGAGTAAAATATTAATCGATCCAGCCAAAATTCTAATTATTTATGTAATTGAAGAATCTCTAAATAGTATTTAAATACAAAAATATATGTTTCATATACAAAATATAATGTTTCTAATATTCATTTGTCAAACAAAATGGCTCGCAGCACAAACTCTGTTTTTGCCTGTTTTATGAACAGTATATTTGGGTGTTTTAGCTATCTGTAACATGTTCAGGGGCGTATCTGGGGTATTTGGCGCCTGGGTTCTGAAGCAGAATGTGGCGCACAAAAATGCGATATGGTACTCAAAATACGTGGAATTTTATGCTCTACGATACAGAAAGAGTAAGGTAGTATGCCGACACGCCGTACTATGCGAAACTTGCGTGTAGATTTAGAGCAATAAGCAAACTCATGACAAATAATATGTTATTCACCTTAGCGTAGAATAATAGAACATTGTTTGTCTAGAAAAATACCTATTTTTTAAATAAATATTTTATTATATAGTTTCTCATAAAATTAAATAAAAATACAAAAAAGAAAACAAAAAGAAATTAGTTCACTACATACGTACATTCTAATATACCTAAACCTAATTAAAACAATATAGTTTACATTTTACAAATAAATAAATATATCATCACGCCTTTTACCCATCACTGGGTGTGGCACTCTGCCTACGCAGATCTCGGTAAGTGATATATTTTTTCGCGTGAAGTGCGGTTACCAGCCGTCAAATAACGGCCTCCAAAGATATTAGTGGTGGAGGAGCTACAGGGGTAGATTTTTTAAAATTGGTGAAAATTGTTTGTCGGCTGTGGGGATCGAACCAAGGTTCTCAAGATCCACAGGCCGACTCGATACCACTGAGCCACCTACCCCATTTTATATAAGATTTTCTTATATTTGGTCATTTTGCACACAACTCACGAACAAAGAATTCGATCAAAGCGCTCCTGATTGCACATTCTGTCGATTTATCTATAGAATTGACAATCAACGTAAAATCCGTGAATTTCAGCTAGAGGGCAGGTGGCTGAGTGGTATCAAATCGGCCTGTGGATTTGAGAACCCTGGTTCTTGTTGGAGATATTATTACTGTTAAATTATTTTACATTCGGAAAAAGTTTTCAGAACTCATGTTTTAATATGAAAACCATTTTTGGTTTAAGTTCTGTATAATATATTTATATTGTTTTTTTCCGAATGAAAAATTATTTTCAACTATAATTAATTTTGTTACTGGTTTCAAGTGCGTATTACCAATAAAAAACAACAAAATACTGTTATTTTATATAAATAAATGAAATAAATATATCATCACGCCTTTTATTCATTACTGGGTGTGGCACTCTGCCGAAGTAGATCTCTGTAAGTGATATATTTCTTCGCGTGAAGGGTGGTTATCAGCCGTCAAATCACGGCCTCCAAAGATGTTAGTGGTGGGGGAGCCACAGGTATAGATTTAATGTGGTGAAAATTGTTTGTCGCCTGTGGGGATCGAACCAGGGTTCTCAAGATTCACAGGCCGACTCGATACCACTGAGTCTACCTCGTTATTTATATTATTTTATATATATATATCTCCACAAAAATAAGTTTTAAGTTCATATTTAATAACCAATGCATTATTTCGAAAAATAAACTTACCATCATTAAATTGGCCACTAGTATGGCAACTTTTGTCTAATTTATTCAATGTTGTACCTCTCATAGATCTCGAAATCCGAATGGTGAGCCTCTAAATTGAAACACACTGTATATCATCACGCCATTTACCCATTACTGAATGTGGCACTTCACCATAGCAGATTTTGTTATGATGTATATTTATGCGTGTGAAGTGTGGTTACCAGCCGTCAAATTACGTCTCCTAAAGAGGTTAGTGGAGGGAGAATCAAATGGCCAATAAAAATACATAGAGAAATATATATTTCCGTAAACGATTATGTAAATTGTCTGAATTGCTGGATACCTTATACCTATAGCGTAAAGATCTTTAATATGAAAAAAATATTTTCATTATAATTTATCCTTATTTTGTTGTTGTTTTAACTGGAATTTTATACTTATTATTTCATTTTGTTTCCAATAATAATATATATTTATTAGCATTAGCTATTTACATTACAAGAAAAATAATAAATACAAATTTTATAATAAAAGCAAAGTTACAAATAATTTATTATAAAATAAAGCTTTTATTATATTTTACATTTTTAATGTCACATAATAATTAAAAACAAATATTCTATCCTTGTTGCGAAAGTATACCAAACAGCGACAAATCATAAACCCAGTTCTAGAGTAGGTATTTTAAGTATTATATTTAATTTGTCAGATTTAGCAGAGCTTAATTTGTCGTAGATCCGGCCCTGAGTGCAGGGCAAACCTACCGCCAAAATAATTTATCTCTAAAGCTCCTGCATGTGTTTTCTGTTTTAATTGCACGTGTATGGCTCGTCACGGTGACAACTCTAATTTATATCAGTAACTTTGCGAGTTAATGCCACGTTTTCGGTAATTTACGTACTTGGCGTTTTTAAATTCCCTGCGTTGTATGTCCGAAGGTGTTTCGCGAATAATCGTAAATTTTCAGCGTCGAATTTTCGTTTTAAAGCCGCCTACACCGGATATAATGCTGTGATAGAATTAGGGATGTTTGTTTTGCTGTCCGATCATATACGATTTTGGATTTATTGTAAATTAATTGAAGTCTTGTTTTATGCTTCAATGCTAATTTTTTTATATTGTTTTTATCACTTTTACTTAAGTCACATAATACTATATTCAAGAATACTAGTGCCGAACTAATATTTATTTTTAATGAACCAAACATTATTTTTGTATTATTTTAGCTTCGTTATAACATATAAATAAACTGACAGGAATTTGTTTATATTGTTTTTATAATTTTTAATTAAGTCACATAATACTATATTCAAAAATACTAGTACCGAACTAATATTTATTTTTAATGAACCAAACATTATTTTTTTATTATTTGTGCTTCGTTATAACATATAAATAAACTGACAGGATTTTTGTTATATTGTTTTTATAATTTTTACTTAAGTCACATAATACTATATTCAAAAATACTAGTACCGAACTAATATTTATTTTTAATGAACCAAACATTATTTTTTTTATTATTTGTGCTTCGTTATAATATATAAATAAACTGGCAGGAATTTTTTTTTATCAAATAGAGATTGCATCTTTTCTCGTACTTTATTTGAAAAATGATCAAATCTAGGAAAATCTCTAAAATATATAATATTGGGGAACAGTATAATCATGGTCTAGATTATATACAAGGCTATAAAATATAAATCGAAAATCATCAAAAACTTTCATATGCAGCTGTTCGCCGCAAATGACATTTCTTAAAATAAATAAATATATCATTATAAATATATATGGTGCTGTGGTTAAAGTTACGCTATTCGAATCCGAAGATCTCGAGTTCGGATCTTACTCAAGCTACAAAAATATATTTTTTTATTAATAAATATATGAAGTTTGTGGTCTAGTGGGTATGCAGTCGGCTTGCGGTTCTTGAGGACCCGAGGTCGATTCCCACAACCGACAAACTGGCTTTCACCAATTTAATATCAACTCATGTGGCACCCCCTCTACTAACAACTTTGGGGCCGCGGTTTGACGGCTGGTAACCGCACTTCACGCGTAAAATATATAACTTACCGAGATCTGCTCTGGCAAAGTGCCACACCCAGTAATGGGTAAAAGGCGTGATGATATATTTATGTATTTATTTTATTTATAAATAAATATATCATCACGCCTTTTACCCATTACTGGTGTGGCACTCTGCCGTAAGCAGATCTCGGTAAGTGATATATTTTTTCGCTTGAGGTGCGGTTGCCGGCCGTCAAATCACGGCTCCCAAAGATATTAGTGGTGGGGAGCCACAGGGGTAGATTTAATTAGGTGAAAATTGTTTGTCAGCTGTGAGGATCGAACCAGGGTTCTCAAGATCCACAGGCCGACTCGATACCACTGAGCCACCTACCCCATTTAATTTTTTTATTAATTAATCATTTAATTTGCAACTGTACTTGTAATACATGAAATATATAGATAGCATGCAAGAAGGTGATCCCAACTGTACTCTTTCATTAAAGATGTAACTATTTTCTTCTTTTAATTTCCCAGCTGGTTCTCGTCAAAAATATATCAATTACCACCTGCAGCTCGTTGAGGTTAGTCTCTGTATTGTATTTGGGTTTTTTTTTGTCTTTGAATTTTTATATAATTCTGACTTACGCTTTCCTCATTTTTAAATTTTTCAATCTATTTACATAATAGATATAATATAATGATGGTAATTTTATTTATAAAATAAAATAAACAATAAATATATCATCCTGCCTTTTACCCCATAGAATGCGGTTACCAGCCATCAAATTACGGCTCTTAAATATGTTAGTGAAGGGGGAGTCACAGGGATAATATTAATGTTGTGAAAACTGTTTGTCGATTGTGGGAATTGAATCCGGGTTCAAATACCCCCAGGCCGACTCGATGCCACTGAGCTTCCTATACATTTTTACATACATACATACATAACATCACGCTATATCCCATTAAATGGGGTAGCTCGAACCCGTCAACATTCTCATCCTGACACACGATACTCGTTTCGACAACATTAACACTTCCTCCATACGAACTCTTTGTTTCCTCACAATCAAAATCCATCATCACGCAACAAACATCCATCCATTCGCTCCTGTACACCTTCACTTACGCCCACTTCTCTAACAACGAATCTATAAGAAATGAAGGCAGCATCGCCTGCGCTTGTTTAAAAATACATTTAACACAATTGCAGTTAGACATTGTATAGTAAAAACTTAAAAAAAGAAAGATGAGGATGGAAGGGAATATACTGTTTTATAACTGTCAAAATCATATTTTATAAAATTAAAATAATTGTGCTTGTAATAATCTAATTATTTATAGTTTGAAACCTTATTTAGTTATATTTTCAAAGTTAAGCGGTATTTTTTGTTAGGATTTATATTTTATCATTCTCGTTCCTGTTAATTTTATAATATTAATATTAAATATATATTCTTTATTTTATATTTTTGCTATTATGGTTTACGGCTATGTACCTTTTTATATCCCAACATAGGACACAAACAACAAATTTGCAAAATATACTGTACGTACAAATTTAAGATATGATCTTTTTGTTTCAAGTGGACAATTTTAAATTCGTTCACTTCTAAAAATCTAATTTTAGCACTATAAAATATCAATAAACCTCGTACTATTAATAACTCAGTGGTATCGAATCGAACTATAGATTTGAGAAGCCAGATTTGATTCTCATAGCTGCTAAACAATTTTCACCACAGTAAAATTACTCCTATTGCTGCCCCTCTACTAACATCTTTCGATGTCGGGATTTGTCAACTGGTAACCACACTTTACGCTCATAAATACTGCACACCCAGTAATGGGCAAAAGCTGTGATGGTAAATGTATTTTTCTACTTCCGTTAGGAAATAGACGTTTTATTTCACTTATTTGAGTTAGGTAATGAACTGCATTATTTAACTAGTGAAATAATGAGGTAACATAGCATCAGACGAATTCTGATGTGTTATTCTTTTATTTTTTGAATTTATAACTGTCATTAATATGTCAAAATTTCATAATTTCAAAAACGCTCTTTCGTATTTATTAGAACGGAAGTAGAAAAAATATTGTATGAAACTAGTAAGGAAATGAAGGTTATTACTTTACTTATGTGTTCACATGCGTAAGGTAATAACCTTCATTTCCTTACTAGTTTCATACAATATTTTTTCTACTTCCGTTCTAATAAATACGAAAGAGCGGTTTTGAAATTATGAAATTTTGAAATAGCTATTATTTTATTTTTCTGTCTTCACTTGCTGACGGCTTCGTTTTAGAATAAAAGCAAATTATTCATACATCCATATTGGGTCAAATACTTAAATGCAATTAACAGTATATATAACAGTGGATAGTGGAGCAAAGACAAACACAAAGCTTGTAAGAAATCGTTTTCTCCTCTTTACTTTTAGGAGTCAGCGGTCATGTTTACTCACAGTAATACTAGAGCTGCACAACTCTTTGTCCAAGGCTTTGCGACCTCTAAAATTTGATTGCATCCCTTAACAACTCCCTGTGGACATCATAGCGGCCGGCAATTCCTCACGACCTCGATCCTACTGATAACAAGCCGCAGGATAAATATCCAGCAGCCTTTGTCTTAACCACAGACACTGTCACTCATAAAGTCACAATTCACTATTGTTTGAATAGCCTATAAACTTGTTATAATCCGGTTTATTTTTTATAGCAAATCACGATTCATATCGGGAAACTGTTAAGAATTTTTAGAGCTGGTAAAAGTTATCACTTATTTTATATGAGGCTGTAAAATTTTATCACTGAAAGTATATTCATAATTTATTGATAAAATGCTGCCGACACAAGCTAAATGCAATAACGGTACGTGTTATTAACTGGTAAAAGGAAAAATCAGTTTTATAGGGTTGTTATCATATTTTAATTACCTGCAATTAAAATTTTATTTCGTGAATTTGTTAAATATCTTTTATACTTACCGGGTGAGTTTTAAATATTAATATAGTAATCACGCTAATTTATTACTTTTACGATTTTTCTCTTACTAGTATATTTTCATTTATATTGTTTACGCAATATTTTTTTTACTTTAATTAAACTACCTCTATGGCTCCCATCCACGAACAGCTTTAGAGGCCGTGATTTGACGGTTGGTTGCCGCACTTCACGCGAAGAAATATATCACTTACCGAGATCTGCTACGGCGGAGTGCCACACCTAGTTATGGGTAAAGGCGTGATGATATATTTATTTATTTTTATTTGAAAAATACATGCAATTTTCTTTTTCATCATCTGTGGCGCTACAGCCCAAATCGGGCCTGGGCCTACTGGACACACCGAGCCGCAGTTTTTACACTGCCGTACTGCCGGTCTTCGTAGTCAAATGCTACATTATTTAAAGCGTATAAGTGACTAGCTTATAGCGCCCGAATGTGATAAATACATGTAACTGTATTTTTTTATATTTTACGACAAATCACACATTGTCGACAGGCGGATTCGAACTGACGAACCTTGGTTCGGGTGACGTCACAGTATGTTAAGAGATGTGCCTTAACACGCTCGACCACAGTGCCTGCAATTTTCTTTTTAATGATAATAAAAAGCTATAGATCACATAAAAATAAAATGGCAGACCTCGTAAGTAAACCACTTACTTACTTATTCGCATTTTCGGTAATTAACTTTAAATCTTCTTCAAATATAGCAACTTAATATTGTAGTTAGTTTTTAACGTAGTTTTAATATGCCATTTATGAGTTAATTAAACATTTCTGAATTGACAATGTCCAATTAAAATAAACTGCTAGATGTATAACTAAACAATGTTATCAAATATACAATTCGATATTTTACATTAGGAATTTTAAAATTAATGATAACTTGGATCGTATGTAGACCGGATGAATGCATCTCGAAATTTCAGCGATATTATAAACCGGATTGTCAGAATTTTAGCTTCCGAATTTTTAACTGATTGTACATAATTTTAATGGATGTCAGATAAATACAAAGTTAATTATAAAAAACTAAATTCAAATCTCAAATTTATTTATTACTTAGAAAAGAAAATTAATCGAATTTCAGTCAATAAACATTTAATTCACGAATTTAAAGTTTCGGTCCAAACTTGAGTCTTCATCAGGAACTGCAACAACAATAAATAATAATAATAACAGTTTATAGACTGCAATGCAAGTAATTTTCTATCAGTTAAACATTTTAATTAAATTTCCTATGAATATATACGTACTTGCATGTCTGGGTAATAATTTCCGGTCAGAAGTAAATAAATAAATAAATATATCATCACGCCTTTTACCCATTACTGGATGTGGCACTCTGTCGAAACAGATATATTTCTTCGCGTGAAGTGCGGTTACCAGCCGTCAAATCACGGCCCCCAAAGATGTTAGTGGAGGGAGATCCACAGGGGTAGATTTAAAATTGATGAAAATTGTTTTAAAAAAAAATAAGTGTCATATTTTATTTAATAACTTGAACTAAAAGCAATAGGCTTCCTGTACTGTAACTGGGATTAAGTTTCTATTGTGCAGAGTAAGACATAAATAAATAAGTGTATTTTCGTGCCATCACTATTAAAAATTTAAGTAGAAGTGTATGTGTGTCTCTTGAAATAAAGTAAACACGTAAACAGAAGAAACAATAATATAAATGTAGCATAAAAGATAAGCAAGTAGCATATTACAACAAATAATTTCATTAAAATAGTGGCAGTTTAATATTATGAAATATAAAGTTTATCTTAATGCCAGCTATTACTCTAGTATCTCACAAAAGAAGGTACATAAAATATAAATTAACTTTGCAAACTCAGGGCTGGACTTAGGCATAAGTAAACTAAGCACGTGCTTAGGGCCCCCGCTAAATAAGGGCCCCCGAGAATTTCCATCAAATACTTTTTTCCGCAGATATATACAAATTTTTGAGTTAGATTATTTTAACTCATAGACAAAAAGAAAATGGGGTAGGCGGCTCAGTGGTATCGAGTCGGCCTGTGGATCTTGAGAACCCTGGTTCGATCCCCACAGCCGACAAACAATTTTCACCAATTTAAATCTATCCCTGTGGCTCCCCTTCCACTAATATCTTTTGGGGCCGTGATTTGACGACTGGTAACCGCATTTCACGCGCATAAATATATCACTTACCAAGATCTGCTTAGGCAGAGTGCCACATCCAGTAATGGGTAAAAGGCGTGATGATATATTTTTTTATTTATTTTATTTTACAAAAAGAAAAAAAATACAATTAAATTATGTTAAAAAATGAAACAATAAATTATGAGTTATGTTTTTTACCCTAGTTATCCTTGTTAATACAATCAACAATTTACATTTTGTTACATTTTTCTTACGATTTTACGATTCTGAATTAGTTCATAAGAATATGTATTTTTGACATTTCTGTATTAAAACCATCAGTATTAAACATGTTTGATCAATCAATCAAATCTTGTTTTTATATTTGGACGATTTATTTGATAGAGCAGGGCCTCGAACGAGCAGTGCTTAGGGCCCCCAACAGTATTGGTCCGGCCCTGTGCAAACTGTAAGGCATTGTAGAAATACGCAAATAAACAAACTTCCAGGTAAATTCCCTACAATGAAGCAATCATTGTCATAAACATTAACAAAGTAATAATTCTCTACCATTAAATAATAATTCCCTTGCAGATACAAAACACCACCACTACTACCTTTTCGTATCATATTAAATCAAATCTAATTCACTAATTATTAGAACGAATGATCTTTATCAATATAGCTCACAAACCACAGTCAGATATAATCAAGTTTGCTGTTTGTCCGCAGGTGAGCTTGACAAAATGGCCGCCAGGCTCTCGGAAGTGACGTCATCGTACGTGCTACTCGTGCTGTGGTTGTCGCCTGTCCTGCTTACGTCCTCCATGGATATGAGTGAGTAAATAAATCATATTAAGCTGTAAGGGATTATATTTTTGATGTGTATTTGTTTCGACAAATTCTGGGATTTAAATGAATTGATAATTACAAAAAATGGCATGTAACAAAGAGTTCTATTTTTCATACAACAATTTTGCATTTTACACTACAAGAAATTATTTAATCTATCGTTCTTTTTTATTGTCTCAAATAATATCAAAGGTTGTTGTGGATTCTCTATGTAGTTTTTGTATTTATGACAACCGAAAACAATAATGTCATTCGGTTGACACTTAAATGCAGAAAATAATTGCTGTCATAGAAAAAATAATATTGTCATTTGGCATAGATAATACAGCAAAAAAACACCAGATATAATTAATGTGTTACAGTCGCAATTTTTTTTATTCATACATTCAGAGCAACATAAATATGTAAATTAATATTTTTGAGAAGTTATAATGATATAAAATTACTTTCTTTACTTATACTCGTATAGAATTTTAATGTAATAAAATACGTATACTGATATTAACAACAGATATTATAGCAAAATATTAGTAACATTTTATTATTTCATTGTCAATCGGTTTTGCAATAATTGGCAACTTTTTAAATGTCATTTTTATTGTTTGTTTTAAGTTTCTCTCTCGAAGAATTTTAATAGGCAGATTCAAAAAGCGGTTTAGCGTTAATACAATGTTTTTATTTCATGAACCTGTTTCAATTTGAAATAGAGTTATTCAGGATGTTTCTATACCTCTGCACGAAACTTTAATGACATATATAATTTGATATACTGATTATAGAACAAACAGATTTTTTTTGACATTCGCAAAAATTAGGGTATTTCATTCCTAGCGAACATTTTTAGTGTAACTGGTTTAATTCGAAATTTTGTGCCGCTTCTCCATACACTAACAGGATATCCACTAGTTCACTGTTGCTATACATTTTTTTCAAATTTATCTACTCTTTCAATACCATCTACGAAATCAGACTAGGTAAAATAAAAATAAGGCATTACACCAGGTACCTACATAATAACTAATTAATAAATGATTATTTGTAGGCTAGGCAGTGTTTATACTTTTATTTCATTAGTAACATAGTTATAGATAATTAAATGTACTATTAAACCAGTGACACTAAAAATATTCGCTAGGAATGAAATACCCAACTTTTTACGAATTTCAAAATAGTATATATTTGTTCTATAATCAGTATATCAAATTATATATGTCATTAAAGTTTCGTGCAGGGGTATAGGAACACCCTGTATATATTCTGACTACAAGTTGATACTATTTTCAAAAGAAGTCGAATAATCAGAATAAACCTGTAGAAAAATAATTGAGACAATTTAATAAATGATATGTTGCATAAAGTATGAAAAAATCTGTTTGTCTATCATTTCCGAAAAAATGTCATCAGTTTTGCATACCACTTTAATTCAAATTGTCGTAGATTTTAAACATCCGGTAAGTTCTATGCGAATATCATAATTTAATAAACATTGTCATAAATACTGCAAAGTTGATTTGAACGTCTTGTTAGCCATAAATACTCGTATAATTCAATAAGTCTAAGTGCAAATACTTCCATCAAAGAATAGAGTTAACGTTTACGAGTTTAGACAAAACAAAAGGATGTTTTTGTCAAACCTTTGCGGCAAACTTCTATCGCTAAGTAGCAAAACAGAGCTTGAACTTTCCTCTTTACAAGGTGTAACGTCCGCAGAATTGCGCAAGGTTGCCAAATTGTGATTCAATCTCCATTGCAGGGCGGTCGTCGCTCGTGGTTTTAAAACATATTTAACAAACTTTCCACCCCGGGCAGAATCTTATTAGAGCCTTCTTAGCGTTCTTACGAAAACAAAGTAGCAGTAATTTTATTGCTCCACCAAGAAAAAGAAAATGGAGGAAATAATATTTTTTAGAGATTTTTTTATGTGACGGCTTTCCTTGGGATTTAACGTCGTGAATTTTTTTGTTGATTGAGGAAGAACGATAAGTTTAAAATGTAATTTAACTTTTTTGTATACAGGCTACTTCAAATCGAAATAAGCCATTTGATATAATTATGTGTATTGAGGTATTAAGCGCCTGTTCTATCTTTGGATCGTTTATGGAGAATATATTGCCTTTTGATTGTAAATTTTATGTAAAATGAGCAAATATAAGAAAACCTCAAAAATGCAATTAATAATCTGGCGTGGGTAGTGTTACGGGAGTCAAATCCGAAGATCCCGAGTTTTAAACCCACTCAAGCTAAAAATATATGAACTACCACACGGCTACTCGCAGAGTTTGAACGCTGTACTGTAATTGGGATTAAATTCCTGTTATAAATAAATAAATAAATAATTAGAACATAAGGTGTTGTACAATATTCTAATATTTGAAAAATTATATTTTGATATTTGCATGAAGTATGGAGCCAATATGTTTGCAATCCGTTAAATCTGTACTTTTAAGAAAAATATTACATTTTCTTTTATTTTTGAATTTTCATATAATTTTCATTAACGCTTCCTACATTTTTTTTAATTCTTCAACCTATTTACATAAAAGATGGAATATTATGATGGTGATTTTCGTGAATCTTAAGATTTTGGGGTTTACAAAATAAATATATTATCACACCTTTTACCCATTACTGAGTGTAACACTTTGCCGTAGCAGGTCTCTGTTCAGTTACCGGAAGTCAAATTACGACTCATAAAGATGTTAGGGAAGGGAGAGCTACAGGGGTAATTTTAATGAAGTGAAAATTATTTGTCGGCTATGGGAATCGAACCCGTGTTTCTAAATCTAGTCCGGCTAGATATCACCCCCCATAGAGTAATTTACTCGTACTCGTGAAAATCTAATTTACCCAAATCCATTTTAGAAGAGTGCGATTTATTATTTATCATCTAGAAAATAAAGCAACTAACAAAGCTAGCTTCACAAAAATTCGTTTTTAAGTTAAATATTTTAAGATGTATTAAAACCAAATTCACTCATTGCACTTTTTAGGCTCGGACGCTCGAAAATAGTGCCTCGCTCGTCTCAACCTGAGCTATACATTATTAGGATGAGAAAAGAACAGTTTTCTACTAATTAAATTAAAACGAATGATACGACAACTAATGTTTACAATAAAGAATGTAATAAAACTATAATTAGCTAATATTATACTAAAAGAACTACTTTCTACTAATGTAAGACAAACCTACATAATTAAAAAAGCCTATGAACTATCATACTTAAATTTGAATCTAAGAGTTAAAAAATAAATTAAACTAATACTAACTATATTCTATATAAATTAATGAAAAATCTTTACTAGCAATGACAAAATAAAAGAAATAACAAAGAAATACAAATGACAGCAATGGTAAACGTATGGAGACCAACTTACTAGTAGAATATCTCAATAGTTGTTGATTCTGAAGCACTCGGAGAGAGTTCTTTTATTTATTTGCAGCTTAGTGAAATTCAAATAACTTGGGTGTAATTGTATTTATGGTTATAAGTTAAAGTTACTATAGTCTGAAATGCTCTCTTTTGTTAAGCACATCCCGTAATAACAATGATAAAGGGTTACGCTATCTAATTCTGTATATAATTTGTAAATTGTGTTTTAAGAAAATAATGAGATATTTAGTAATATGAAAATAAATTTCCATTTACAATTTTATATTAGAGTTGGAAACACCAAAACAAATAATTAATTCGAAGTAGCAATAAGAATAAAAGCTATTGAATAATTCAAAAGAGTTTGAGCAAAGAAAAGCAATTATTTTAGCGAAAAATAATAAACACAATTTCAATTTAATAGCATTGTTAGATGAACCAACGAATTCTCATTCCAGACATCCGAGAGATATTTTCTTCGTCTGCCATTTCCAAATAAATATGACAAGTACTGGGCGAAGATTTTTCGGTGTGAAAGACAGGTGTCATATTTTTCATTTCGTATATTTTTTCAATCTATTCTTCGAGCGAATAATTCAAGATTCATTACTGTTCTCCAAGGAAGGAATTTGCATTTTTTTATGGTCCCGAGTCGTAACGCAATGTCGACATTTTTCATCATTTTTAGGTTTGGAGCACGCTAGTGGGTTATTAAGTCCCTGCAGTCTGATAAATATTCCTTACAGCCCTACGGATATAAACAGTGCCAAGTTATCTGATTCCGCGTATTAAAATTCTTGTTCATTTTTTATCGGCTATAATACGAACCTAATTTGCATTTGGTTTTGTTATTTTTATAGCTGCAGTTACTACATTCTTGAAAACTATGTCGAAATTTAAATATTTTCCGGATATTTCTAATGTTTCTTTAATCAGTTTCCAGTCATTTTGTTACAAACTTTGTTAAAGCAATACAAATTTACGCATGTCATAAATTATTATTATTCATTTTACAAGACATTAAATTTTTTTAATTAAACATAAATCAAATAAATGAAGTACCATATTATCATCACTCTTTGCAGAGTTAACATTTGTGGTTTGTAATATTAGTGTAAAACAAGCTTAACAAACCGCAAGGCTCACAAGTAAACACTAATAAACTAACTAACAGGGGTACCAACATAATTTCCGGTGTAAAGGATGCCTTGTTCTGAATTTGGCAACTGTATTCAAGTATATCTTATGCCTATGTCACAACAACGGTATGGTGTACAGCAGTGGTTTCCAAACTGTGGGGCGCGCCCCCTTAAAGGGCGCGAGATTGTTTCGAGGGGAGCGCGCTATATAAAAATATAATTGAGGCTTACGAACACATTCTCCATTAACATCATAGCACACACCTGTTTCTAACTCGCGTTCACAGTAAAATTTCCCTAGTTTAACAAACAAAGCTTTAGAAATTTTATTACCTTTCGTAACATCTTATTTGTGTGAAACAGGCTTTTCCGCTGTAGATGTTTTAAAGACAAAATATCGAACTCGATTATTCGTTGAAAAAAAATGCGAGTGGCGATATTTTCAATGACGCCCCGGTTCGAAAAACTGAAAAACAAGCGCCCATTCAGCACACTCAAAAATTATGATTATATTGTATTAAATATGCCTAATTTAAATTAAATATTATTTCCAATCTTATTACTATTTTATGTTTATAAATGTTATTACATTATGTTGTTCTTTTACTATGCTGTAATAAACATAATTTTAGGTTAAGAAAAATATTTTTTATAACAAATATCTTATATAATAAAAATATTTGTTTATAGTACTTATTTTTTTGTATTCTATAAAATAAATTATTTGCGATTTTTGAAGTTAGGCTGTTATAAAAAAAATGAGGGAGGCGCGACAATTTTTTACGGAAAAAGGGGACGCCGAGAGAAACAGTTTGGAAACCACTGGTGTACAGCATGGTGTGCGATGGGTTAGAAGTAACATTTTGTCATAGTTGTGCTGCTATTCCATCGACCATTTTGTCATATGAAATTATGTTACTCATTGAACAATGAATATTAAAAATAGAATATTAATTTATTTTTGCTCTTAAATTTCGTTTGACAAAACAAAACTTCTTGTTTTGCACCGCACACTAACTCAAGTATTATTTACGTTCAAAATATATTTTTATACGACTATATATAGTAGTATTTTTCGCATATAAACCAATATATAAAGTTAGGAAGCATGATACTCATGTCCAGTAGCATCTCTTTCATCTAAATTTTAATTAATGCTTAAATGAAAAACTGAATGGAATGTTTTAAAAAAATTTCACTTAGCTTTTAATTTCGATACGATATGGTTTATATAATGAAAACCTTAAATGAAAGTAATAGCAGTGCAACTAGCAATTAGCGCATAAAGTAATTACTTAGTAATTGTTTCAGGCATTACCTCAATAAAATAGTAATGGATTTTTCAATATTCAATGATGACATTTATGTCAATAATTTGTATATTTTTTCTGATGTTTCGCTCGTAGAAAAATTGTATATATATATATATATATATATATATCTCCCTTATTTATCAACTTAGCAATTTCTTTCATATAACATGATTTATACAGCAACATGTAAACTAGTTGATAACGGATGTACGTTCATGATATCATTTCCGGTTTGTTGGTAATTAATATCAACTTTGATATTTCAAACAGAACATATTTATTATCATGAAATGCACGAAAATGGTCAAAATTGTATGTCGAAGACAAATAAACATTGCTTAAAATTGAATAGAAATATTGTAAAAATTGAATGTAAAATTAAAAGTTTATTTAAAATGAATAAAAGGCTTAATAAAGAATTTTTTATTACGAATGTGAAATATTAACTACCTGAGTAATAATAAAATATTGAACCTATATTTTTAAAAATCGTAGAATTATAGTAAATTTAATATGTAATATTCAGCTCAATAACATTTAGATTATTCGGTCAATTGGTCGAAAAGCTAAGGTAGCTCATTGTTCGACAATTTGTTTGCTCCGTGGCGGGGACATTTGTTTAATATCTTATAATCATATTATGATATCTATACTTAGTATAACGCTAGTCATCTTTCATTTATAAATGTATACTCGTAGATCTATAAACTAGAATTGAATACCGTAAAATGACACATGGCTCAGTGGTATCGAGTCGGCCTATGGATCTTGAGAACCCTGGTTCGATCCCCACAGCCGACAAACAATTTTCACCAATTTAAATCTATCTCTGTGGCTCTCCCTCCACTAATATCTTTGGGGCCGTGATTTGACGGCTGGTAACCGCACTTTACGCGAAGAAATATATCACTTACCGAGATCTGCTAAGGCAGAGTGCCACACTCAGTAATGGGTAAAAGGCGTGATGATATATTATTATTATTTATTCAAATGACACATTTTATAAATCGTTCAGCAGCTCGTCAATAAGGTTCATACACCTACATCATCAAAGATGGCGTCAATCACCTGATTGGAGGGCAAAAGCATAATTTTTCACTAATTATTTTGAATTGTAAAGGTGTTAACAGATTGTTCGTCAATATCTTTGAGATTATTTATGTGAAACCATGAGTTCTTTAATACTTTCATATACTTTGAGAGCAGTGTAAAAACTAAATATCTGTCATAAATAACACAGATTCATATTCGTCAAATAAGAAGGGTTTACGTACAGAGAAGACTTACCTCAAATAACGTACGGTAACATATACAATTATGAAATATTACAAAAGTACATATACACAAAGTGAGATTCGTGCATATTAAAATTTGAATTCATATACATATTTCAAGTATGGATGGGCGAAAGAAGTTGCCTGAAAGACTTTATATGACAGTATTTTAATTCTGGGAAAGGTTAGTACAAAACATTACTTGTATAAAAAATAACGTTCGTACTTATATTTATTTCTTGTCCTCCAAACAGCTGATGGAAGCCATGTTGTTGACATCAGCTGCACGAACATTATTCGAATTACAGGCTGCGGCGTAGCAGCGCGCTATATTTATTTTTTCGGCATCTAAAAGCTAAAAGCTAAAATGTAAACTAGTTCTGCTTCTATTTCTGTTTACAATAACCTACAAATTATAATTCGAATTGTGTTTTATTTATAGATGCATAAATCTGTAATATTCATAGTTACATATTCCATCAATTTACACCCCCACGCTTCCTACACAATTGTAACAGAATACTCATTAATGTTTATTGTAATCCGGTAGCTATCACTGACGTCACCTAGGACCAATATTGATAAAAATTCACACAATGCTATTCGCCGTTCCATTAGAGTTTTAAATTAGTGGGTGCATGTTTGTAGCGCGATACTTTTAATAATTAAATGCTAGTTCGTAAATACTGGCATTCACACGGTCGTTGTTTCGCTCCCTTGCCCCCGGGGTGTCAGACGGCAGACATGAAAAATTCAAACTTAATTACATCCAACTGAAACTACATTGTTAAATATGTAAAACGTAACATGCGCCGCGCGACCACATTTACATGTTCTGATGTTGGTTTAGTTTTTGTTCAAGTTATTATCTGCTACTGATACATCTAATTACTGGGTAGGCTTATTTAATTATTGAAGTGCATCAAATTTTTACATACTGTTTATTTAATTAAGCACTAGAATCTATATACAGATTTCATTATTTAGAGTTCTGAGACATATAATAATCATAAATATAAGAAATATGAGAATTTATATAAATAAATAAATATATCATCATGCCTTTTACCCATCACTGGGTGTGTCACTCTGCCTAAGCAGATCTCGGTTAGTGATATATTTTTTCGCGTGAAGTGCGGTTACCAGCCGTCAAATCACGGTCCCCAAATATATTAGTGGAGGGGGAGCCACAGGGGTAGATTTAAATTGGTGAAAATTGTTTGTCGGCTGTGGGGATCGAATCAGGGTTCTTAAGATCCACAGGCCGACTCGATACCACTGAGCCACCTACCCTACAACTGTAATGAAGTACAAAAATGAAAAAAATAATAAAACATGAAAGTATTTGTGTCTAAAAAAAATTTTATTAATGGGAACACCAAGTAGTTGATAAATATATAAATAATATTAACTATAAAATTTAAAAATAATAATTGTAAATAAATTAATATCTGATCTATGAAAAATAGAATGATAACATATTTAAAAATTTTAAAATTTTAAGAAATGTGTTTATTAAAATTTAATTAGAATTTTAAGTACGTACCTATTTAATCATTATACAGTTAAACTAAACTTGTTCCTAAACTTATAACGTTTCGAATATAAATTATGTCCATTTTCAAAACAAATATTAAATTGTATAAAATTATTATTATTAGTTAATGGAGGGGGAGCCACAGGGGTAGATTTTATTTGGTGAAAATTGTTTGTCAGCTATGGTGATCGAACCAGGGTCCACAGGCCGACTCGATACCCCATATATAAATTATTATATTTATGATTATTAATTACACGTATTTGCATTATTTATGTTTAAGATATATAATGAAATATTGATTTCTCAGCAAAAATGTTCTACATTTAGTCGTATTTTGTTCAGAGTTTTAATCAATTTATCTAATGTTTGATATAATAAACTGTTAAAAAGGAAATTTGTTTATCTAGATGAAAATATTAAACTTCTACAACTTTCATTTGAAGCACTTTACTTTGAAATAAAATGATGGAAAATTAATTTCGAATGTTCCAAATCCATGGCCTGGTTTTTGTATTATTTATGGTATTTATTTGAATGTTATTAAAGCATAATGTTTTGATATTTTCTATTTCAAATCATGTGTGGTATTAAATTAAATCACTTATACTATTTAAATTGAGGAAGTCCTTTGTTAAAATATTTCTGATTTTGTTGGACTTTAGTCCACAAGACAGGTAAATACAGAATCATAAATTACTTTACTTCTGGCCGAGATTTTCTAGCGTTTTGAATAAATTGTTTGTACCTCTAGCAGTAACGGTTATTTGATCAAGATAATTGAAAACTGAAGCTTCAGCAATGATGAAATTATCAACAAGTATGAGATTATATTATCGAAATATTTACAAACTTTTTCTAAACGGAAATTGAATATTGGTTTTAATAATGATAAAAGTTTAATTAAAACAACTACTATCATTAAACAGCAAAAGTTAAAACGAAATTCGAAATTCGGTAGATATTTATAGCTTTTGAGTTGTAATTTTGTCCACACTCAAAACTTTCTAAAATGTCAATTAAAATTGTAAGAAAATTTAACTTTTAAAATAAACAAAAAGTACTCGATTTATTCATTTCTAGAAGGACATCTCCACTATAAAAGGTATACGCGATCATTTTGGTCTTCAAACAGCTGTGTCTCCGTATTTAGGCACATGTTTATATGATCTCTTCCTAAAATATTTACTATTCTTTCTGAATCACTCTGTATAATACTGTAACATAACACTCATTTAGTACAAATAAGGAATAGTTTCGAACCTCCCGATTGTTTTAAAATTGAAGAATAATAAATAAAGAAAAAGTATTTGTTTAATGTAGAGAAATTAAAGGGAATATACTATAAGACGTACTGATTATAGAACAAAAAGAATTTTTTTAAATTCGCTAAATTATACATAGATTAACATTTTTAGGGCCACTTAATTGTACATTCTATTAATACGTATCAAAGCTCTTGTACAACAAATTGAAAAAATGAGATATTTTAACATTTAATTACAAAATAAACAAATGAAGTAAAATATATTATTATAATAACATGGAATATACGCAAAATATGCGTATGATAAAATAAAATAAAGTTCTGATTTGTTATTTCTTCTGAGTTCTCTCTATATAATAGTATAATTATTTAATCCTTTATGTTTATTCATATTTAATTTTTGTTATTAAATTTGTAATAAGCGGCCCCTGGCTAAATCTCGTATTTGTGATTATATAAATAAACATATACTATTATTAGGTTCATTGTAATACTTCTTAATTACCAGGATAATCGGAGTTATGCTCGGTCTCTATTAAAAAATAAGTATTTTGGTTGGTTTAGAACATAAAATAGACAAAGAAATATTATGCGAATTTAGAACAAACAGAAAAATTATAAAATAACTCTTTGCTATTTCTTTACCAACCCTACGCATCTCAAGCAGAAACATGGACTTAGCCATTAAATATTATTAGTACTAAATTAGAATTGTTAAAAAAACTTTTTGAAATCATAGTTATAGAAAATACACTTTTAACTGAAAGTATTTTAATATATTTTGAAACAAAAGTGTATTTTCTGTAAATTTAATTTATAACTAAATCAAAACTTAATTCATATTCGTCACAATAAATATGTAACCTAATGTCACAAATTTTTATATTTAATTTCTACCGTTACAATATATAGAGAATAAAATTAGTTTATTGATTTAGATTCAGAATTTTAAGCTCTACTCGTATTGCAAGCTTTTATATCTAAAATAATTTGGGAAGCTATGCGCACGGAAAATCTGTTTTTCCATGTTAAACGTCTATGGTCCAGTTTTTTGTGATACACCCGATATATATTTCATACATTTTAAAACTTTATGAACAATACGATCTACAAAAATAACCATACAAATAAAATATTTTCAAACCATCTAACATTTGGCATCGTACATTTTCCGTTGTCAAATATTTCTAAATTATTTTACAATAATGCTTCTCAAATTTTTTTGTATCACCGCCCTTCTTGATTGTAGTTTTTAGTAGTTTCGTATATATAGGAATCTTACTACAAAAAGTAAACATTTTTTTAGCTCACCAATAAGAAGTTGAAATGCCAAGTAATGCGTTCAAAGATCATTTTTCCTGCCGGTTTAAACCGATTTTCAAAATAATTTTTTTATTTTCATCTGCCTTTTTTATATAAAATTAGTAATAGCAATGTTTTTCAAAAACAATAATCCTAACAATATCATGAATCGAAATAACATTTGCAATTAACCGAAACAATATTTACAAAAATTTCACGAAACAAAACATCATTCCGGTTTGCTCCGATACATTTTACTATTATTAAAAAAAAATGTAAAAGCTATTTATTGCACTTTTTCATTCTTTACAAACAAACAAAATAATATAACTACATACATTATTATTATACAAATTAACTTATAGTTAGTAAGGTATTCATTACTTAATAAGTCATATTAATATAAATAATTAATATTTTGTCAACGGCCATGGCTCAACTCGTTGGAACTGATCTATGCGACAACGCGAGTTAAGCAACATTGCACGCGGGGAGTATTTGGATGGGTGACCGTCCAGAGAAACCCGCGTTGCTGTTGACTCTAAGATCTAAAACGCAGGATCAGGGCGTAATGGTGGCAAATGACCTTAGCAGTTGGTCCACCAGAAAGCCAAAAATGAAAAAATAATATTTTAATATTTGGTCTGACTTTTTCCTTATTATATCTATCAACCCCTACCATTGACCGTCATGCCTGACGCCACTTGGATAATTTAAATGCCACCCAGTGAGCGATATCACAATATACTTTAAATAAAAGTAGTGCATTATTTCAACTATTTTTCTTTAATATAATTTAAAAACTTTAGTATATGGACATAAAAACGAACTTGTTATACCTAAGCATAAACTTAAACTAATGTTAAGTAATCCCATAATAATTGGGACAAGGCTATACAACGCCTTGCCCTCTAAACTGAAGGGCATAGTCTCAAATAAAGTTTTTTGTAAAGAAGTAAAAGACTATTTAATTAACAAGGAATACTATGACGTAAATGAATTTTTGACAGATAAAGTATTGTAAATCATATTTTATATTATTGTATGCATACCTATATGTAATTATTCTCTGACTTGCCTTATACCAAATGTATTGGTTACTGTGGTTAAATAAAGTATTAAATAAAGTATACTATATAAGATAATTATATTTTCAATCTAAATTATTTTGGAAATACTGTTCACATAACATTATTCGAATTCTTCCATCAGAATTTTTGTTAGGTTAATTAAGTTTATTCTCTAATTTGCTTCCTCATTAATCAGGTACAAAAGGTTAAAGGTATTACTTCTGCACCAATTCCAAAGCAACCAAAAAATTCTCGGTTTGTGGTTACATTTACTCAACAAAATTACGAGCGAAAAAACTCGAGATTAGATGTGAACAAATCGAGCGTGAAACCTCGGCAATATTATGAACTCTGCTTGAAACGGCGAACGGCTTTATTAAGAATCGGGTGGTTTCAGCAACGTTCAAGCAATTTCAAGCAACTTCAGCGGCTGAAACGTGAAGCTGAAATACTGAAATGTGAAGCGTTGCAACGGCTCATACCCGGGAATCAATATTGCACCGAGAACATTCAGTTTATGTACTGAAATGAGCGAAATGTCTTAGATAGCTGTGGGATGTTAGTTGTTCTCTGATCCTTTGTTCACGTAGTTTAGTTGAGAGTTGAGGAATAATACATGATGCAAATGGAGGTCGACAGAGAGGAACTGGTTCAAAATATCACAACAAGCATTGTATCATTTGTGAGTAATTTATACATCACGATAGATGCTACTACGGTCACTTCCTGTCAAAAAGATTTTGTGGAAATCTAGATTCAAACCCCAATTTATTTGGATATAAAACTAAAATTACGTAAAACATACAATTGTAAGTTAATACTTATGTGAGAAGTCAACATTTAAATGGTTATTTGTGCATTAACAGCGTAATGTGATTCTTTGTTACTCGAGAACGCCTTCGGCTCGCGCTGCAATAGTGTATTGCATCTTAAAATTATTAAAAAAGTATAGGTGTTTAGTTTCCGGTCTGCAGGACCATCAAAATGATTGTGGATGCGCCTGAATACGCGTTTTTCTCAATGAAACGAAAATAGTGTGCAACAAAGCGTTTATTTACAACTATTTACACCACCGATAAAATAACACAAGTTATAATTAATAACAACAATAGCTAATGTTAACTTTAGGCTGCGTACGACACTCAGACGTTGGCTTGTCTCTATGAAAACTCAAAAGTGAACTGAACTTGAACTGACTCTCATGGTCTCTCTAGAAATTACGCGTCAACCCGATGGGGGTAGCTAGCATATCATTGGCAGTTCCAGTTTGAAAAGCAATACCACTGGACGGCAATGACGCCACTTTGAGCGAATGAAATCCTTGCAAGTGTGAAATCCCAAAACCTTGGGATTTCGGGGAACGTCTGAGGGTCGCGCGCCTGATGGTATTCAGGCTGGATAAGTCCAGCCATAACTGTAAAATGTACCGTTCGCTTAATCCTCTTAACTATACAGTTATTAAATGTTATTGCTTCTTGGTCTCTAACATAGACCGGGAAAGCCAACAAAGTGAACACCTGGCTTTCCTGGAAACACAAACATACCGGCCACCTTGAAAGACTTCACTTTCAAAACCTACGATTGCACTGAACTACACGCACTACACTTGAATGCCCTCTTCCAAGGACAGGGGTGCTAGCTTCGTGACCGCACGCTTGGTGGTGGATCCGCTGGGGAGCCGTACTGTTACGGCCCGGGTGATGCCATCGATGCCGGGGTGGACCTGGTGGATTCTCCCGAGCTGCCAATGTTGCGATGGTGTGTTGTCCTCCTTGAGCAGCACCAGCTGACCTGGCCGGGGCGTTGTGGATCCTTGCTTCAACCACTTACTCTTTTGCTGCAAGTGAGTAAGGTATTCGATGGACCACCTCTTCCAAAAATGTTGCTTGAGCAGCTCGATATGCTGCCACCGCGATAGCCGTGGTACTGGTAGATGTTCCAAACTGGGTTCTGGTATAGAGTCCAATCTGTTTCCAATTAGGAAATGGGCTGGAGTGAGGCAGGATAAATCATTTGGGTCGTCGGACATAGGAGTTAGAGGGCGTGAATTTAAAATGGCTTCTATCTGTGTCACCAACGTATATAATTCTATGTAGGTCAATTCGGCGTTATAGGCTACACGTTTTAAATGATGCTTGAACGACTTCACTGCCGCTTCCCATAATCCTCCAAAGTGGGGAGATCTTGCTGGAATGAAGTGCCAATTCATGCCCGTACTGCTTCCGAAGTCCTGAAGCCTTGCGCTTTCCTCGCGAAACATAGTTGCCAGTTCCTGCAACTCTCTGTTCGCGCCGACAAAGTTTGTTGCGTTGTCGGAGTAAATATTAACCACCCTGCCTCTACGAGCTACCAGTCGTTTCAAAGCTGAAATGAATGCCTCGCTCGTGAGGTCATGGGCCAATTCAATATGCACAGCCTTTGTGGCTAAGCATACAAAAACTACGGCATAAGTTTTTATTATTTTCTTTGTCCGACGCTGCCCTTCTCGTACTAAAAAGGGCCCAGCGTAGTCAACGCCTATGTTGGTGAAAGGTCTGCACGGCTCTACACGCACCGCTGGCAATTGACCCATAATGTGTTGCATTGTTTTTGGACGGCTACGGTTGCATACGATGCATTCGTGTAATTTTTTCTTTACCGCGTTTTTTGCAGCGATTATCCAGTACCGCTCTCTGATAGCTGCGAGTGTGCCTTGTGGACCAGCATGCAGTTGGGACTTGTGTACATGCTCTATTACTAGTCTGCTGTAGTCATGATTTGCAGGCAGCAACATAGGATGCTTGGTGGAATACGATAGTTGCCTCGCACGTTTCAGCCGCCCACCCACTCGGATTCCTCCTTCTTCATCTAAGAATGGTGATAATCTCCGTAGTTTACTTGAATTCGCAATTTGTTTTCCTTCCGTTAACGCCTTCATCTCGCCTGGAAATGCTTGCGCTTGTACCATGCGTACCAGTTGCTTGTCTGCTCTCTCCAGCTCCTCCGACGTTAACGGGCCGTTGTGGGTTTTGATTGTGGACTCGGTCTTTTTTCTACATTTGTTTATGAAACGTAAACAATAGGCTGTCACCCGTTGCAGTTTGTTTAACCGGGAAAATTTTACAAATAATTCTGGCGTTTCCTGTATACTGGTGAATGCTTGTACATCTTTCTTCATCTCCAGCTCACCAATTTCTTCATGTGTAGGCATTTCTGCTGGCCAAAACCTTCTTGGTTGCGTTAAAAATCTCGGTCCATTCCACCAAAGCTGGTTGTGAATCAACTCACTGGCTCGCTGACCCCGGGATATGACGTCCGCGGGATTGTTTGCTGTACCAATGTGCCTCCAATTCTCTGCCATGGTTAGCTCCTGAATTCTGCTCACTCGGTGGGCGATGAACGTTTTGAATTTCCTGGATTGCTGGTTTATCCACGCGAGCGTTATGGTGGAATCGCTCCAATAAACCGCTTTGTCATATTTGGGTATAACGTTCTGCAATATTTTGTCCATTGCCTCACTGAGCAGAACAGCGGCACATAATTCAAGTCTTGGTAGGGTCGTCGCTTTGAGAGGTGCTACCCTGGATTTTGCATACAACAAGCTGCAGCTGTACCCGGTGTTGTCGTTGCCTGCCTTGATGTATATGCAACAACCATATGCTTTCTCCGAGGCGTCGCAGAAACCATGTACCTCGATGACTTCCGAGTTGTTCTCTTGTATCACTCGTCGTGGAATATCAAAGTGCTGTATTTGCTGTACGTCTTTTTGATAATTTCTCCATGCTGTGTATATTGTCACTGGTACTGACTCGTCCCAATTAAGCTTACATTGCCAAATTTCTTGCATGAGTATTTTCGCTATTACGATCACAGGATTGATGAGGCCCAGTGGATCAAACACTTGGGCGATACTGGACAATATGCTCCGTTTCGTGATTGTTCGGTTGAATATTTTCGTTGGTGCCGAGAATTTGAATATGTCGCTCGTAGGCTGCCACTGCATTCCCAAGGTTTTGACGCTAGCATTTTTATCAAGCTGCAAGACGAGATTGCTTGTTTCTTCCGCTTCGAGGTCGCTGAGCAGGCTCGGTTCGTTCGACGACCACTTCCGCAGATTAAAGCAACCTTTGTCGAGGATGCTAGTAACCTCCAATTGTATCTGCCGCGCCTTTTCGATGGAATCTGCACCTGTCATCATGTCGTCAACATAAAAATCCCGGCGCACGATTTCCGCTCCAATTGGATTCCTTTCTTGATCTTCTTGTGCGGCTTGCATCAAACACCGGGTGGCTAAGTATGCTGCTGGAGCAGTACCATATGTTAGGGTTTTTAATTCATATGTTTCAATGCAGTCGTCTGTGTTGTTGCGCCATACTATTTTTTGCAATGCTGTTTGTTGCGGGTTCACCAGGATTTGCCGGTACATCTTCTCAATGTCAGCAATTAGCACATACTTGTGAATTCTGAATCTTGCTAAGGTGTATATTAGTTCCTGTTGCACTACAGGACCCGGAAATAGAATGTCGTTTAATGAAACGTGACTTCTTGATTTCGCAGATCCATCGAAAACAACACGCAGCTTTGTTGTAGTGCTGTCCTCGTTCAACACTGCATGATGTGGTAGAAAAAACTCCTGGTTCGATTTATCTTCATGCTGCACTGGCTCGGCTTTCTTCATATGTCCCAGTTGTTGATATTCTTCCATGAATTTCGAATATTCAGAATGCAATCCATCGTTTTTTGCAAACTTACGCTCCAGATTGCAGAAACGCTTTATTGCAAGCTGCTTGCTTTCTCCCAATGCTAATGCATCCGGCCTAATGGGAAGTGTGACAATGAAACGGCCTTCTGAATTTCGTTGGACGCCTTTCTTGAATAAATCCTCGCAATATTTGTCATCTGCATTCAGCATACGTTCTTGTGTAACTTCTTCTAGGTTCCAAAATCGTGTCAATCTTTCGTCAATGGTTTTAGTGGATAAAGCGCATGAAATTCTGCTGTTACCTCCATTGCAGTTAACGATTTTGCCTGATGCTACCCAACCAAACTGCGTCTTCTGCCAATACGGCTGGGATTTGTTGACTGGCTGAATTTGCCCCAAACAAAGAAGTTTATAAAATGCTTCCGCGCCTATTAATAAATCTATGCCGCTGGATATGTTAAATTCAGGATCTGCCAATTTGATTGAATTTGGAATGACAATACTCGACTTGTCAAATGAAACGGTTGGTAATTTGTTTGTGATCGTGGGAGCTATTAAGCACTGTAAATCCAACTCAAAACTATTATATCTTGACTTTATTTTTAGGTTTGATATCTGTTTAATATTGCAATTCGTGCCGCTAATTCCACTCACTGCCACTGATATGGGTTGAGTTTCCAAGCTGAGCTTATTCGCGAAATCCTGCGTGATGAAATTTGACTGTGAGCCACTGTCTAGTAATGCTCTCCCTATGTGTATGTTGTTAAGATGATCATAAACGATGATTAATGCTGTTGATAGTATAACTTGCGATGATGTTTCGTAGTTGGAGATAGCACTTGAAGCCGCTATGCTAGTGCTTGCTATTGGGTCTTGCGATTGTGGTCTTGTGGTGGAATCCTGATGCAAAAGTGTGTTGTGCAAACCCTTACAGCTCTTGCAGTGTGATGCCTTGCAGTTGCTAGCTCTATGTCCCGAATGTAAACAATTGAAACAAAGGTTTTTTTCTTTTACTTGGTTTCGTCGCACTGCTATTGAGTTAGTGAGAAATTTGTTGCATTGAAATACATAATGATTTTCCTCGCAAATAGGACAACATATTTGCGAAGCCACGTGTGCCGAGGATCGATTACTTATTGTCTTATGCTGCGTTCTCCCGCCCGATGTATTTATATTGACTTGTTTATTAGGGGTCATTGCTTCTAACATCTGACATCGTTGCGTTAAAAATTCTTTGAGTTTCTCGAAGGTGGGCGGTACGGTACCGCTGATGCTTTTTTCCCATTCGTGCTTGCTGTTAAAATCTAATTTGCTGGTAATTAAATACACCAATAATGAATCCCACTGCTCCGTCGGTTCTTCAAGTGCCGTTAATGCGCGGACATGTGTGGAGGTCGCGTTTGACAATTGCCTTAATGAGGAAGATGAATCAAGTTTGACGGCTGGTAGCTCAAATAACGCCTTAACGTGATTCTGGATGAGCAAGCGTTTATTGTCGTATCGTGAAATAATTAATTCCCATGCTGCCTTGTAGTTTTTAGAAGCCACTTGCAAAGACTCTATAACCTTCGATGCTTCTCCACGTAGAGTTGACTTAAGATAGTAATATTTTTGAATATCCGTTAGTGAATCATTGTTGTGTATCATTGAGCAGTATAAATCGTAATATGAAAGCCATTGATCGTAATCGCCAGCGAATGGTTTAATTTCTACCTTTGGTAATTTTACATGAGTTTGCCCGTTACTAGGATTAGAATGATTTGATGTACTGGGAACTGATGTGATTCTACCCAAGCGTTCCTGAGCCTCATTGATGAGCGTGAAATATTTGTCTTCAAAACATTGCCTTTCTTCATTTTCTAATTCAGTTGCATCTAAAATTTCAATTTGAGTTTGCATTTCCTCGAATTCCGAAAGAAGAGCCAGAGCTCTCTCTAACCGTAGCTTTAAAATTCCAGAATTGCTGTTTGTTTCATCAGACTCAAGAAACGTCTTGAATCTGGTCAGTTGACCTTTACATGCAGTGCGTTTTGCCTTAAAGTGCTCCAGTTCCGTTTGATTGGCTGGCATTTTGATGCAAGCCTTAGTGACGCAATAGGTTCAAGGAAATATAATTGCGAAATAGGAGGAAAATTTGGAAACAGACTCACCCTCGGGATTGTTGCCTGAAGCCCCGTTGTTTCTCTGATCTGCTGACCCGGGTGATGCGCATGTGCCGAGCTGTCGCGTGCCGTTTGATGATATTTGTTGATGCTGCTGCGTGCTGCCTAAGATGCCTGACCTGATAACACTTGCTGTACACAAATCACTATGACACACTCACAAATCCGGCTCGAAGGACCATAAAAATGTTTAGTTTCCGGTCTGCAGGACCATCAAAATGATTGTGGATGCGCCTGAATACGCGTTTTTCTCAATGAAACGAAAATAGTGTGCAACAAAGCGTTTATTTACAACTATTTACACCACCGATAAAATAACACAAGTTATAATTAATAACAACAATAGCTAATGTTAACTTTAGGCTGCGTACGACGCTCAGACGTTGGCTTGTCTCTATGAAAACTCAAAAGTGAACTGAACTTGAACTGACTCTCATGGTCTCTCTAGAAATTACGCGTCAACCCGATGGGGGTAGCTAGCATATCATTGGCAGTTCCAGTTTGAAAAGCAATACCACTGGACGGCAATGACGCCACTTTGAGCGAATGAAATCCTTGCAAGTGTGAAATCCCAAAACCTTGGGATTTCGGGGAACGTCTGAGGGTCGCGCGCCTGATGGTATTCAGGCTGGATAAGTCCAGCCATAACTGTAAAATGTACCGTTCGCTTAATCCTCTTAACTATACAGTTATTAAATGTTATTGCTTCTTGGTCTCTAACATAGACCGGGAAAGCCAACAAAGTGAACACCTGGCTTTCCTGGAAACACAAACAATAGGTTTTGAAAATAAACTCGTTCCATCAACTGTCAATATAAGTTTCTGTTTTGTTTGTATCCCTGGTAACTATGTAATATCTTTTTCGCGCGTTGCCATTGGAAACGCGCGCATTTCACGTCTTTTCGCGCGTTGCTATTGGAGACGCGGAAAAAAGATATTTTTCGATTGTTGCACAGAAAACGTCATTTTTACAATGACAAATGAGAGCGTAATTGTCAACTTTTCATAGCAATCGTTGAAAAAGTATTTTTTCTACGACCACTTAATAATCTGCTCATTGTATGTTTGTTGTTGCTAGGGAAATGAGATACATTGCAAGCATCGCGCGAAATGAATTTGTTTTGTAAGTATTTCAGTACAGGTCATTTGATTTCAGTACAGATGCAACTTCCTTCTAAATTACACATGAATATAAAAAAGTATGCGTAAAAAATAAAATAGACTTAAATTAGAGAATTATTATTATTTATTGTTAGTTATATTAAATGTAATGTTTTGACAATTATTTTGATCATTTCATCAGTTCATAAATAATTTATATGTTACCTTATATTTTTCTCGATTTTTCGGGTAATAAATTTATTATGTTATTTTTACGGCCTCTAATATATTTGGTGGTGTTAATTCAAGATTCTCGTCGCTATTTTTACCTCACAAAACAAAATATTGACTGACGTTTCTAAAAACCGAACTGTTATTTAATTTTTGTTACGTTGCTACGATACTAATTTAGGATTGACAGACATTGGAATGGTGAAATCGGCCGTTACTAGGATACTTATTTAGAATTTTCAAATATTGGAATGATGAAAGCAGGACAAATTTATTGTTAAAATATAAATTAATCAGGGAACAATACTGTAGTCGTAGAAAAAGTATAGTGTACAACTCGCATGGAATGTCCATTTCATCAAACAATAACTTCTTTTGTTTCACGGCTTACCTGTAGTTTTATTTTCCATATTAAACATGTTAATTTTTTTTAACTTTGTGACCTTTTAGGTATAAAAACATGTTACATCGTAGAAACGGAAATATTTAGAAATATTCATTGCAAAAAGTACTCCATTACATTTAAGACAATATAACTTTAATACCCCTGCTACATCCCCCAAATAATTTTATTTTATTAACCATACTATTATGTACCCTTCTTTGTATCAGCCAGTGTATTTATTTTTCTTTAAAGTTATTAGTTAACCAGTAAAACTGATTGGTTGTTGAAAAAACTCACCCTATATAGCTAAAACAACCGAATTTATTACTACATAACAAAGAATTTAACTCCTAAGCCTTAATCAAAGAATCAAATCTAGATACGTATTTCGAGAACTAAGTTCTCATCCTCAGTAGAAAAAGTCAAGTTTACACGATTTGTGAAGTCAACGATCAAGATAGAATCCAATTTGCCCAAACGGGATATAGGTACCTATTTAAACTAATCCGAAGCAATTGACCGTGTCCAAGAAATTGATAAGCATAACGCTTAAAGTCAACTAAAAACGAATTATCTAAGAAATCAAACAATTTGCTGTTAGGTATTGGACGCAGGTCAGATGTTTATTTTTAAATTTGTTCATACTCTCAAACGCGTCTAATTATTTAATGCTATTTACCGTCTTTAGTAATTTTAAATTGTCAGAGTTGATGTTATAGTTATTATAAAAAATATGTTCCGCAACGCCCAATTTTTCCGGATTACCGTATTTAACGTAGTTTATATGTTCTTTAAATCTTGTTGTTCTTGCTTTTGTTTTGTCCGATATCAAGTTTATTACAATCATTACACAAAATTTGGTAAATTTCCAAATTTTGACGGCATTCAATCTTATCTTTAGGATTCTCTAGTAATTCTTTAAGTTCTGAGGATGAGAACTTAATTCTTGAAATACGTGTCTAGATTTGATTCTTTGTTTAAGGATTAAATTCTTTATTAGTTAGTTTTTAGCCTTGGTTTTTTTTTACATTTATTTTATATTACTAACATATAAGTGTTAAAGGTACAAATAACAATTATATTACATTAAAATTTGGATGGATGATGTTGAACAATAACATATTGAAGTATTTAGTTTTCAAGTTAAATTTTAAGATGTTTTAATATATTTTACTAAAGTTTATAATGTCTGTCTTTAGGCTTACATTGTGTGTTTGTTAGCATCTCCAATGTTAAACGCTTATGGAAATTATAATCGCTGTCCAAAATGCTTGTATTGTCAAAATTAAAATTATGTTTGTTTGATCAAGTAATGTACCTTTTCCGCCTGCTACAGTTTCTTTTATACTCATCCTGCCTTGTTTGCAAGTATTTTTTGGTCTGTCCAGTGTATTGTGCATTACAGTAAATACTGGAAATTTTATACGTATATACGAATATTATTCTCATAGATATTTCGGTGTTTTGGATTTTAATTTTGTAAAGAAATTACCTACTGTTTTGGTTTATTTAAATGCAGTTTTAATATTTAAATTATTGCGAAATTATTTTTTTTAATTTGGATGCAATGCCATCTATCAAGTATCAAATAATACCTGATTGATCAACTTACATCATTTTGCGTCTTCCTATTGTTATTGTCCCCATTAGTTGAGGTTACATTGTTTTGTTTAATGTTTTTATATTGATAATATTAAATAAAGAAAAGGCTTCAGAATTCAATATTTTTATAAAATATTTATTTGTGGACTTTTCGAGCTAAAATATTAGCTCATCATATAATACCAACATATAAATTTACACCATGATACCTCGATTAATTATCAAACTGATGCGTATAATAATTTAAAATATGCTCATAATTTTTTAGGGAATTTAACAATTTAATTTTTATATATTTTATTTTAATTATTTATTTTTTATTTTTTTTATTTTTCATATGTATCTTTTTTGTTATTATTGACATTTTACAAATATTGTTTTATATTTTTACGTTTTTTAAAGGTTTGACATTTTGTATAATTTGTTAGTTTTATATTATAATTATTGTATTTATATTTTAAAGTGCTGATGATGAGCTAATATTTTTGCTCGAAACGTCCACAAATAAATATTTTACAAAAACATTGGATTCTGAAGCCTTTTCTTTATTTGATATTATTATATAATTGAATCCTTTTTATAATGATATAAGTAATAAATAATTTATGATACTCATTTTCTTTAAGTTAAACAAATAATTTTTGTCTTAAAATCGCGGAGTCGAGCTGTTTTACAAAAGTAGATCTAGAACTAAACTTTTAAGGTTACTGGGCAAATATAAAAACGTCATTAAATAGTGCCATGAAAACCAAAGATAGATATAATAGGTATGGCTGAGCTTACAACAATCGGTGATATTTTTCGTTGTCAATTATAACAGATAATTTGTCAATTGTGACAGATAATTAATTTCAAATTTATGATTTTGAATCTTATCAATCATTGTAACATTTAAACGGTATGCTTTCAACGACCACCAAAATAATTCTATTTGAACTAATTACTTTTATTTCACTAAAAAAAGTCCTTCTAAATTCAACAATCGATGATATTTTTTGTTGTCAATTATGACAGATAATTACCTAATTAATTTCAGACATGTTTTTTTTTCTTTGCACGAAATGATGCCACTCTTTTTAAATCGGTCTATATTTTAAAATTGTTCGAATGCGAATCCATAATTATTATTATTATTATTTCGCTTTATTTTTGTCGTACTAAATGCCTTTTTACTTCCTTGTACGAAGTAAAGGAAGTATTGTAATCGCGAAAATTTTCAACGGAAATAGGTGTTTTGGCCCTCCCTGAATCCATTTTGACTAATTTCGTCATGCCGTCTGTACGTACGTACGTTTATAAATGTATAATTACATTATTACTTCCTTGTACGAAGTAAAGCATTTTGATCATCCCTGAATCCATTTTGACTAATTTCGTCGTGACGTCTGTACGTACGTAAGTACGTATGCATCTCGCATAACTCAAAAACGGTAAGCCGTAGAAAATTGAAATTTTATATTTAGGACTGTTATAACATCTAGTTGTGCACCTCCCTTTTTGGTCATTATACAAGTAGCGGAAGTGGTACTTTACTTGAAGCCTATAATAGATTTTCATGAAAAACTATATTCAAATATAATTTAAAACTTTCCAAATTTGGTATATAAGACTACTATATCAATGTAAATAACATAATAAATTTTGGTTAAAATAGACTAACCGGAAGTGGCACATTACATGAAGCTGCTAACAGTTTTCCTTGAAAAAAATGGTATTATTTTAATTTTAGAAATGAATGCTGCATATAAAAGTTTTAGAGAATTAAATTCTGCGTCTAGCACATTAAGAATTATTAAATTAGCCTTTTGTATAAGCGAGATATCTAAATTTAAAAATTATATATTTCTTGTTTTTTGTAATTAAGTTTGCTATGGATTAGAACAAAAAATAAGAAGAAATTTAAAAATTTCATGTCAATGTAAAATTACGTCAAATATGTGCATTAAAAAATGTAGGTATAGTATAATACGCGTACAAGGAAGTCATGTGGTGACCACATCCGATTTTTAATTTCCAGTTTTATGAACGATAAATTAATTTACTTCCAAAATAAATAAAATTTATTCATTCAAATGATAATTTGCCATAAAATAAATTAAATTGATTCGAATTTGTTGATTTAAACAAATTTGCTTCAAAAATAAATTTATTCTGTTCTCTATAAAACAGGGTTTTAATGTATTATTTCGGTAAATAGTGAAAAAAGGTGTATTTTTCATGTATTTTACAAAATAAATAGCTACCATTTCAAATTAATTACATTATTTTTATCAATGAATGATGAATTTCTACTTTTTTGTGTTCTAGTAGGGTAGGTGAAATATATTTCCTATATTTATTTGTACTCCCACACATATTCAGGAGTGAACAGACCCGGATGGTTATAGAACCAATCAACTTATGGGACCATACAAATAGTTAAGTGTTACAGTTAAAGCTCTTCTGACACGTTAAATTTCTCAATTACTTACTTACTAACTACGAACCTAATTGCAATGACAGTACAGGGAGCCTACAACTTATATTGGGATTCGTGCCACTCTATTACAATCTTTTTTATAAAAATGAAGTTGCTTGGTAGATGCAGAGAGATCAAGTTTAACTATTTGGACTATACACTATTTTTGTCATTAATTGTCTGGTATCATCATATACTCAATGGGGTAGGTGGCTCAGTGGTATCGAGTCGGCCTGTGGATCTTGAGAACCCTGGTTCGATCCCCACAGCCGACAAACAATTTTCACCAATTTAAATCTACCCCTGTGGCTCCCCCACCACTGATATCTTTGGGGCCCGTGATTTGACGGCTGGTAACCGCACTTCACGCGAAGAAATATATCACTTACCGAGATCTGCTTAGGCAGAGTGCCACACTCAGTAATGGGTAAAAGGCGTGATGATATATTTATATTTATTTATTTATATACTCAATTTATTTTTCGGTCAATAAAATTGGTTTAAATTTTTGTTATTACCAAAAATGAATATTGAAAATTCTCTAAAACATGTACTTAATATTCAAAATGTGAATGACAATCATAATAATATGTATTTTACTTGAATCAGTTTCAGCTGTAAACATTGTGCTACAGGCGCGTATACAAAGGGTTGAGAACATGGGGTTTAATGCTCCCTTCCCATTTAGAATAAACAATATCAATTTCCGCTACACTTTAATGAGCGAAGTTAACAGTCCTCCATTCCTAACTTTCTTTCAATACAGTTAAATTAAACTAGTGTAATTTTTGCCGACAAATTTACTGGCGTAATAGTTATTTATATTGAAAGAACGTTATACAGAAATTTACAAGCGAGCATGTTATCTGTGTGAGTCTGTAAATTTCAGGTAACGGTCGAGCATTGTACAATATTTTATGGGCATTTGAATCGCAATATATGTATATTTAATAAAATTAATTACAATAGTATAACGTAATAACTAAAATGTGCAATCAAGGTAGGGTAGTGGAGGGTGAGTCACAGGGGTAGATTAAAATTGGTGAAAATTGTTTGTCGACTGTGGGTATCGAATCAGGGTTCTCAAGATCCACAGGCCGACTCGATATATACCACTGTGCCACCTACCCCAAAATGGAACGTCATATTTAAAATAATGCTAGTCGATGGATTGTTAACTAAAAAGTTTATTATCATCTTGTTGCTAATGTTAATGTTGAGCAAAATATTTAAAATTAAAATTTACAGAAGAATAAATGGTAATTTTAATTTAACAAATAAAATAAGTAATCTGTGATTATGAACTTTTTTATTAAGCTATCAGATGTTATTATTTACAATTTAGTGTTGCATTACAAAAATGTTTTTTTGGTTACTATTCGCTTATTTGATCTTTAATTGTTGTTAATTTTACAGTATTCAAATTTATAGCATAAACCTTTAAAAGTTAGAAAAGGTAGACTTCTTAATGTTGATACAATGTTCAAGCATGTATCATAACCTATAAAGAAATTGAGCAATTATTTTATCATGCTCGTTTACACCAACGAAACGTTTATTTCTAATAAATCCAATTGATGAAGATGTTGGCACTCGGCGAAACATAATTTAAAATTAATAAATTAAAACACTTTATTATTATTGCACAATTTCGACAGTTACGCCATCGTGAAAAGGTAGAAATGGTTCCATTTCTACCTTCTGACGATGGCGTAATAAAGATTATTGTCAAATTTGTGAAACAAAATAGAAAGTATTTTTATTTATTAATTTTTTATTTGTAACTTATATAAAAGCAAATCGAAGTAAAATGTCATATGTAGACAGTTACATGTCTGTCAAATATTTTATATAAAATTTTAGATTCGGTGGTGCAAATATAATATAAATTGCTATGCTAGTGCGATTATGCTCGAAGGTTATATAATAATTGTTTTACTAATGAAAATTGAAACAGTGACACTTTAATTACAAAATAGTATTTATAAAACCTCAATCTAATAAAAAAAAAAACTCGATATTGTTTGTGTCAGCATCAGACACGTGCGAAAACTACCCACAATTTAATCGGTTATTCAAATTTAAATTAGTTTCATCAGCATTTAGAACAATCAACAATTATAATTATAATACAAATTTCATTGATATTATTCCCAGTTTAACGTTTGCGCAGCGGTTTACTAATTTAAGTATAGAATTAATTAAAGCTATGTGGCATGTTTCACGAACTTCCGGCCACTAGAGGCGCTGCAATCTTAACTCCCGGTCACGTGATTACGACTTGGCGCCTCTTGTGTGCTTTAAAGTAAACCGTAGTGCTTTCTTCCTTTTTTATATTCCCATGTATACTTAGAGATTGCGATGGAGCAAAATGCACCACGTACGTAGTCTGGTTGCAACTGCTGTTAGTTTAGTGTGTCGTATGGCCCCTGGCTACCCTAGTGCAACATGCAACGACAACAACTAGAACACTATCAAAATAAATAAGCAAATATAGAACTAGTGTGTTTGTATTTATTGTGGTATGTTTGGGGTGTAATGTTAGTACATATATACATTGAATTTTAGTTGTAGCTAAATGGCTAGTCTTTAACTGGTTCAAATTATCAAATTACTCTATTTTCAATTTGAAATATATGCATATCAGAGACCCGATCCACAAACAAATATAGTTCGGTTTTGGTTCAAGATTCAACTTATGGTTTTGGTTCGGTTTTTTGTTCCGGTTCGCTAGTTTTCTTTTCGTTCAGTTCGTGAAAATACAAAATAATATCATTTACTAAAATAACAAAAATAAAAAATATATCACTTACCGAGATCTGCTTAGGCAGCGTGCCACACCCAGCAATGTGGTAAAAAGGCGTGATGATATATTTATTTATTTATTATTCAAAAATAAATACTGGGTGTAGAATTAAATATATAACTAGGAAACACAATAGTATTTTTCAACGATTGCTATGAAAAGTTGACAATTACGCTCTCATTTGTCATCGTAAAGTTGACGTTTTCTGTGGAACAATCGAAAAATATCTTTCTTGCGCGTCTCCAATGGCAACGCGCGAAAAAGACGTTAAAATACAAACAAAACAGAAACTTGTCATATTGACAGTTAACAGAATGAATACGTATACGTTTTTAAATAATTTTAAGATGCAATAGTACAAAAAATTATGTGTGTATCACGAGCGTAAAGTGTCTTTGTTCCTCTTGCACCATGCTCGAGTAACAAAAGATCACTTTACGCTCTTAATACACAAATAACTATTTTGCGCGTCTCCAATGGCAACAAAGACGTTAAATGCGCGCTTATTTCCAGGGATACAAATAAAACAGAAATTTGTCATTTTGACAGTTCACAGAACGAAGTTACTTTCAGTACGTATACATTTTTTAATAATTTAAGATGCAATCGTAGAAAAAATTATGTGTGTATCACGAGCGTTAAGTGTCTTTGTTCCTCTTACACAAATAACTATTTTTTAATTCCCTAATTAAATTAGACGAAAAGTGTAAATACAAAAAATGTTAAGTATTAAAAACTGCATCTAATGAGTATCTACTTGCTCAATTGTTTTTATGCAAGAGTAACAAGCAAACGAAAAATAACTAAATAATACATAAATACATAACTTGGTTGATATATTTATTTAAAAACGGCCAAACGACGTTTCGACCAAAATTTGTGACCATTTTTAATTTTAAAAGAAACATTCTATTATTGGACATATTGCAAATGAAAATACTATATTATGTAATAAGTTTTATAAACATCTTTTTAGTTACGAGTGTATAAAAAAAAGTAGTATATAAAGAGTTTATAAAACGAGTCACATACTATACTTTTTCTACGTTCGAAAATTTAAACAACAACAAAAATGTAAGGTTATATGCATTATTTAAAAAGTAAAATTAAGTTACAATGACTGATTCAATCTAACTTAACCCTGTGATTAATATCTCAAGCCGTAACTAAAACGTTCAAAGCCACAACTTGTTGTTTAGCACCATGGAAACCAGTATGTTAAATGACATTTTTATAGTGGCAACAGAAAAATGTGATTTAAATATTAAAAGTGAAACGAAGTTAAAACACACCAGCTATTAGAAGTAAATGATTCACTTCTAATAGATTAATACTTCGATTTTGTATTACCTGGATTTAATAATAAACTATTTTTAATTATTTTTTTGCATCTATTAAAGCGGTTTGCATGGGTGCTTTACTCTCGCTGCCCGCTACAAGTTAATATCATTCTATTTTATTAAACTTCGTTAATAAAGTATTTCTTTGATTATGTGTCGCTATACAATTAAATAAAAATCATCGTTTGAATATTCGCGCCATAAATCTCCTCACTCACGATGAATATACTTACTTGTGTTACAATTAAAGAAAACCCATTAAAAACTTATGTATTGTTTTAAATATTTTAAGTAAAAATTCAAAACTTTTTAAAAACAATATAATTATTCATCAACTTAAAGTAATAATTCAACATTTATTAGCATTCAAAATTTGTTTTATGTTTAATATTTTATCAGAAAAGGGCAAAGGTTTTGAACAAAAGAAAGTTTTAGTGGTAGAAATCTAGTAACGAATAATAAAAGAGTGGAACGTACTTCTCCATTGTTCTGACAGAGTGCACTACTTTCTAAGTACGTACCTCAGTTCCTAAATAAAGACTGAAACTCTTTCTATATCACGAAGAGTTTCTATCAATAGATGTCGAAAGAGATGTCTTTTAAGTCGCCGCTATTCCGACGGAGTCTTTTGAATCCCATGTGTGAAGCAAATAAGATATTCATGTCGAACAAATTGTAATTTAAATATTTACGAACTACTTTGAAGACTCGGTCGTATATAAAATAATTGCAAATTTACAAGTGGATGTTTTTAACCCTGAACAGACAACACATGTGTATCTATCAAATATAAAATACAATTGAAATAATTTAAATAGTTTAAATATATATATATATATATATATATATATATATATATATATATATATATATATATCGACTACGGCAGGTTGCCGCATCCAGTAATGGATAAAAGGTGTGATGATATATTTATTTTACTATTTATTAACAGATGGCGTAGGTGGCTCAGTGGTATCAAGTCGATCTACTATGGACTTAAAACCCGGGTTCGATTCCTACAGCCGACACAAAATTTTCACCACATTAAAGCTCCCTCTCCACTAACTTCTTTGAGAGCCGTGATTGACGATTGGTATATCATTTACCGAGATCGGTTACGGCAAATTGCCACACCCAGTAATAGGTAAAAAAGTACTAAAATAATAATTGCAGTTTCAATCGCATATCAAAATAAATATTATAATAAAAATATATATCATCACGCCATTTACCCATTACTGGGTGTGGCACTCTGCCTAAGCAGATCTCGGTAAGTGATATATTTTGTCGCGTGAAGTGCGGTTACCAGCCGTCAAATCACGGCCCTCAAAGATATTAGTGGTGAGGGAGCCACAGGGGTAGATTTAAATTGGTGAAAATTGTTGGTCGGCTGTGGGGATCGAACCAGGGTTCTCAAGATCCACAGGCCGACTCGATACCACTGAGCCACCTACCCCATAAAATAAATAAATATTGAATATTAAAATAAAAAAATGGAAAATTTATAACAAAATGAAACAATTTGGAATTTGGAGATGTTATAATTAGTATCTCAGCTTGGAAAGATGGAGATTAATTAAATATTACCTTAAGTATCTTCTTAAAAGTTGACTTCAGAGAGTTATGTTTATCAAATTTATAAATGCATATGTTTGTAATAATTTCAGTATTCCTTAGATCATTAATTATCAATTGTATGGGTTCTCTGAGATAGTAGCTGTGCATTGGGCTGTATTAAATTTGACCTTTGCAAATCATCCCTTACAAGCGTTGGGTTTATATAAACTCATACATGGCAGCGATTAACTTTAAACCAACGCAACAATCTTACTCCTTGTCAGCACATCTCATGGAAAATAACAATTAATTAATGGTCCTTTGGTAATTAAGACAAGTTATGTTTTTTTATATACAAGATGTAATCTTGCTAAGATCAATTTAGTAACTTAAGTAATATTTGCTCATATGCTATTATTTGTTATTGTCGTTGTTATTGTTATTTAATTTTCAATTTTAATTTGTAAATTATTTTTGTAAATTAAATAGTTTAAGTTCTGTTTTATTTCAACTTAAATCAACGTTTAGATGTACTAAACGTAAACCTGCATCATAAATAATTACAAACATAAATAAAAAAGTAAGAAATATCTAACTAAGATTCTACAATTTAGTTTTTAGATGCAGCCATGCTTTTTTTTTATTTCATAGCCATCCCAATCATTGAATAAATTCCACAACGTTGATTTAATTTAAAATAAAACAGAACATAAACTAAAGGTGTATTTCCTTGATAAGAAGAACATCAAGGAAAAGTGAAAGATTATATTCCACTTCAGTCTTCAGGAATTTATTAGAAGTCTACATCAGACAAACAGGTATAACTGTCAGCACTCGACTTACAAAACATTAGCGGAATATTCGTCTTGACTACCCAGAAAAATCCGTTATTGCTGAACATGCTAAGACATTGATTTTGTAGAAATTAATATTGTCGCCAGATCAAAATGTATATTTAGGTGCTAGAGTAATTAGAGAAGCAATTGAATGAAAAATTATAAAATTAATTGCAATTATGTGATGGCTATGAACTAAAAAAACGATAACTGCCTCAAAAAATTGTAATATCTTAATTAATTGTTTATTTATGTTTGTAATCCTGATGATTAAAGCCCGGATATTTAGGCACTTAAAAACACCCAAATAAGCAGGCATATTGGCTGTTAATTACTCTAAAATAGGCGGGATTTTAAGCAGCCTAAATGTAAATAATTTGTTTAAAAAAAAACGGATCGTTTTTCTAATATTGGTATTCGTATCTACTCTTCATTAGAAAAAAATCATCATTTTAAACAAAAATTAACGCAATCTGAAAAATAATAATGTAGGGTTCTCATTTTATTAACTATTATGCAAATTCAAATTATGTAGTATACTTTGATTCACATAATATTACGAGCTATTGCTCTATAAACTTTTCGGAAAGGGACTGTCTTCGGTCTGTCAGAACTTGCTTGTAAGTTGAAAACTTCGTTCGACATCACAAAATGTGACAGAGGCGTTCTTATATTTAGCCATATCGTCTAAAGTTACCTCAGCTCCATTGATTAATGTCAAAGACACAATTGAATTGCCACGTAAAATTTTGACTAAATTTTAAATTCACACACAAAAACTTGGTTTAAGTAAGTACTTTAAATATTATAGGTTAGGTTGAAACACTATGTCGAGTGCTGAATTAGTCAATAAAAGTTAAAATAGGCAACAAATATAGGCAAAATAGGGTGTATAATGTAAAATAGGCACAATAATCAAAATATAGGAAAAATAGGCCCTAAGGCACGAAAAAAAAATCTTCCTTTACACGTAAACATATTACCTATGTATAGAAAAACTAAATTGCCTGAAGTATATTAAAATTTGATTCTTGGCATTTGCCTAAAAATCCGGGCTTTACTGATGATGGTGTAGATACGTTCAGTACACCAAAACATTGATCTAATTTCAAATAAAACAGAAGTTATATCTAAAGTATATTTAATTTAAACCATGACTTCTGAAAGAATACTCTCTATGTTACTTCTTGTAAATTTACCATTTCATTTATACATCTTTTTGTTTTATTTATTCGCTCTTGTCCGACTATTTCGTTAACGTTGTTACATTTGACTTATCAGCAAGATAAGCTCTTTTTTTTGGTGTTACAATTCTGTTTTTTTGCTTGATATGACAATTCTTCAATTTTTTTACAATTGTGTAATACAGTATTTGATTTTTTGCTGCAATAAACCAACAACTAATCCTAAATCTGTGTGCCACTGAAATCGGAAACACGAATATTATTCATGTTGTACTTTTCCGCAAGCACAAGTAAACAAATAAATAAACAATGTTTGTTTTCCTTCCAGGACGCCGTGATGTCCAAGCAACATATCCAGACTGGCGTACGCTATGGCATCCAGGAATGGAAGATGGCCTGAATCTGGAAAATGGCTGGGGAGTTATGGAAAACAACACCGTGACTAACGTAACCGCACAGTTAGGAACGACTGCGTTTCTGCACTGCCATGTTCGGACGTTTGGAGATCGCACCATTGGAGGGGCAGAGGTAAACTTCCCTTTTTTAAATATCTTGTACATACATATATAACTGAAGTCTGGATTTTAGGCAAAATGTCTATTGCTTCTTTTAGAAGGCATCTAAATTTAAATTGGATAGATATTTGTTTTTTATGGAGTAAATAGTTTAGTTGTATCGAGTCGACCTGTGGATCTGAAAACCCTGGTTTGATTCCCACAGGCGACAAACAATTTTCACCATTTTAAAACTACCCCTGTGGCTTACCCGCTACTACATATTTGGGGGCCATAATTTGACAGCTGGACCCGCACTTCACGCGAAGAAATATATTATTTACCGAGACCTGCTACGGCAGAGTGCCACGCCCAGTAATGGGTAAAAGACGTGATGATATATTTATTTAAATTTGTTTCACAAGTTTTCAAAAATTTTGGCGTATCATTTATTTTGCATATTTTGCCTAATATGAGACATGAAAAAGTGCTAGTGTGCGTTTATTTATTTGTGCAGTAAACTTATTTTAACTAAGACTTAATTTAATTATTGTGCTAACATTTACAATATATTTCTTCTAATATTGTTAATTTTAATAAAATACTTTCTAATTTACATATACTTTTTTTACTTTCAATACACAAAATACAATATTTTGTCTAGTTTTTCAAATAAATATAATAATAATAATTAGTTTATTTAGCTAAAAGCTATATAAATACAAACATATACAACCAATAAGCAAATATAATAAATACAAAAACGACTTATAAGACTTATATGTCTCACTCAACATGAGTCTAAGTTTAGTTTTAAATTTAGATACATACATATTTTTCATTTCTTCCGACAACAAATTATACTCTCTAAAGTCGTTGTAAAATAAGGTATTTCGCGATTTAGTTAACTTTTTTCTTTTTATAAGGAAGTCACCCTGACTTCTAGTATTATATATTGTATTCATATATTTCACACTATCAGCAATGTATTGCGGCATTAATCCCAGTTTTATTTTATGCACAAAAACTAAGCAGTTGTACTTAATAAACCCAGCCTAATATTTGCAACATACTGTGAATGCTAGTGTATTTGTTACATTTTAATATAATTCGCATTTCTAGGTTTTGATGTAACTATAGTCTATTTATGTCAGTTTGTTTACACATATACAAAATTGTTGAAACATAAGTGAAATGAGGAAGAATGATCGTGTTATAAATTAATTTTCTCGTTTCAGTAGATAAATAATTACCAATTCTATTTAAAAATCCTACTTTTTTGGCAATTTTTTTACACACATTTTAGTTACAACAAACTATATTCAATTTAAATGTTTAAAATTAGTTTGAAACAAAATTTAAACAAAATGTAGAATATTTTTGCTTTCAAATGAATATTTAATGTTTCAAAATATGAATAACTAATATTTGAATAATATAGAAGATCCTTTGTTTGTAATAATTTAATTATCATACATTTCACAATTTCGAGAATTTCTAAAAGTTACACAATATCAAGTAAAACATCATACATTTTTCGGCTTTCGTTCTAATACAATGTATCGTTACAAAAACAAAATTCTTGGTAAATTTTATAACTAATTTTCGCAGGTATTAAATAACATACGAGTATGTTGATTGACATCGACGCAAGGGATATATTTTTGTATTTTAGGTATTTGATAAAACACAGAGAATATTATGACCTATTGCAAACTATTATTTATAATTTTAATAAATATTACACCTGTTAATAGTAACAAGATAATTTACTGGATGAGAAATCATATTTCAGAGCCAACCATAGGTAAGCTTTGAAAGATTGAAAGTCCAGTAAAGACACTTTCAAAGTATATTACGTATTATTTTTTTTTGTAACCTTCAGTAACAAATCATAATTTGACAAACCAATAATAATTATTTACGTAAAAAGTCAGGAAAGCGCTCAATTACAGGATGAGTAGATAGTTTCATGCAGAGCGATAGCGAGCCTTGAAACAACTTATGAATCCTGTACGACGCTTTACTGACGTGTTACGTATAACATTTTACCTGAAACTTATAAATAAATAATATATATTTTAAATTAATTTTAATTCAAAGAAATATTTGACTTACATATTCAGTCAGTATTTTATGTTGCTAAGTAACTAGACACTCACGTTTCTTTCATTACCTGTCTAGGCAGGCAATATGTTATTTTTCGTAACACATGCACAAGAAACACGTTCTTATTCCCTAACTTTAGAGAGACAAACGCTGCTTTTCTCCCCTAGGGAGAGAAATATAATGTAGGATGTTTCTCTCCCTAGATTGCATGTTTCTCTCCCTAGGGAGATGTTTCTCTGCCTAGAGACTACGATTATTAGCTGTTTGCGGCGATTCCTAGGTATCTACTTTCGCAACCCATATTTGACATTTGTCTCGATAAGACAGTAATTTTTGTGCATTTGTTACGAAAAGTATAATATGCTTGACGGGAAGGCGCGATTATCCCTTGTGTGAAGTTGGCAAACCTCGACTTCAGCTCGAGCCTTCGGCCCTCGGTTTGCCAACTTCACTCGGGGAAATAATCGCTTATTTCCCTCCCTTGATGCATAACATATTATTCCTGACGGCATGCAAGCAAAGCTTTCCTGTTTCTTAAAGGTCAGGCAAATGTTTATTTTCCTGTCAGTTTCAGGTAAAAAATATTTGCACAAAAGAAATAAACTGATCACTATGGAAACATGCATTTTCTGATCTATTTTTATCTTTATCAATTCCTCTTGTCGTACTTTCCGATCTAGATCTGTGAGGACATATTTTCTGGTCTAGACAGAGCAAATTTTCTGAATGGTTGCGAAAAAAGTAATTCTACAAATTCCACATTGGAGAAATTTGTGTTATTTATTATTTCTACGCAACAATATATCAGCCACGTGTTTCTGTATAGTTTCATGATTAATTCCTCTGATTTCATTTATAAATAAATATGTATATGTGGCAGTTGAAATGAAAATAACAATTTTTCTATTCAATCCTTGCATCAGAATGTTCTGTGACGTGATTTCGTGACAACTATTCGCGTTTTTTTGCTGCTAACATGCGTGACTGCTCAACAAAATATATATTTTTATAAACTGTGATTTAATCAACATTTTAAAAACAGATTTTGTATCGTGACGTTAAATAATAGGACGACTCGTGTTTTATGACATTTGTTAAACAGAAAATATTATTTTCGCTTCGATAAAGCTATATAAAAATATGCTGTGTTATCATTAATTTCGCATCAAAATAAACCAGTATTTTTACACTAAAAAGCAAAACAAAAAAAATGATGCATCCATTTACACGTTTTTTGTTTTAATTATCTTTTATATAAAAATCATCTAATATTACATTTTGCATTTTGTAAAATTGTATCACAGTTATATAATTTTTTTTTACTTTTAACCCGAATAATACATATGAACACGAGTTATTCAGAACTGTAGTAAATAAATATAAATATATCATCACGCCTTTTACCCATTACTGGGTGTGGCACTCTGCCTAAGCAGATCTCGGTAAGTAATATATTTTTTCAAGTGAAGTGCGACTATCAGTCGTCAAATCACGGCCTCTCCAAAGATTTTAGTGGTGGGGGAGCCACAGGGGTAGATTCAAATTGGTGAAAATTGTTTTTCGGCTGTGGGGATCGAACCAGGGTTCTTAAGATCCACAAGTCGACTCGATACCACTGAGCCACCTACCCTAGAACTGTAGTGAAGTGAAAAAAATAAGAAAACATGAAAGTATTTGTGTATAAAAATAAATTTTATTAATGGGAACACCAAGTAGTTGATAAATATATAAATAATATTAACTATAAAATTTAAAAAATAATAATTGTAAATAAATTAATGATATCTGATCTATGAAAAATAGAATGATTACCTATTTAAAAATTTTAAAATTTTAAGAAATGTGTTTATTAAAATTTAATTAGAATTTAAAGTACGTATTTAATCATTATACATGTAAACTAAACTTGTTCCTAAACTGACAAATTTTGTCCATTTCAAATCAAATATGAAATTGTTTAAAATTATTGTGACTTTTTAAGTCAATTCTTGAGTCAAAACGTGGCCAAGACAGAATATTTAATATTTGATGAAATCAAATTGAATTAGATATAAAGAGAAAAATTTGAACCTGGGACCTATGTAGTCCATTCATATTCTGATTTAATACAATTTTTCTATCTACTTTGTAATGTGTTTATCATATACTTAAAAACTTAACATGAAAGTTGTCTGCAGTGACACTATTATTTAAAGAAAATATTTATCTATTGAAATTTAATTAAAATTTTAAATAAATACTTCATAATTGATGAAATTTAAGTACAAAGAGAAAACTTCTTTTATTAAATTCATCGGCAGTGGCATTGTTATTTATGGAAAATTGAAATTTAATTAGTACTTTAAGAAAATACATAACAATTGATGATTCGAATTGAATTATAAAGAGAAACATTGGAATATCGCCAGGATTTGCACCTAGGACTTATGTTCATTAAACTCCATTTCTACTTATCTCAAATTTAAAAAAATTGAGTTGGTGCTGTAAAATTAATTCTTAGCAGTCCACATCATGAGTAAAAATTAGCATACTATTTTTGAGATAGCATTAACAAATAAATTTACTAATCTTGAAACAAATATGTAATGTTGTTCACTAAGACTGTTCTTCAACAGCATTTCGTGCAGCACGTATCTTGGGTACGACGACGAGACTGGCACATTCTAAGCTCAGGAATGCTGACGTATACGAATGACGAGCGGTTTCAAATCCTACACCATGAAGGAAGCGATGATTGGACCCTACAGATCAAATTTGTGCAGAAGAGGGACAATGGCACGTATGAATGCCAGGTAAGTGCAGAATAAAAACAAAATATTAATGTAAATTGTTTCATTGTCCTGAGAACAAACTTTGCTGGTACAACATTGTAGTATTTTTAATCAAATTATAAACACTATTTTATGCAAATGAGCATGTAGTTATACAGGATGATCGTCGAATGTTCGGCACCAAAAATATTTTGTTTCTGTTGAGAAAAAAATGTATTAACAAAAGTTAAAATAGACAAAGAGGTTCATATGGTGATCGTAGTAAGAATTTTGTATAATTTCCGATTATAGCGGAAGTGAATAAAACTTTAAATATAACGTAAGGAATCAGTATTTTTTTTATCAAAATGAACAATGATTTTAAATTATCATAATTTCTCTACAATCATTCCTAAAGAGCAACAATTTATTTTAAAATATATAGGAATAAACATTCTTTAAAATTAAACATAGAAAGCTGAAAATAAATGAAAAGTATTTACTTATCCTAAATTTTAGATGATCTTATCTTATACAATTTTAAAAGTTTATCCAAATCACTTTCTGAAACCTAAATGGTAACAAGATTATATTATAGTTTATTTAAAATTGTTTGTGAATGTGGATTAGCTTAATTTGACTAATCGAAAATTCAGAATTAGCTAAAACTCTTTTGAGAATTGAATTTAAATGTAAACAGTGGTCATATTAAACATTTATAGTTTTTCAAGTCATTTTTCATATTAATATTTTTATTTTGTTATGTAGTTTTATATTCAGGTAATAAAATTATGTTTATAACTTACTATGTATTAAAATAAATATAAAAAATCTAAGGCTAACAACTAACTAACCAAGAATTTAATCAAATCAAATCTATATATCTATTTCGAGAACTAAGTTCTCATCCTCAAAGTATGAACATATTTAAAAATCGGTTTATTAATTCTGACCTGGGTCCCATACCTAACAGTAAATTGTTTGCTTTATTAGGGAATTGGTTTGTAGTTGACTTAAGCGTTATTCTTATTAATTTCTTGGACACAGTTCATTGCTTCGTTTTAGTATAAATAGGTATGTCCCGTTTGGGCAAATTGGATTCTATGGGGTAGGTGTCTCAGTGGTATCGAGTTCGCCTGTGTATCTTGAGAACCCTGGTTCGATCCCTACAGCCGACAAACAATTATCACCAAATTAAATCTACCCCTGTGGCTCTCCCACCACTAACATCTTTGGGGGCCGTAATTTGACGACTGGTAACCGCACTTCACGAGACAAAATATATCACTTACCGAGATCTGCTACGGCGGAGTGCCACACCCAGTAATGGGTAAAAAGCGTGATGATATATTTATTATTTATTTAGGATTCTATCTTGACCACTGACTTGGTACACAAGTAATCTTGGTTTTTTCTCTTTTCTTCTGAGGATGACAATTTAATTCTCGAAATACGTATATAGATTTGATTTTTTGGCTTAGAGGTTAATTTCTTTGTTAGTTACTATATATTATTTTAATGGATTTTTTTCATACATATTTTGAAAATAATGGTCGCTATTTTGAATTAATTGGATTATCTAAAACTATGATATTTTGGTGTCGTCATGAAAAAAATTCCTACTTTAGATTTAAAATTGTACTTTCGACGATCATCCGGTAAAGCAGGAAATTAAAAAAATATACAGCAATATAAAATGTACTGACCACAAACCTAATATTTAAATAGTAACGGTCTACAAAATAAAATCCATATTACGTGTTACATTAGCAAACAAAGACAGCACATCTATTTGTAGTCTGATACCCCATTCACAGCTCACTGTGTTTGTTAGTGTATAATGTATAAGTTGATCAAAGTGTGAGTGCATATCCCAGGGGTTGGTCAAATAATGAAGTGGCTCTTCGTCATAATTGCCAATTAACTGGCTTTAGTGGCGCGCTAGTCGAGTGAGCTGTGGTTTGCTGCAGGAAAATGTTTTACATATGGCTGCAATGCAAACGCGCACTGCAGATGGATGTAAATGTAACTGCAAACTGAGATTGGTTTGTTTTGTTTATGTATTAGTTCTTGTTGATTTAATTCGATTTTGTTTCATATTTGCAAATGATATTTTTTATTTCTCACCCGAATTCTTAATGAAGATTCACATTTAGATTCGATAAGAATAGTCTAATTAAGCAAAGAGTATATGGTATCAATAGTTTAGTTTATTACGATCAATTTCAGATAACATACACTTTGACCCAATTAAATGATTGTCCTCCCGAGTTGCATATAAAATTAAGGTATTCAAGAATAAACAAACAAATTTTAAATTATAATAAATATACGAGTATAATAGTTATTTGTGTATTAAGAGCGTAAAGTGATTCTTTGTTACTCGAGCACGGCAAAGGCCAAAGGCGAGAGCTGCAATAGTGTAAGAGGATCAATGACACTTGACGCTTGTGATACACACATAATTTTTCCTAAGATTGCATTAAAAATTATTTAAAAACGTATACGTACTAAAAATAAATTCATTTTGTCAACTGTCAATATAACAAGTTTCTGTTTTGTTTGTATCTCTGGTAGCTATTGAAATAAACGCGCATTTAATATCTTTTTCGCGCATTATCATTGGAGACGCACAAAAAGATATTTTTCGATTGTTCCACAGAAAACGTCAACTTTACGATGACAAATGATAGCGTAATTGTCAACTTTTCATAGCAATCGTAGAAAAAAATAATATGTATTATGATTCAAAACTTATTTCTTTATACAACTTACATTTGATTTTATATTCACTGTCCCAATTAAACGACACGTTGCCTTAAATAACTGAAACAAATTCTTGTTATTTTCTCGTTTGACTTTATTCCTTTAAGAATTATCTCAAATAACAGACTGAATAAAAAATAAAGAACCAAAAAATATTCTCCCAATTTTCTTTCAAATTTTCGTTCATTTCTCGATCGATTTCTTTGGTCAAATTACATTGCTACAAAGTACTCACATGCCCTTATTTTGAAGAAATAATTGTTTATTAATTTACTTCTCAATTTTTTTTCAAAATGATGAACTAAATGAATTTTTCGGCAGATGAGACCTAGCTAAATCATTTTCTGAGAATAAAGAACAATAGAATATAAGTTTCATCAAAATCACTGAAGTCCATTTCGAAATCATTAATACACACAGCAGTCAGACAAGAATTGCTCATATTAAAATATATGACATCTAGCGCATATGTTTTAAAATACAATGGCAAATAAAAATCGATTCTATGACGACACACCGGTCATTAATATCTGTAGTGCTGTGATTTAACTATTGCTAATAATCTTTCGCAATAAAAATATGGTACATATATCAATATCTCAGTGGTATCGAGTTGGTCTGTGGATTTGAGAATATAGGTTCGATTCCCACAGTCGACAAACAATTTTCATCAATTTAAATCTATCCCTGTGGTTTCCCCTTCGCAAACATCTTTGGGATCGTGATTTGATGGCTGGTAATCGCACTTCACGCGAAGAAATAAATCGCTTGCTGAGATTTGCTACGGTGGTAATGGGTTATGTGTGTCCAAAAAAACTGGAAAAGCTTAAATATTTCGAAAACGAAGCATTTGATGACAAAGTTATAAAACACGTGTTTTTTTATTTTTCTAAAACTATTCAGGCATGATACGCAAACATACCCTCACCCCCACCCCCTGGTAGGTAAGGTGAGGCTGAGTTTCAAAAACTTAAATATGAACCCCCATTTTTATTGCACTATTGCATTCTCCATAACAAACTGTAATTGATTTGCAAATTTCAATCTCATCTCCTCAACCCTTGGGGGTGGAAAGAGGGAAAATCGAAATTTTTTTGAGAAACGATATATATTTTTTATGATTCAAAAAGCGACATAAAAATGATCGCATATTCGAAAATGTGCAATTTGCGAATTGATTTGCAAATTTCTACCTCATCCTTCCACCTCCTTGAGGGTGGAAAGAGGGAAAATCGAAAAATTTTGAGAAACGATAACTTTTTATCGTTTTCTTCACCTTAAAAATATTTTCTGATTTCTCAATTGTCATCAAATGCTTCGTTCTGGAGATATTTAAGCGTGTCCAGACTTTTTGGACATTCTGTATGTATGCATGTGTGTTTAGTTACAAAGCACTGTATATAAAATTGTATATTTTTATTAAGATTCGCAGTAAATACTGTTAAAAATATAAATTTGTAGATAAATCAAGAAATAATTAAAGTTACTCTGAAATAGATTTTACTTCAATTTAAAAAAGTAATCTAAGAACTAGAAATAAATTTGTAATCAATTAAAAAAGTAAATTGATTTCGTTCGACTTCAAGTCACACTATAATTAAATTCTACGCGATTACATTTTTTATAAACTCACTGATTGATTTTTAGATTTTTACAACAAAACAATTAATTTAAATTACTGTAATCTCAAAAAATGATTGAAGTCCGGTTACCCTACAGACACTTGAATTGTAAGAATTCTTTAAATTATCTTAAAGAATACTTCAATTATTAAAATTAAACTTGGAATATTGACTATTTAAAAAAGAATACTTCCTTATTTTATATATCGCAAAGAAACAATTGTCAGACAAATTTTTACACTCTTAAACGTCAAATACTTGTAAAAATTGAATCGACGTAGTTTCAGTTGAAATTTCTCAACAGTGAAAGAAATAGAATATCTCATATTTTCTCCAAAAATGATTGTTTTAGACAAAATAATTTATAAAACTAAATTTTAAATCAAAACTAAACAATTAATCAATCCCATACAAAGTATTAAACATATTGGGTAAAAATCACGGCCCTCAAAGATATTAGTGGAGAGGAAGCCACTGGGGTAGTTTTAACGTGGTGAAAATTGTTTTCTTACAAATTGTTCCAATTGTTGATTTAGATAACTTCATTTGATGACAGGTCTCACTGCCTTATACCATTTTTATGATTTTTTTATTCAACTGCAAATGCTTGACGCTTTAGAGATTTTTCATCCGTTACAGACAACATGTTTCATACAATGTTTATTTACCACTGGCACTGGTATTGGTAATGACTTTGTTTACGCCCAGCATTTTATTATCAGAGATTTATCGAATTATATATCTGAGAGTTCGTTATAAATAGACGGAATTTTTGAGTAACTGTGACAAAGAAACGAGTCGTTTTAGGCGGATGTTCGTTATAAAAGTAAAAAATTATAATTGTACATGTATGATTTTTATGGGGTAGGTGGCTCAATGGGATCGAGTCGGCCTGTGGATCTTGAGAACCCTGGTTCGATCCCCACAGCCGACAAACAATTTTCACCAATTTAAATCTACCCCTGTGGCTCCCCTTCCACTAATATCTTTGGGGGCCATGATTTGACAGCTGGTAACCGCACTTCACGCGAAAAAATATATCACTTACCGAGATCTGCTTAGGCAGAGTGCCACATCCAGTAATGGGTAAAAGGCGTGATGATATATTTATTTATGATTTCATTTATGTTTTCTCAGAGGATTTGTTATTTATTTATTTATTTATGTTACGCTGCACAACAGGAACTTAATCCCAATTACAGTACAGGGTCCACACTCACCGAGCCACAGTGTGATAGTTCATATAATTTTTAGCTTGAGTGCGATTCGAACTCGGGATTTCCGGATAAACGGGTTCGGTGTAAATAAACACATCTGTACATATAATATATAAAAATTATAATAGATAACAAACAGCAAATACTAATATTTTTATTCTACACAAAACATTTATTTATTGTTTGTATAACTTTTTATTATACTATTTATATGCGCTAAAGGAGGATAAAATAATTTCGGATGATTCATCATCATGAAGATTAAGCGCAAAAATGTATTTTATTTACGTAAAATAAATATTAATGTTTGTATTCACTGCAACATCCTGTAAAAGAATAACGCAGGAACATCGCCGCGGAAGTATTTTTCTTTTCATACTACCTCTATTTATTCTCAACTCAAGGTTCATTAGTGTGACCTGTGACCTCACATGCGGGCGAGTCTTTCATCTTCATTGTAACACCCTGGAAAAAATGCCGAGCATTCACAGCCATCTGAAAAGGGTGACGTGTAATTGTCTACGCAGATGTACCTACATTTTATTTACAGTATGCAGATTTTAAATCTAGCAAAATGCCTATGTGATGCGGGAAAATTTCAAATGTTTTTTACATTTTTATGCGACTCACAAATGAGTACTAAAATTTAAACTAAATAATAGTACAATTTATTCCAATGGGATCAAAATATTTTTTCACACAAATGTCAAATTCATACATACATACATAACATCACGCTATATCCCATTAAATGGGGCAGCACCACTGATCTCTATATATAACTGGATAGCGTATGGGGTAGGCCGGCTTGTGACTAGTTGAACGCCGCCATATTGGAAAAAGTGTAGTCTCTCGTCCACAGTGCCGGAGCGCGATTCAAATGCGTCGTACATTTAAAATAATACTAGAATGATTTAATTTCATATTTTGAACTAAAAACAATTAAACTTAATTAAATAATTAAAATGTTCAGCCAAATTCTTGTTTTCATCTTCATAACTAATTATTTTCATTAGTTCTGTAGTTCCATTCATTTGAATTTCCCGCTGAAAGTAGGCCGAGAGACTACACTTTTGCCAATATGGCGGCCCACTGTCTGTCACAGACCTTTAACACGGGATACGCCATCCAGTTATATATGTAAAATTCTTCTTATATAATAATTACTAATAAATATACAATAACAAAACACCAAAAAATATTTAATATTCTATGAAAACAGTACAACAAGATTAATGATGTTTATTATTTTAGTTGTGAAAAATTATGTTATTTATTTTTTATTTTACTCACCAAGTAAACATCAAACAAAAACTATAACAATGAATAAATAAATAAAATAATATGAAAACTAGATTTTATATAACATGGCATGCTAACTATAACAAATATATAATAAACCATAAATAATTAGTGAATAAAATAATATATAAATGCTACATTTACTCCCCCCCTAGAAAGAAACATAATATACGAAGAATAAATATCTAGCGTTTTCTTGTTCAGTCGGGGTCACCAATTGTAAAATTCTTCTTATATAATAATTACTAATAAATATACAATAACAAAACACCAAAAAATATTTAATATTCTATGAAAACAGTACAACAAGATTAATGATGTTTATTATTTTAGTTGTGAAAAATTATGTTATTTATTTTTTATTTTACTCACCAAGTAAACATCAAACAAAAACTATAACAATGAATAAATAAATAAAATAATATGAAAACTAGATTTTATATAACATGGCATGCTAACTATAACAAATATATAATAAACCATAAATAATTAGTGAATAAAATAATATATAAATATAGAGATCAGTGGGCAGCACGAACCCCTGAAACATTCATAGAGCATCAGTTCACATCAACATTCTTATCCTGACACACGATACTCGTTTCGACCACATTAACACTTCCTCCATACGAACTCTTTCCTTCCTAAGAATCAAAATCCATCATCACGCAACAAACATCCATCCATTCGCTTACGCCCACTTCTCTAACAACGAATCTATAAAGAAATGAAGGCAGCATCGCCTGGGCTTGTTTAAAAATGCATTTAACACAATTGCAGTTACACACTGTATAGTAAAAACTTAAAATGAAGAAAAAAAGATGAGGAAGAAAGGGAGTATCTTCTGCGCTTGTTTTTGAAACTGAATTCCACACAATTGCAATTGGACACTCTATAGTAAAAACAGAAAATGAATCAAAAAGATAAGAAAGAATGAGAGCATCCCTCTGTGCTTGTTTTTGAAGGTGAACTCCACACAATTGCATGTAAACACTCGAAAAATCTAACCAATGAATCTAAAATCAAGAATCATACGCTTGTCCTTATTCATCATATTTATCCCGCAATTAATTTTCGCCAAACATTCCAATCTTGACACATCACTTTTGCTTCAACCACATTCATAATTCCTTTCATACAAGCTCGTTTATTCTTCTCGCTCGGAAATTTCAACTTTTTTATAAACAGCCCGACAAAAATTGTTATTTATTATTCTAAAAAGGTTTCCTAGGTTACACATTCCTATTAATAATAACCATCATTTCAAAATTAAATTTTTAATAATTTTTCGTTTTTTTTAACGAAAATGTTTGTGGGCATCTCAGCCTCGAAATGATTTGTGCGATCAAAAAATGGTCTACATTATGTACAAATTTGCATAAAACATTTATAAAATATATCTATTTCCTACCAGAGATAAAACCCCCTGTACCCCTTTTACAGGGATGTATTCAATACCAGACTTAAAGGCAGTAAACATGTGGTATTTCGCAAAACTTGCAATTTACCCTCTCACTTCAAGGAGTGAGCTTATGATATCGATACTTCCATCATTGGTTTTTTTGTTGTAGGTTTCCACCAGTATAGGACTCATCTCGCATTTTGTGAACCTGCAGATTGTTGTTCCCGAGGCTTTTATCCAAGGATCAACAGAAAGGCACGTTGATCTTGGAAGCGTTATCAGTCTAGTTTGCGTCATAGAAAAGGTAAGATTATTATACAATGTACAATATTGGTTCAGTAGCAACGAATTTGAACTAAGGATTTAAGTATGTGAGTTTCCACAGTCGACAACATATTCTTAAGGATAATATGTGAGCTTATTATCGATAATATTTTCAAAATATCATGACGAAAATACGACTGCACAACAGAACCTTGCATTTTCTTAAGATTGGGATTAACATGATTGGCATTTTCAAAATATTATTGAATTTAAGCGAAACGCGAGTTATATTTAGAAAGAGAATGTAATGAATATACCTTTATTATTTACAAACATATATTTGAATAAAGTTACTAAATTATTTTCATATACCAATTCGTGTTTTTGAGGGTATTCTGAACAATAGCATTGTAAATTAGCTCATTTGAGCAATTTTCCTTACGTTTAGAACTCATTTGTAACTAAAAATAAATGTTGCCACCTGTCAAATAATTGTATGTTTATTTATTATTTTTACATAAATAGTTACGCGAGTTGCTATTATATACACACTATATTATCAAGTATAATTACCACAAGAGCTTTTTTTTTAGATAAATTTATGTTTGTCATGAAACCTTGTTACCAAGTAATTTAACAGAAAAACTGTTTTATTAAAATCACATCACGCTATGTCCTATCAATCGGGATAGCACGAACCCCTGAAACATTCACAGAACATCCACTCATCAGATTTACTCAAGTTAAGCATTCTCATCCTGGCACACCATCAACCACATTCATAGTTCTCTCCATTCAAGCTCATTTATTTCTCACACTCGAAGTCTTTTCAAGCAATAAACCTTCAATCACATCTAGTTATTCGCTCCTATACACTTGTTTCATTAATCTTTCACTTATGTTCATTCCTCTAACAGCGAAACTAAAAAGACAAGAATGGAAGGGAGCGTCTTCGTAAGTGGAGTGATTATTTTTTATATTTTAAAACAGGTTTTTGAATAAATTGCTGTGAGGTAACAAGGTTGAATTGTCAAACTGTTATTTATCCGAAAAAAATTAAATGCTCGAATGTAATTCGGCAAGAACATTTAACAACATTAAAATAAAATTATTTCTCCTATAAAACAAATTTTCTGAATTCTAAAATATTTTAAATGTACAAATTCGATTATCAAAGCAAATTGATTTTCACTACATTTAAATTACTTACCGAGATCTACTAAGCAAAGTTCCGCACCTAGTAATTTGTAAAAGGTGTGATGATATATTTATTTTAATGTGAACCTACCATTTTGAAAAATAAAATAATAGCTATTTATGAAACTAGTAAGGAAATGAAGGTAATAACCTATTTCCTTATTAGACATATTAATGACAGATATAAATTCAAAAAATAAAAGAATAACACATCAGAATTCGTCTACCAAGATATCTGTTGCTATGTTACCTCATTATTTTACTAGTTAAATAATGCAGTTCATTACCAAACTCAAATAAGTGAAATAAAACGTCTATTGGAAGTAGAAAAATATATTCTCAAGCCTTTTACTAATTATTGAATGTGACCATCTGCCGTAGTAGATCTCGATAAGTGATTATACGTCCCCGAAAGAGCCGCAAAAGTAATTTTAATGTAAAGTTTGTCGGCTGTAGGAATTGAATTCGGTTTCACAAATTCAGAGCAACACATAACCACTGAGCTATCTAACAATTTAAATAATATAAAAAAGTTAAATTAGAAGACAATAATTTGATAAACTCATAATGCATGTTGCACGTGACATAAAGACAGGTAGCTATTTTAAAATTCAGTTTGATTAAAACTCATTTGAAACCAAACGGTATCAATTTGTAATCAGTTCGGAAAATGATTAATTTTTCCGCAGCTGGGATAACTTGTAGTACGATTGTTGAATGAAAAGTTTGCGGTATTAATAAGCGATGTTTAATTGTTTTACGCATTACACATGTTAAAATGGCTCATTAATTTAAAAAGTTTTGAACATTTTTCATGCGGCATTACGCGTATTTAATGACGAATGTAAATCAAAAGTTTGAGGAAGCTTTGGGAAATAAAATAACGATGAAATTATTCATAAGATACGCTTCAATCATTTTGTGCTAAATGTTTTTTACATTTGCCATTTGAATCAACAAAATTTTCTAAATTAATTAATACATCATTAAATTTTATATTTTGCTGTTTCTGCCACATGTAGTAATAGCTAAAAGGCATAATGATAAAATTATTTATTTATTTTATATTTGCTTGGGGTAGGTGGCTCAGTGGTATCGAGTCGGACTGTAGATTTACGAACCCCGGTTCGATTCCCACAACCAACAATTTTTCCCAACATTAAAATTAGCCTTATGGCTCCCCCTCCACTAACATCTTTCAGGACCGTGATTTGACGGCTGGTAATCACATTTCACGTGTAAAAATATTACCGAGATCTATAGAGATAAAAGACATGGTGATATATTTGTATTCTATTTCATTTTTAAATAAATAAATATATCATCACGGTTTTTTACCCATTACTAGGTGTGGCACTCTGCCTAAGCAGATCTCGGTAAGTGATATATTTGATCGCGTGAAGTGCGGTTACCCGCCGTCAAATCACGGCCCCCAAAGATATTAGTAGAAGGGGAGCCACAGGGGTAGATTGAAATTGGTGAAAATTGTTTGTCGGTTGTGGGGATCGAACCAGGGTTCTCAAGATCCACAACATTAAAATTAGCTTAATGACACTCCCTCTACTTACATCTTTGGGGGCCGTGGTTTTACTGCCAATACATGTTTTAAGCGGTTATAAAAAAAATGTTTAAAACTACTAAAAAAAGATTAAAACTAAAAAAAAATAATTTTTTAAATAAAAACAAAATGAAAACAGTTTCGGAAAGCATCGGCTCTACGCATTAATTATTATAGTATTTTAATTTTTATAGTAGTTGTTTTGTAAGTGTTTAAATCATGTTTAAAACAAAATTGATTTCAACATAAATGTTTTAATCATGTCAACTCTGTTAATAAACAAATATCACTATACGAACGTATGTCATTTCTTACTATTAACACTGCCGGGGTGCAGTACGTCACAACACAGTTGTCAAATAACCGTAACTTTATTTAAACTTTATAAATTAATTCAACATTTTTTAGCGCAACAAAACGATAGGAATGATTTTTGTTTACTATTCAAACCATACTCATTTCGTATGAACTTTCGTTAGGTATATTTTGCCTGCTAAAGTCAGAAGAATTGTAAGTTTAATATTTAAGTTTGCAATCCAGTAGAAAATATTTATAGTTCTACTGAGAGTAATAAAATTTCATTTTTTACAAGATCTGTGTAGAATTTGTCCACTGTTCATTGAATAATTTATAACTGGGACATTTTTCTTCATAAATAACTGTTATCTCTGGTGGTTAATTTTTTCTCAGAATATTATTTTTACTTTCGCGTGACTTCTAAACCTGATATTATTTATGAGAATATTTTATTATTATTTTATTTAAATACGCGATTATATTATTTTTAGTGGACTATATAACTCAACGGCAACGCGAACCCGAGTTCGATTCCCACAGATGTTAATCACTGTGGCTTCAGTTCTACTAAACTCTTAGGGGATCTTGATTGAATATGCGCAAAAATAAATCTCTGTGATCTACTTTGGCAAACTGCCACACCCAGTAATGGGTAAAGGACATGATGATATATTAATTTTTATTTAATACATGTTACCAATTATATAAATTCATATTATACATTTAAAATAAAACTCATTACAAGAAAGCTTGTAAAGCTTAAAAGAGAAACAAACGTGTAAAATGTTTAAGAACTAAAAGTAATTGTTCTTGTAAATGTATAATTTCTGTTATGCTTCATATATAAAAATGTTTTGTTATATTTTCAACGTAGAAATAATAAACATACATCCCCTAAGGATAACAAGTACCGTTAAAAAATAAAATAATATTTTTTCTTCGTGTTTGCAGTTTACTGTTACAACTCGCTACAAAATTAAATTATACAAGAATATATTATAACAATTGAAAATAATGAAAATATTTTTCTTGAAACACGAAACATAATATTATTTTATTTCTCATGGCATTCTGACAAAAGCGTGTATTTTCTTTTGCTTCTAACTCGGATATAAGAAACAATTTAACAACAAACTTACACTCTATGAATGCAGTTTTTCATTCTGAACATTTTTCTTCAGTACACTTTTGTTCTAAAATTAATAGATAAAGAGATAACGCTAAATAAAAATTTTAACATTGAATTTCCTATGTTCGGAAAAAAAAGTAGACACCCGGTATATATATATATATATATATATATATATATATATATATATATATATATGTAGCGTCGCTATCAAGTAGTTTGGCGACAGGGTGTCACCTGTAGAGGAGCATTATTGGTTTCTCGATAAATTAGCAAAAAAGTTGCGGCTTTAGTTTAGTAGGCCAAATTAATGATGTTTTGTTTCTCTAAACAAGGAGACTCAATATAAATTATTATATGTTATTAATGTTTCCGATTTATTATCATAGATAATTTATTATAATAACAACCTATCGGTAGTTAAGAACTTGGGTTCAATTCCCATAGCCGACAAACAATTTTCACCACATTAAAACTACTCCTGTGGCTCTCCCTCCACTAACATCTTTCAGGGCCGTGATTCTACGGCTGGTAACCGCATATCACGCGTAAAAAGATATCAATTACCGAGATCTGCTGCGACAGAAATGGGTAAAAGGCGTGATAATATATTTATATTCTATTTCATTATTAAAGTTAAAATTAAATATTTTTTTTTTATTTTCACTAAATGATTAACTACTCATAATTATTATATTATTTTTCTCTTTTCAATGTTTTGTCTTTTAATTTGTTTGTCGCTTCAAGCGAATTCATATTTTATACTGCCGGAGACGCTATGCTCCACATACAATAACAGTGTAGTAGTACTTTTATTATTACCTATTTAGTTTTATCTTATTTACTAGTATAATATACGTTTTATTTTTTGCAATTTTATTTTTGTTATTTTCTATTTTTCTTCACTGTTTGCATTTTAACTCATAAGTAGTAAAAACAAAATTTTGCAGAGCGAATATAAAACAAATTGAAAATTTTCCAACCAACAGATGTGTTAACAACAGCTACCACACACGCCATATAGACTTACGAGCTCCGAGTAGCAGTTTTGATTGTTCTGAGACTTTTTACTTTCATGAGCTATTAAATGTGTGCGCTACGCTTATTATGGTCGTTACATATGTGACTACAATTCCTAGTAAAATTAAAATATATATTTTTAATCACAAAATGGTAAAAATGCCGCATGAAACATAAGTATTATCATTAACTTATCGATCTATATCTGATAGAGATTAAGTTACAGAATAAAATAATAAAGAAATAAATATATCATCACACCTTTTATCCATTACTGGGTGTGGCACTCTGCCTAAGCAGATCTCGGTAAGTGATATATTTTTTTCGCCTGAAATGCGGTTACCAGCCGACAAATTACGGCCACCAAAGATATTAGTGGAGGGGGAGCCACAGGGGTAGATTTAAATTGGTGAAAATTGTTTGTCGGCTGTGGGGATCGAACCAGGATTCTCAAGATCCCCAGGCCGACTCGGTACCACTGAGCCACCTACCCCATAAGTTACAGAATGAGAGGGAATTATAGACAATCTGTCAAATAATCAATTCTACCTATTAATTTAGTTACTTAAGTAATTTCTCTCTTCTTATAGAGTCCAACGCCACCGCAATATGTGTTCTGGTATCACAACGACCGCATGATCAACTATGACACTGCCAGGGGCGGAATCAGTGTGGAAACTGTGCCAGGAACTGAAACACAGAGTCGGCTCACCATCAGAGACACGCACGATGGAGACTCGGGGAATTACACCTGCAGCGCATCCAATACTGAGCCTGCATCCATCTACATCTTCGTTGAAGAAGGTAAAATCATGCAGAAGAAGTAGTATAATTTTTCTGAATCTCCTCAGAATATATCATATCTAATAAACTTTTATAAAATTAGAAACACTCCAAATTTTATAAGAATCGCGCAATCAATTTCTGAGATAGTTTGCCACCATTTTGTTTCAAAATGGTAGACTGAAATAATTCGTAATATATATTTTAAGTTGAAGATATTACTACCCTTCAAATTTTAATAAAATTGGCCGAGTCATTTCTGGGATAACAACTTACCATTTTGTCCCAATATGGTTTGTAAAACTAATTTTGAACCTATATTTTTAGTTAGATAAAAAAAAAGTATTCTACAAATTCCATGAAAATGGATCAAACTGTACCGATCATTTTATCAATTGTTTAAATTAGCATTTAGTAATATTACTTAATATAAGAATATTCATTCTGATTTATTTCTAGGTGATAAGATGGCATCATTGCGAAGAAAATCATCAAGCTCTACAAATTTCTACAACAATGGACTTGTCCAAATTTTGATTGTTGCAATCACAGTTCTAATATCGTTTGTAAGATAGAATCTATATTTGTATTATATTTATTTCGTTTCATAGAAAATACATTCAAATATTACAAATTATTCACATTTGTTCTGAACGGGAATATAAAACGTACATTTATTTAAATGCGTTGCGCAACTCATAACAAGTTACAGCATTTAGTATTCAGGCAGGTCAAGTAATGAATTGTATATAATGAGTCAGTTTGTTGTAGAACGCAGTGTGAAGTACCGTTTTTATTGTGAAATGTCGAAATGTGTGAGTTTTAAGTGGTCAAGTGCAAGAAAATAAGCAATAATTCGAAAAAAGGTAATAATTTATTTTATTTAGTATTTGTTGCATTTTTTGTACCAATTTGGAGTACGTACAACAATGTTTGATTACAAATATAATCATCTTATATCAATTAATATAAATATGTTAACTAGGTATCTTTAAATCAGTATAATCATTATTGAAATACCTGAAATATTTTTATATTAATATTTAGAAGAATGTTTATGTAGAGTAAATATTATATGTTATTTTATTTATAATGTTGGACAACCAGTATATTATATTAGATTAATTTTTTCTATTTTGCGTTCATAAGTCATTACGAAACTCAGTTGTGTATCGAAAGAGCGTTCATTACGATACGCAACATTTTGTTTTAGACGATTTGTAGTAGTGGAATACATGGAGCTATCAAGCTGAAAACATCAAAATTTCAATCTAACTTCCAAATCTGAACAATTGCATAAATGTCACTAATGTTTACTAACCACATTGGCTAGTAGCACAAGCTCTATTTTGGGTATTCTAAGAGCACGGTTTTAACATGTTAGAGATAGCTAAAACACCCAAATACACTGCTCTTAAAACAAGCAAAAATAGAGCTTGTGCTACCAGCCAATATTTCAAATACAAATTTTCCTAAATTGACTCAGTTTTAAATATCGCAATTTATTTTTAAATTGTAAATTATAAACGACGCAAAATAGAAAAAATTGTATAAATAATTCATTTTATGAGACTTGTCTTATAAAACTCGTTTTTTAATATACTATTAGAATAACAAACACTGAATTAAATTTATTTGAACTATGTTACATATATATGTTTTGTTCTGTATTGTAAATGTGTTTGAAAGATACTTGAATGTATTTACTAAAGAAACAAAAATAATTAGGACATAAATGTGATATGTAAATACTGTAAATCTAACCCAAAAGTAGATACATATTTATAAATATAATATAGTGTTAACGAATAGGATAATTGATATACTTTGGTGCAAATTTTATTCTCAAAACGTCCTTAATCAGCTTGAATTTATTATAATAGAACAATCATCATTCTTGCACTCTATTAATATTTTATTTTAACTGAATAACGTATTCATGCACTACTGAATACCTATAAATTGTACATAATATTTATAATGTCATCTTTATGTATGTATAAATATTGTACATATAGAGGTCTTTAAATAATTCAATTCTAAAATGGTTAGCCAATAAAACCGAATTTATAAATACAGATTACAATATTAGCGCTGAAAGCGATACATATAAATGTATATTCGTGATTCAAAATCACATCGAATTAATTTTAACCGAGATTTTATATTGAGTGTAATCTACCTTTCGGCCCAAAAAAAATGCCATTTCAATAATTTTCTATCATTTATTTATTATTAACTTTCATTCATCCGTGGCATACAACATGAGAATTTATTTCCCAAAATATGATTATAAAGTTGATTCGAATCATTTAATCAAATTATATATTATTACTTTAATATATTTTGTATAAAAAAATTAGTTTATTGTTACAAAATTCTGTAAAATGGCTGCCGTTTAAACAGGTGCCCTTTTCTGGGCCACCGGTATTTTGTTTTGTTCATAATAAAGTTGAATAAGTAAGTATAGATATAAAAGATTTATTATATTTATCATTAAAATATAAGTATACGTAATTACTATGAAAAATACACACTTTATTTCTGTTATATACATTAACATTTTATATCATTTATCATAGCAATATACATATTATAAATAAATCATCACATTTCATGTTTACATGTCATTTATTATTAAAAAAAACAAATAAATATTTATTTCTCCCTAAAGTAACAACAAATTATTTATAAATAATTAATAATATCATGAACTGTTTTGTTTCTTTGTCTGTTGTTGAATTAAAGACCAGTAATGCCCTTTGCGTTTAATTAATGAATCATGGTTACCACTCTAAAATATAAAAGATAATTTAGTAATTAGAAATGAATAAATGAAATAAAAAAATGTTGTTTGTATTACGTGGGCGAAATTCTTGTTTTTTGGCGTGTTTGAATGACTTTTTTGTCCCAACCTACGGTCCCGACTAAAAGTTATGTTCTCATACGCAAGAGAAAAAACAATTCATTTCTCGCACTTAATACAAAAATAACTATTACCTCTACAATTATTCCATTTTCCAGAACTACAATAATATCAGCATTCTGAATAGTTGACAATCGATGAGCAATAACCAATACTGTTCGTCCCTTTCTTGCGTTTTCTAAAGCTGATTGGACAACCTTTTCTGATTCTGTATCCAGGGCACTGTTAAAGAAAACATTGGTTTTATTTTTATAACTATTTAAATTATTATTTTTATTTTGTAAACCTTGTAGCTTCATCTAAAATAAGAACTGTTGGGTTTTTAAGCAAAGCTCTTGCAATTGCAATTCTTTGTTTCTGTCCTCCTGATAAAGATGTTCCTCTTTCGCCCACCATTGTGTCGTAACCATTCGGAAAACTTCGCACAAATTCGTCTGCATTTGCTAATTTAGCAACTTCTTCTACCTAAAAAAGAAAAAGGTTTTGAATTATTTTAAAATAAAATGCTTCAAATAAAAATGTAGAATATTTAATTGGCCGTATTTTTCTTTAAAAAAATACAGGTAAAAATAAAATTCGTTAATAGATATAAAATATATTTCGATTTACCTCAATATCTGTAGCATCAGGTCGGCCATATCTGATATTTTCCCGAACTGATGTACCGAATAAAATTGGTTCTTGACTAATTAAACCAAAAACTCTTCCTCTAAGCCAAGACGGATCTAAAAACTCCAAATCTTCACCATCCAGAGTGATTTTTCCCTGATTAATGTCGTAGAACCTAAAACACGTGATTACTTTATTACGATAATTTGTAAAATAATAAATATTTTTACCTTTCAAGTAAGGATACAACAGTAGATTTGCCATTTCCAGATGATCCTACAATAGCAACTGTTTTTCCAGCAGGAATAGTTAGATTAAAGTTTTTCAAAACATCCTACAAAAAATGTATGTGTACCGGATTGTTATTTTTATTTAGTTTACTTACATGTTGTGGTCTTGTAGGATACGCAAAAGTAATATTATTAAATTCAATATTTCCTTTAAGATTATGAAAAGGAATTGTTTCTTTTCCATATAGAGTCAAACCGGGTTTCATGTTGATATACTACAAAATAATTGAATAGTTGTAGGTTTTAATTGTATGCCAATTATGTTTAATACCTCAAAAACTCGGGCTCCCGAAGCTAAACCCCGGACAACGGAACCAAAAAGTAATGAAATTTGACCCAAAGACCTTTGAATTGTTTGAGTTGCCATTAAATAAGCCATGAGTTGTCCAGCAGTTAACTGGTCAGTTGATAGTAAATATCCACCCATTGATACCGTCAATAAAACCATACTGCAAATTTTAGTAGTTTACATTAGTTAAAATTGGAAAACATCTACAGTTGAAAACGTTTCCTGCTTTCACGATTTAAATTTCGTCTTTTAAATTTTTTTATGTAATCCTTTTTAATTAAACATTACAATCTTAGTAAAACGTATAACTTAGAGATGAATCAATAATTAATTTTAATCATTCAAATCTAGACTTAACAGGTAAACCACGCTTAAAGTGACATTAAAAATTTTGATTTTAGTAGAGAAATGAGCTATAACGTGAAACTAATTTTAGCTTACCTATTTAAAAACATATTAGTTCCAGCTTGAAACAATCCAATCCCAAAACCCAGCTTAATATTTAACTTTTTTGCTTCTTCTGCCTCTTCTGCAAATAACGCAGATTCTTGGTCTTCCATAGCAAACGCCCTAACAGTTCTTATATTATTAACAGCTTCATCAGCAACTGCAGTCGTCCTCTCGATCTGATCTTGTGATGCCCGCGATAATTGTCTCAAAAATGCGCCAACAATACTTCCAGCAGTTATAACGCTTGGAATGCACAATAAAGTAACAAACGTCATTTGAGGAGAAATTAAAAACAATGATATTCCACAGCCGAGAATCTGAGCTGTACTTCGAAGTCCCTGAGAAACGCATTGTTTAAACGAACTTTTGAAACCCTGAATATCAGTTGTGAGTCTGTTGATTATTTCTCCCGAACGATGGCGATCAAAAAATGCAATATCTTGATGCATAATTGAGTGAAAGAGATCATTTTTCATGCTGCATGCGACGTTTTCACCGATGATAGAAAGAAGGTAGATGTAGCAGAAAGTGAATAATGACTGCGAAAATATATAAATTATAAAAGAATTTATCTTAAAAATTATTTTACCTACCTGGCCTATATACATAAGAGACAACTTAATAGCTGGTGTTTTAATTTCTTCCAAAAATTTGTCACATTCGTGAAATTTTGCGATAACGTTAATTATTGAACCCATAAGTTGAGGTATTTGAATATTCAAAATTGCTACGACTAAAGCTCCCTAAAGACAATAAATTAATTTTATTCAGTAACTTTATATTTTTATTAATTGTTTACTAACAGCAATAGCGCCAATGAAGTACCAGATATGTGGTTTGAGGTATTCCCAAAACTTTTTCCAATCGAATTGCAAATGCTTGTCACTTTGTATCTTGTACCCAACAAGACGTGTTGGTGATACTTTTTCTTTACACAAAGCTAATCGTTGATATGAAAGTCTGAGTAGTGTTCCACTAGCCAAACCCAAACCGATTTTGGCTAAAACTGGCAGTGTGAATGTTGGTTTGATGGTTGTGTTTTGGCATGACACTGGTTTTTTGAATTGAGTACGAATTAAAGTTCTGTTAAAACTTTGATTTGGTTTAATTAGCCATGTTTTGGCAACAGAAGACTGTCTGAAAATGAATTGAATTAAAAAATAAATAATTATGTAATAGAACATAACCAAACATTTGGAATAAAAATGAATAAAACTACTTACTTGAATAAAGAATTAAAGTTTGATGTATGGTGAAATATTTTCCACATTGTACTTATGTTATATACAAATTTTAAAACTTATAATACCTTATATAATAAAGGAAATCAGTACATGTTATGAAAAGGAATTTGAACTGTCATGTTGACATTTACATATTATCTACGTGAAATCAGAATACATTTTCTAGCAATACACTACCTCAACTATAGTCCTACCGTTCAAATGTATTGCTGGCTGTCAGTGACAGTTCCGCAGCAATACAGTCAGCAAGTTTCATTATTTCCATAACTATTAAACTACATCATGTGAAATTCAGTATATTTATAAACAATAATGTTCACTACAATTAACTGAAAATTGATACATAGTTTCATATAGAAATATGAGTATCAACTATGTGATTCTGCCGAGAAAACCAGTGAACATCAAACTGTCTTGGAGTGTATTTTATGTATAAAAATTATTATTTATTAAAAAGATATATATTTAATAACATTAATTCAAAAATTGTATTTTTAATTAAGTGTTTATGAATTTTATCAGTATTTGAAATATTTAAATACAGAAATAAGTATGTAAACATTGAATTTAAATGAAAACTAGTACTTAAAATATGATTAAATTTCCAACATAGCAATAGAGAAACAATTCTTGAATTTCTATTGTACTTTAATTTTTAAAATCAAAATAATAAATTTAATAGGGATTGTTTTATTGGGATCTATTGCAAGGTATAATTATGTCCATAACGCCTCATTTAAACAAATTTTTCACATTTTTATTGATAGTTTATTGAAGTACACGTAATTGTTTATATGTATACGAAGTTTCATAGCTGAGAATTAAATAGGGGCGGATTTATCAAAATCTAGGTATAGCTATACCATAACACCACATTTTACGTAATATTTCACTTTCATTACCTATTGAAGTACATGTATTTGTTTATATGTGTACGAAATGTTATAGCTGAGAGTATAACAGGGAAGAAATAAATCAAATATTGCTGAAGACGGCACAAGTCACACATGACGTATATATTGGTGACGTCACTTCGCTGTGTATCTGCAGTGCTCCTTTAAATCTATTGCTGGGTATAAACGTCTTATACTTCTATTTGGAACAATGTATCATTTTCAGTTATTTGTTTATTATAGTAAACATTATTGTTTATAAATATACTAAATTTCTAGTGATGAAGTTTAATAGTTATGGAAATAATGAAACTATTGCTGGCTAATGTTATTGCTTATTTCACATAGATAAGTATGTTTGATCATTGTACACCAGAGGTCTACACTATATATACCGCTCAAAACGTCAACTTTATTTATTTTTTCATCAAATAGAATTAGCCTTGAATAAAACAAATAAGAAATTATTTATTAATTTTTCTTTCGGTTATACGTCAGATATAATTTATACATTTTTATCTTTAATTTATTTTAATAATTTAAATTAACTATGGCCGACGAAGCATCAGCAGAAGGACAAGAAGCACCTGCAGAAGCACCTGCAGAACCAGCACCAGCTCCTGAGCCTGCTGAGGCTGCACCTGCAGCTGCAGAACCAGCAGCTCCAGAACCGGCAGCGGAAGCTGCAGCTTCTGACGCACCTCCTGCAGAGCCTGCCCACGAACCAGCTAAAGATACAGATTCTGGGGCTCCACAACCAGCTCCAGCTACTCCGGACGCGCAACCTAAAGCTGATGAATCAGCTGCACCGCCAGCTGATCATACGGCACCTCCTGCAGAAGCTCCGGATGGGACAGCGGCTCCACCTCAAGGTGAAGGAGAGACCCATGATCACCCGGTAGCGGCAGCAGAACCGGATGGCGGCAGACAGTCGAGTTTAAAGAAAGGAGATTCTCTGATTAGAACCAGCAGCGTTAGTTTCAACAAGCCGACAGACCTGCAGAGACCGTCTTTGCTGGAACAACGAAAGTAAATACTAATTGTTATTTACTTTAATCCTTACTACATATCAGTGCTTAATTTTTATATTTCAAATTGTTAGATATATCGCTTCAAACTCGGTCATGGATTCCTAATTTACCTAGTATGTCTAACATATTACACTCGCTGACCAGGTACTTTAGTACTTGCTTCCTTCAATCTGACAAGAACCTGTATATTATTTGCTAACTCTCGTCATAACGAGAAGGGTTACAAACTCGCCAGGATCAGCTTCTTTAGTTAAAACACCGGATAAATACGGAGTCTAATTTTATTTCTATCTATTCTATCTATTTCTGGGGTAGGTGGCTCAATGGTATCGAGTCGGCATGTGGATTTAAGAAATCGGGTTCGATTCCCACAGCCGACAAACAATTTTCACCACGTTAAAACTACCGCTGTGGCTCCCTTACCACTAACATCTTTGGGGGATGTATTTGACTGCTAGTAACCGCACTTCATGCGAAGAAATAGATCACTTATCTAGATCTGCTACAACAGAGTGCCACACTCAGTAATGGGTAAAAGGCGTGATGATATATGTTATTATTTTATTTAAAATATACACCTATCTGTTTTTTATACTATTATGTAATTAATAACGAATTTATTTTTTGTTTTCAGATCGAGCTTGTATCCAAGAGGTTCACGACCTTCAAAGGTAATTTTTTTAAAAATATATTTAACTATCCGATCCAATATTTAGACTCTCGATTACTACTTAGCAAAAATGTAATTCCCTACCATATTACTCCACTTTATTTTCTAAAGGGTAGTTTCACCAGCAAAACTTAAATTTTAAACTTAGTTTATAAATAACAGCATATCGAATTTTTGACAACAACTTTAATTAATTAACTTCGATTTGGAACTAACTTCTACAGAAAACAAGTGACAGATCAAGCTTGCATGGGACCCCTGATAGAAATTTTTGTCAGGGCTCTTGAAGTAAGCTGATAAATAAAAAGGAATTATATTCTGCTCATAAATATATGCAATTAGTACGCGCGAATAGAGTAAACTAAAATTTAAAGATAATTCAAATTTTGAACTGGTTTAAGTTGTTCGTATCAATAGTTACGTTCATAATGTCATTAGTTTTGAAATTATTTAAACTACATATTATTTAAATCTGCTTTATACTATCAGCCCTAAAATTAATATTTAAATTAAACTCGATATTCAATATTTATGACATTTTACAAAAATTTTATTTTTAAAAAATATTATAATTTCATGTTCTCATCAATATTCAAAATAAAACTGGACGAAAGAGTGTATACTTTTAAAAATAACCTAAATGTTTTTTACAATTATTTATATAACAAGGGAAGGGAATAAAGTTCGTAATTATTTGTCTAGAGCGAAGATTGAATTCTGAGGGTGTAGCCCGACAAATGCAATCGCTTGAGGCAAATAATGACACTTTACTTCCCGTATTTTATACGATATTTTATATATTGTAACGTTTATTACAATTTCGGGTTTGGTGAAGTTTATTCTTAATTAAAACACGAACAATGATAACACAAACTAAATATATATTTACAACCAAAATACTGTATTACAACTACGAAGACATATATTTATTTACAACACTTATTTATATTCACAATAATGTACTAAGCAACGACTTGCACTGTTCACACTACAATACAGACTGACTCTTCCGGCCCAAATTCTCCCTTTTATACAATACAAACCAAAAAATTTCTTTATTTAACAAAAGTTATTTTGCACTACTAATGCGTTGTATCAGTTTATTTCCCTAGCGAGTACTTGTCAGTTTTATTTCCCTCGATAAATATTGAGGCATATTAAGTAATGAATTCTAATAAAAAATAAAGTCAACATTATTTACCGGTTGTATATAAATATTATTTAGTCACATTTAAGTTTGAGAAAATTACAATGCTAAAAATCTACTGAAAAGAAAAACATGATAATTTGTTTCTTAAACTATTATTTGAAGTTTAAGACATAAGATAAGAAAACTTGAAAAATGTATAATAAATTTCAGTGTAATGGTCTGCAAGATATGGACTAGACTTGAGAGCAAAAGAAAAGTGTTTGTGAAGATAAAATTTGTCTTAGTGACTGTTGTATTGTCAAATTATACCGTTGAATTTGTACCAAATAAATAAATTTTGAACAATAAATTTCGAATGTTTATTAAAATGAGAAAACTTTATTAGGACGCGTCTCGTCGCTCAACCAGGAAGAGCTACTTCAGCATGATGTCTATCAAGAGAGGCAGCTATGCGAGTTTCCAGGAACGCTCTAAGGTAAACTTCTTGCATTTTGAGCCAGTTTTTAAAAAAGACATTTTCGCGCATGGAATGCACATAGATATGATTTTATTATGAAATAGGATGATACACATATAGCGCTAAATTAATAAATAAAATTTTGAATGCAATTATTACAAACTATGCTATACCAATACTAGGTCCCATCGAATTGGGTATTTGTATAAATACTATTTGTAAGTATTTTATATTTTCTAATTATTATTTATAATTGTTAATTTATTATATTATTATTAATAGTATCCTGAAGAAGGCTGAAGCGTCAGCCGAAACATTGGCAAAAAACAAAAATAAGTTTGAGTGAAATCCAAATATACCTGTTTTATTAGATTTATCATAACAGATAAATTTCATTTTCATGATGACTTCGTAAGCATGGTAACGCTGGGTGCATTCAATCTTCATTTTCATGGTAACACATGAAAATATGACAATTAATAAATGTCAAAGCTTCGGATTGGCTTCAAAATTTTAAGCATTTTAAAAATTTAAGTAATTCACGCTAGCGAATGGTATCGAGTCGGCCTGTGGATCTTGAGAACCCTGGTTCGAACTCCACAACCGACAAACAAGTTTCACCAATTTAAAATCTACCCCTGTGGCCTACCCCTCCACTAACATTTTTGGGGCCATGATGTGACGGCTGGTAACCGCACTTCACGCAAAGAAATATATCACTTATCGAGATCTGCTGCGGCAAAGTGCCACATCCAGTAATGGGTAAAAGACGTGATGATATATTTATTTATTTTTATTTATATTCTGGGATACCATGTGCGCTTCATTCAGATTCATAATTCTTAAATTTTTCATTCAAGTTCTTTTATTTCTTCCAATCGGAAACACTATCAAGTAACAAATCTTCAATTGTATTCATTCGTCTGTCTTCTACCCAATCTCTTACATTCATAATCATTTTTCTTACAACATTCTTGCCATTCTCATATTTTTATATACCAACATTTTTCGGAAACGGTTCCATCTTATGTTCCAACAATTTTTTTAACAGTTAATATAAATTTATCAGATATGAAAAACACTTATTTAAATGAAATATTATTTTTCCATGCAAGGAAGATCGCAGAATCCAATTAAATTTTAATTTAATTTAACATAACTTTGTAGGAATAGTAGTCCTTTAGATATATGGTTCTTGACTTTAACGATGCCAACCTAGCGCTGGCGGATAAATTTTGAATCCTTTTATTAGGTATTGTTTTCATTCTTCTTCATTGCATTTGTCTAGCGCTTTTTTATTTTCTATACAATACCTAATTGACTTAAATTTATAGAATTCAATTATTCTTGACAATGAGTAATATTCGTATTGTTGTATTCCGGAATGTAATTCGCGAACTAGAGCCAGAAATTAGATTTGTCGAATTTCTCCAACTAGGTAAATGAAAAGTTACATTTGTTAATCATTTGGGAATAAGTGAAACAGTAGAATAAATATTTAGTATAGATTTTAAAACTTTTTATAATATGCAATTAATTCTCAAACATATGATTTGACCCAAACATATAGTTTGCTGTATTTTTCAGATAATACTTTTATTAAATTATTTTAGAAATTAGTAAAAAAATATTGAAACATTGACAGAATGCTATGCTTGCATAACAAACAACATAAAATATCGGGTGCTACGCTATTTTGGCATCGCCAGAAGTGATGCGCCCGTTTTTGTTTGATTATAATCAACTATATAACAAACTATAATATAAATAAATAAATAAATATATAATCACGCCATTTACCCATTACTGAATGTGGCACTGTGTCTAAGCAGATCTCGGTAAGTGATATATTTTTTCGCGTGAAGTGCGGTTACCAGCCGTTAAATCATGCCCCCCAAAGATATTAGTAAAGGGGGAGCCACAGGGGTGGATTTAAATTAGGGAAAATTGTTTGTCGGCTGTGGGGATCGAATCAGAGTTCTCAAGATCCACAGGCAGACTCGATACCGCTGAGCCATCTACCCCATATAATATAATATAATAAACTATAATCTGATAGCTCAAATCTCAAAAAGGTTTTACCTAATATTTTCTGAAAAAAATCAATAAACGCTATAATAATCTTGTTACCATTTAATTTTTGGCAAGTGATTTAGAATAACATTTTAAAGTCTGGAATAAATAAATATATCACCACTCCTTTAACCCATTGGCACTTTACCGAAGCAGATCTCGGTAAGTGATATATTTATACGCGTCAAATGCGGTTACCAGCTGTAAAATCATGACCCTCATATTAGTGAAGCAGGAGCCACAGCCGCAATTGAATTGTAGTGAAAACTGTTTGTTGGCTATGGGAATCAAACCCATGTTCCCAAATCTACAGTTCGGCTCGATACCACTGAGCTACCTACCACAGTTACCATTTAATTTTCGACAAGTGATTTGGAATAACATTTTAAAGTCGGACTAGAGTAAAGTAGGTGATCCAAAACTGAAGATTAGCTAAAACTTTTTTAAATATCGGCTGTAATCTTTTTAGTAGTTCTTAAATGCATTGATTCTTAAATTTGTGCAAAACCGTTTTTTATTAATCTTTTTAAGTATTGATACTTTTAACAGAGCATAAGTAAACAAAGTAGTGTGACAAAATAATTATATCTTCCTAACCTCATAGTTAGAAAACTTAAAAACTTCCCGAACGTTTATAATTAAATTCGTGCGGCAAACCACTTAAACGATAAAGCAACTCCAAAGAAAGTAAAACCTAATGGCATGTCACAGATATAGGTCAGACAGCCAAGCTAATAATATACAAACTCCGGCTGAGAAGGAGAATATTGTATATAAAATGAATTATTGACACCGTAGCTTTGGTACGCGCTGGTACCAATGGTACCATCCGAATCGATTCGTATGCCTTTTCCCGGTGACACAGACATGAATGTGTCAGTCTTAAACCGCTCGCACAACTGGTGAACTCAACTAGTTAGTGTTATCAGATTCAGAGATTTTAATCGTAAGTGCGCGTAATTAAATTGTTAATTAGTTGCAGAGAGTTTAAATTCGAGTGAATTTAATTATAAGAAGAATTTTTTAGTGGATTTGGTTTAGTTTCCAAGTTGTGCAGTTTTAAATTGTTTTATAAATAAAGTTTACTAGTTTACAACACGATTCTCAAAAAATGTTGAACTAATCCTGAATTTTGATTTAGTCAAATATTTATTTAATTCTGTAAGCAGTTGGTTTTCTGAATGTGATTTGGATTGCTAGTTTAATGTTTGGCAGTACAGTGGTGTGGCATTCGATCCCATTTTCGAATCCCATTCAAGTTAAAAATATATAAACAACCACACTGCGGCTCGGGAGTCCGAACCCTGTACTGTAATTGGGATTAAGTTCCTGTTATACAGAATAGCATACATAAATATTAGATAAAATAATTCAAAATTCAGTATTTTCTAAACTTTTTTGAGAATCGAGCAAATAAAGTATACGAATCTCTACCAGGGCTGCGAAGTTGGTAAAAAGCATTCGACTCAGACTTCGGAGAAAATAAATTATAAGACATTTTTTTTATAATGTCTGTAATAAAATAAAGAAAAATATAAGTCAAAATTCAAATGAGTCAAAATTTGTACTGTATTAAAAACAAAAAATTTTTTTTATTTGTATAAAATTTAAAAATGGAATCTCGGTACATTTTTCCTCCACTGATCAGATATTCCTTCTAAACTCCGACTCCACAAGCCCTGGTCACAACAGATTTTTCTAAAGACAGATTCATAAAAAGAATTAATGATGGAATTCTATGTAAATTCGTAAATTTTATAAATCCTTAAATCAGTAAATAATGAACATACCGCAATTAAACTATGAAATATTTTTTAATTATCAACAAATATTAATGTGGTATTATTCATTATTTACAGTTTTACACATCAATAAACATTATTTTACATTTTTATGAATTAGCAAAAGAATTAAAATATTTGTTTTAAATCTACCTATAAATAATTATAATGAAAATGTAAAACTTTTAATATACAATTTGTGACAATCCGAGCTGCTGTTGCTTCATTCTAAATTTAATACAATGCACAAAATAAACTAAACTTGATGATTATCTAATAAGCACTATTCTTAAACATGTTAAAATAAAATTGTGTAGTTAATGGCAAAGTATATAAAAAATTCATCCGTTTTGTGAATCTGCTTGTAAATGGTTATTTACGTAAAAAGTCAGGAAAGTGTTCAATTACTGGATGAGTAGATAGTTTCATGCCGGGCGACAACGAGGCTTGAAACAGCTTACGAATCTTGTACGACACTTTACTGACGTATTACGTATAACATTTTACCTGAAACTTATAAACAAATAATACATATTTTAAATTAAAAGAAATATTTGACTTACATATTCAGTCAGTATTTTATATTGCTAAGTAACTAAACACTCACGTTTCTTTCATTACCTGCTTAGGCAGGACAATATGTTATTTTCGTGAGTCTTAAGGTCAGGAAAATATACATTTTCCTGTCAGTTTCAGGTAAAATTAATTTTACAAACTTTTCGTAACTGAAGAAAATTCGGATTTATTTGCATTAATAACATTTGTAAATATAAGTTTCATGTACATAATTGATTTTAAAATTGAGACATACTAATTTTTTTGAGAATTTATTTCATGACACTAAAATATTAATAGAATTAATAACAAATAAATTCTTATAAAAGTTTGTGAAACACTAAGTTACCAGCTCTAAATTAGAAACAAATATATTTTAGACTCCCAAATACATGAATTCTTACAAGCTCGACGCGGACAAGCCTTTCAATGCTGACAAAGTCCATAGAATTATCGTCCAAATTCTTACAGAAAATATTGAGGAGCAAATGACCTACGATCCAGAAAGCTGTCCTACTAAAGCTAAACAAGTCAGTGGTTTAATACGAGCAAAGGTTAAAGAACAAGACTTCGATAGGTAAAAAAGAAATCAATTTTATTGTAGAACTTGGCAAGAGTGAATTTTATTTTTATAGTGCAAATTAAATATCGGGCTGTATTATGAATCACAATTATTTCTTAATGTTCGATTTTATAAAGGACAGAATAAATTTAATTACATAGTAAATGTATTTAAAAATTTAAATTAACAAATTCAAATTAATTTTATTTATTTTTATGGCAATTTATGACTGTCATTTAAATGAATAAATTTTATTTACTTTGGAAGTAAATTAATTTGTCGTTTATAAAATTGGTCATAAATTTAAAAGGTATTTAACGATAAATGCACATTTAAAAATTTGATAATTATGACCATATGTATTTTTCATAAAATGTGGATATTGAAGCACTGTATTTGCAAATCTCGATTGTTTTAAACAACATACTTTTTATTGTACGAATTTATGTATATAGTGTCCAAAATGTTCATTTAGCAAAATACTTATCCGAGGGCCCTAAACACCTGTCGCGAATGAGGTGTATAAAATTTTTATACAACTAAATTACATTACTTAAAAAACAAAAAATAATTATTTTTTATACAACTATCAAAAAATATCACTAAAAACAATTTATAAAAACAGTGAAAAATTGTCATTTTTCTACGGTTGTGAGAAAAATATATCATTATGTTATATACTTATTTTAAGTGTAAATCTACGTAATTTAAAAATAACTATTATTGGCGTTTGAAATATAATAATTACTTAGTTAAAAAATAATCGAATTATTATGCAACTAGTGTGCAAAGTGTTACTTTAAATCACGAGTAGGAAGTATGACATATTTAACTCTTTTTTTTAACAAAAACCCATTTTAACAGTCAATCGACAAAAATAGTTATTTGCTGCAATAGTGTACGAGGAACAAAGACACTTTACGCTCATGCATAATTTTTCTACGATTTCATCTTAAAATTATTAAATATCTTTTTTCTACGATTGCTATGAAAAGTTGACAATTACGCTCTCATTTGTCATCGTAAAGTTGAAGTTTTCTGTGGAACAATCGAAAAATATCTTTTTTGCGCGTCTCCAATGGCAACGCGCGAAAAAGATGTTAAATGCGCACTTATTTCAATAGTTTCCGGGGATACGAACAAGACAGAAACTTGTCATATTAACAGTCGACAGAATGAATTTGTTTTCAGTACGTATACGTTTTTTAATCATTTTAAGATGCAATCGTAGAAAAAATCTTTGTTCCTCTTACACTATTGCAGCGCGAGCCGAGTAACTATTTCGCGCGTTGCAATTGGAAACGCGCGAATTTAACATCTTTTTCACGTGTTGCCATGCAGACGCGCGACAAACATATTTTTCGATTGTTCCACAAAAAACCTCAACTTGACGATGACAAATGAGAGCGTAATTATCAACTTTTTATAGCAATCGTAGAAAAAAAATTTTTTCATGGTTTTCAATTATTGTTAAAGTGACACAGTAAAAAGAAGATAGGTAACTGTGTATAGAACACACCAACTTCGCTTTCGGTTCGGGAAATAAAACGGCACCTTCAGAAAAAATATCTAACTTTCTTCCTTTGATATTCAAATACAAATGACTATTGAATCAGTTAAATCTTTTTTGAATTTATATACAAATTATTTGAAAGCTCACTCTTACTTAGTTCTACAATATGAGTACATATTTCTCATGCAATTTATTCCAGATATAAATTAGTATGTTTGGTAACCATTGGAGAAAAAAAATCCCACGACATTTTTACTGGAGTAAGATTTCTTTGGGATGCAGAAAGAGACAGATACGCTACTTACATGCATGAAAATATGTATGTATTTGCAACTGCTTCTGTGTTTGCACTCTACTATGAATGAATATACCATAAATGTTGTTTATTGATATATATTTTATTTATATTTTATCAAATATATGTTTTATTCATGTTATGTAATTTTAAATAAAGATGGTTTAATAAATTTATGCTAATTACTACTTACTTTACACAATAAATTTATAAACAACATAAAGAAAAATCTTTAATGCCCGTTTGCCCCAATGAAACTTACATTTTAAGTTTGACATAAACCAACAATATTACATCAAATGTTTGACGACAATATTACTCGTTATGTTATTTTATATACAACCGGGAAATAATGTTAGCTTTATTATTATCAAAATCATTACTTAAAGTGCTTCATTATTTACCAAGAGAAATAAAAATGACACGTACTCCCTAGAGAAATAAAGATATTCGAAACCACTGAAACAAGGGAAATAAACATGACAATTACTCCTGAGGGAAATGTAGTTATTCAAGGTCATTGGCAGTGCCTCTTTTGTTAAATAACGAATTTATCTGTTCATATATATTTATATAAATTGTATGTAACACGTGAGTAATATATCATTATTTGCCTGCATTCTCGACAAATAATGACGAACTTCTTATATAAACTGCTATTATTTTGATTTGATTTTATTTATTTAAATCAGACTTACAATTTCATTTCGTTGGTACAAACGAGCATTAGAACTCATAATTTTAATTGTCTATAAAATCTTTATAAAACAAAAATACGTTTGCGATTATTTCAATCCTTCCCTCAGATGCATATAAAAACTAAGATTTAATCGATCTCTTATAGGCCTCAAGATTCTAAAAGTGGCAAGTATAATTTAAACATACTGTGTATCTTATATCGGAGATATCAATATATCTTAGATATGCTATTGAATATATTAAAGTTGTGTCTCACTATGTATAGATGTACTAAAGATAGGTCAGTAATTTACGCAATTTTGTTACTTTTTCTACTACCGTTATTAAAATGTCATTTAACATACTGATAGTTTCCATGGCGCTAAATAACATTTTAATTATATGTTATAAATTGTAGCTACGAACGTTTTAGTCACGATGTGAAATTAGCAACTGACGGATTAAGTAACTTCATGTATCTGTGATTGAAACTAAACCTTATTTTTCAAAAAAATATTTTTTCTACAACTGTCAAAAAATGTTCATTTTTTTTACTAATATCAATACGCGAAATACGTGATTTTTTATCATTTACATTACCATGACAACGTGTATTTTGCGCATTATTTTGCATCCTAGAGCGCAAAATAAGCATTTTGCACACTGTTTCGTATTCTAGTGCGCAAAATGAGTATCTCGCGCACGCTCCCAAATTATTTGTTGTCAGGTTTCATTAGTTACAACACATCAATAGTATCAAATTAATATTACTGTTGATTGTTTTCTTTCAATTTACTTAAATAAATCAATAATTATTGTATTATTTTTTATTTACAGTTGTAGAAAAAATGTTGTTTGTATTTCGTGGCCAAAATTCTTGTTTTTTGGCGCGTTCGAATGACTTTTATTAACATTCTCACGTGCAACAAAAAAAAACACTCATTTTGCGCACTTAATACAAAAATAACTATTTTTGTTCTCTTGATTTGTAGTCGCAGAAAAAGTATAATATGTGACTCGTTTTATAACCTCTTTAGAAATTCGTTTTTTACATATTTGTAATTAAAGATATAATATATTTGTTAAATAATGCATTATTGCCAGGTTTTATAAACGACAAATTAATTTACTTCCAAAGTAAATCAAATTTATTTATTCAAAGCCAAGATTTTGACAGTATAATAAATACCATAAAATAAATAAAATTGTTTCGAACTTGTTAATTTAAATACATTTACTATGGGAGTAAATTTATTCTGCACTTTACTAAACCGGGCGTTAGATAATTATACACTATCAATAGCTATTATTAGAACATAAATATAAAATAATATTGCTTAAAATTGTAAACTTTCTTCTTTCTCGGATATTTTCTTCAATAAATAATCGGCATCATTTTTACTGAACGCAGAGTTCTGAGAAACAAATCTAAAGAAATTCGGAAATTGTTTTAATGGTTGATAATTAATCATGAAACTTCCTTCCTTCACCAGTAGTTCTTTTATTTGTGGCGCCACCTAAAAAAGAATTAATTTTAAACAAAAAAATAAGAAACATAAATTATAAATGATCATTTATTTTAAAACGATCGTTGTTATTTAAATAGCGATTTAAAATTTAGTTCCTACTTATTTATTACAAGCAATCCACGTCTAATGTTGTCAACATAACAAAATACGAAATATTTTGTCGTTTAGAAAAACATTTAAAAATTAAAATTCCTTTCATTTCGGAAATAAGTTATCCAATTTGTATGTGAAATAGGACGTTATTATTTTCTCACTTACATTTAATATTTTTAAAACAAAATATAATTTCGTAAAGTAACTATAATATAGAGTAACTTAATTTATTATAAAATATTATTAATGTAAAATGGCTTGAAATGCTAACAAAAATGAATGCAAGTGCCTGGTATGTAGTTTAAGTTATATATAAATAAGATTCCAAATTAAATCAATCAAAATTTCACGCCTTTTACCTATTGCAGAGTGTGGAACTTTGCCATAGCAAATCTCGAAAAATTATATACTTATTTTAATTATGTGTTAAAAATTGTTTGTCAGCTCTGGGAATCGAACCCGGGTTCACAAATCCACAGCTTAACTCGTTTCTACTGAATCACTTACCCCATAATAATTATTTTATAATAATAGATAATACAAATAATTTGAAATGATATCACTAAAAATAGGTTTTCAATTATTGCCAACCTATCAAATTTTAATGTAGAATCAGAGTTCCCTACTTTTAATTCAGTATTAGAAAATTACATCATTCATGATACCCTGATAACGCAGTAACAAAAATACCAAGTATATTATTATCTTCTTTAATAATATTGAAACTGTAAATAATCAAGCTATTTGACATAGGTAATAAACATACCTTGTGTAATGCATCCTTAAATTCCGAACTACTCTTTTTTAAATGTTGAATCTTTTTCGGAACATACCAGAAACAAACATTGACAAACTGCGGTTCAGAAACCAACATAAAATCATTCCTTTCCTTGATAATTTCCGTCAAATGTTTCGCTGTATCCATAATATCATCAACATGTTTCCCAAATCCATTTGATCCTTTAGCTTTCCACATCAACATAAACTTAAATACATCACATCTTCTTCCACATTGCACATATTTATCTCCACAGTCATAAGATATATCATAAAATTTATCTTTTTGGAAAAGGTATTGTGCATCTTTCGAATGACACTTCTTTAGTAGACTTCCATCTTTTACAAGCAGCATTGAGCATTGTTGTGGAACAGCTAATAACTTATGTGGATTAATTGCAATGGAATTTGCGCGATGAATTCCATTTAAGTTTTGTTTATAAACAGTTGAAAATATAATTCCGCCGCCCCAAGCAGCATCAACATGTAACCACATGTTATATTTTTCGCAAATATCCGCGATTTCGTTTACAGGATCAAATGCACCTCTGACTGTAGTTCCTATTGTTGCCACTACCATAAGAGGTGTGCTTCCATTTGACAGTTGTTTGATGATGGTATGTTCAAGTGCTGAAGCACTCATTCGGCCGATTTGGTCTGTTGGTATTTCAATTACGTTTGATTCTCCAATTCCAAGAAGGGAAGCCATTTTTGGTACTGAGTAATGTGATTCTTCTGATGTAAATATGCAGAGATTTGGTGTTGCACGCATTCCTGTTTTCTAGAAGAATAAGACATTGTTAAAATTAATTGTCCGTTCCTTCGTGAAACTAGGTTTAATAATAGTTATTTATGGTACAAGTGTGTTATATTAAAAATAAGTCACGCGAGAAAAATATTAGTCCACGAGGCCGTTAGGCCGAGGGGAATAATTTTCTGAAGTGACTTATTTGTAATAACACACGAGTGGCATACGAAATTTTATCCAACAACTACAATTAAGACATTAAAATATAAATTTTGACACAATTGTCTACATTTCAAATAATATTCTAGTTAGCCATACTTTCTTGTTTTGTTGTCTAGGTTACTCAATTTTTTTAAATAAACAAAGTTGAAAAAAGGTTGCAGCTGTAGTATTTGAAGTGGAAGACGAGAATTTTATTCCCGAAATAATCATTAAGGAAGCGGAAAAAGTGGTTGTTGATATTTTATCAAAAAAGTCTAGAAGTTCCTATGAAAAATAATTTCATATGTTTGAAGACTGGATGACAACTAGAAACGTCAAAGGTATGAATGAAAGTGTTTTTCATAGGAAGTTCTAGACTTTTTTGGTAAAATATCAACAACCGCTTTTGCCGCTTCCTTAATGATTATTTCGGGAATAAAATTCTCGTCTTCCATTTCGAATACTACAGCTGCAACCTTTTTTCAACTTTGTTATATTTAAACTCAACAGTGAGTTACAAGTCATAATTTATGCGTGACTTATAACTCACGTGTGACTTATAAGCCACTTTACTAATCTAAAATGACAACAATAATGACTTTATAAGTAGTGGGTGTTGGATAAAATATTAAAATAACACTTGTCTAAGTCTCACAAAAATTCAGCTTCCAAGTCGACTTATCAGTTCATCGTCAGAGGCTGGCCAGCATAGTTAGTAACCACTATGCTGGCCAGCCTCTGACGATGACCTGATAAGTCGACTTGGAGGTTGAATTTTTGTGAGACTTAGACAAGTGTTACTTTAATATTTTAATAATTAAATAAATGAAAATTGGGCAATAATTTTCATTTCATATAACAATATTCAGGAGCGTAGGACCTGCTGCATCAGTTGTGTAATGATACACAGTCCCCAAGGTAAGGAGGCGCATCACCCAACCGGAGTAAATAAATCAGTATTTTATTTTATCAGTTACAAACCCTAAATTATGAATAATTTATTAGCAAAAAAGGGTAGTGATCGCGACACCGAAACATAGGACTTTAACATGTAAAATAATATTTTTATAATTTCCTGCTTCCCTTATTATTTTAGAGAACGAAGCTTCAAATAAATGTTGTAGAGCATAAAATTATACATTAAAATCAGTAAACACAATTAATTGTGTAATACAGGGCCCACAAAGTGGGCTATGTTACTGGTTATATTTATAATATAAATATTAGTAAATAATCACAACAGTTGCTAGCGTGACAGATTGTTATCGAAATTTAAAAAAAAGTTAATTTAATTAAATAAAACAAAAGGAGATAAATAAACAAGGACCACACCAATATTTTGTATTGTGTAAAAATGTATAGAAATGTAACGTCGCTATCAAATAATTCGGCGACATTATATTATTTTATATCCAATGAACTTCTTATTCTTACTCAAATATCTCCTGCTTACTTTCTGTTAATCAGTTAATTTATTTTCATTCCTCTCTACTTTTTCAAACTAAAAACATCTTCTAGATTATAGAATTATATTTTATATTTAATTGTACATTTTGAAAAATATATTAAAAGTAGTGTTAATCATCAATTTAGATTAAGTAAAGCATTAAAAAGCTTTACAGATTTATGTTATATCAAATATTTGGTAATTATGTCATTATATTTTTTTATGGTAGTCTCGCTTTCATAAGCATGATTAGTATAGTGTTAATGATACGACATAATGTTTTTCTTGTGCGGCGCGATTTAGGATTTTACAATAAATAACAGTACAATTTCTAACAATATTATAGATAAATGAAAATATAAGTTTAAGAGAATTATTCTTTGATATATTCATAGTAATAATGAAATGTATAGATGAATTGGGTAGCATAACATTCTTAACTGTGTTTTTAATTTCAAACAATTCCATTTTCAGTCTTTGCGAATCCATGCCACAATAAAAATGAAACTTAACATAACTAATCATATTTCTAAAGAAAACTACAACATATTTCTGGTTATTGAGTTGCAATATATACAAAAATGACATAATTATCATTTGACATGCCGTAATATACCAAATATGCACAAAAACTGTTTAATCTAATAGTTCTAAATCATACAAGAGTTAAGAAATAAACTTCTCTTATTTTCAGTTTTTTCGTTGTAAACATTTCTATTCATAGCACATCACTTTTGCTTTATTTACGTTTATGATTCCTTTCATATAAGCTGATTTATTCCTCTCACTTGGAATTGTTCGTTCACGCAACAAACCTAATTACGAGTATATCCATTCATTTATTTGTAAGTCGTCCGCGGAATCTCTCATTCTCAATTTCTGTTTGACACATTAGTACATTCTATTACCCAAACCATCTTAATTGATACTCACAACTCTAAAAACATTCTTTTCAATGACATACTCATCATACACTAACATATTCCGTACATGATTACAAGTTATAAATGGGTATTTTTATAATTCATATTTATTCTGCACTTACTTTAATATCAGGATAATAAGAGTATCTGGCAATGTTTATGGCAAGTCCATTAGACAGTGATCCTCCAGGACAAAATAATCCATCTCCATCTGGAAATCCAACCATTTGACAAAACTCTTTTAGAATTGCTTGTTCCATAAGTGTAAAAACCGGCGCAACTTCGTATGTGTAAACGCTTGGGTTTAAGGCGTCTGTCACCCATTGAGCTGCTAAGCCATATGCATCCAAACTAAAAAAAGTTAATCATTTTTATTAATTTGATAATGTAGCCCGAAGTTTAGCCTTTCTATTTCTAACAAAATTTGTTAAATATATGAACAATCAATAAAAACAATTAGATTGAGATGCAACTATGGTGATCAGTTTTTGTTTAGACGTAAATCTGAAATCTAAAAGGAAATATAATTTCTATTTAATAAAGAAAATATGATTTGCGATATCGGCTTACATTTACTTTAATATAAGTTAAAAAATAATGCGTTCCAATGGTTAAATTATAATAAAAATGCAAACAGGTAATAAATAATTGTTTATTCTTAAGAAAAATGGCTTAGAAAATAAAAAAATTCTTTTGTACAAATAAAAATGCATATTTATGGGGTAGGTGGCTCAGTGGTATCGAGTCGTCCTGTGGATCTTGAGAACCCTAGTTCGATCCCCACATCCGACAAACAAGTTTCACCAATTTAAATCTACCCCTGTGACTCCCCCACCACTATCATCTTTCGGGGCCGTGATTTTACGGCTGGTAACCGCAATTCACTTACCGAGATCTGCTTAGGCAGAGTGCCACACCTAGTATTTATTTATTATATTTATTTATTTTAAAATTAGTCTGGTAACATTTTATTGTCTTCCTGCTAGATTTTGATTAAGTATTCTATATATTGTAATATATTATAAAATTAATACAGCTCCGGGAAATTATTTCAAAGTCCGGAGACCAGAAATAACGATTTGAAAACAAGACTGCGGGTAAAACTTGAAGACCTGATCAATCTAGATGAAATGGATATTTGACCTATCTGACTGTTTGGCCAGTTACACCAATTATCCATTTTGGCCGAATAATGACAATTAGCTAACCGGAAAATAGAATAATCATATGTACTACAACACGAATGTTCAAAATTATCGAATATATTGTGTTTTCACGAAACATATTATTTTGGCAAATCACCAGTTCGTAGAACGAGTGGATTTATAAAATAATATGTTGAGTGGATCAATACAATAAATTATGATAATTTTTAACATCCATATAAAGAGTAAAAAATGAACCGAAATCATTGCATCACAGAATAACATCAAAATTACAACTGAAATAAAATATATGACGTTAGCAAAGACTTTCATTTTGTTGAACTAAAAACGCAATTACGACTTTGTTACTATGACTACGATGCTTATTGATGTATTTATGGGTGCAAGATTTAATTTTTCCCGTAGTAGATCTGGATAAGTGATCTATTTTTTCGCGTGAAATGCAGTCATCAGTCGTCAAATTATGGCCCCCAAAGATATTAGTGGAGGAGGAGCCACAAGGTTAGTTTTAACGTGGCCCTGGTTTCCAAATATACAGGCCGACTCGATTCCATTGAGTCACCTACCTCATAATTGATTTATATTTAAAAAAAAAAAACATAATCTCTTACCCAGAAAATAACTGGTTAATAAAATAAGGATGTCCTGTTTTAACACTGTATTTAATTGTATTTTCAATGAATTTTAATAATGCTCCATGCGTTAAAGCAGTTTCGTTTATGCTCAAATCCAAAATATTTTTCAGCTCTTCTGGTTCTTTCCATAAATTCACTTTGCTCTTTTTGTCTGTTCCAAAAATCACTGTTTTAAATAACATCTCAATAACGGAGCGTAAAAAGAATGCATGTTTCTCGAACACTGGTACAGGATTGTAATCAGACATATTTGCAACTGAATTTTAAAATCTAGGTCACTGATTTATAAGCTGAAGCTTGACCTTCGTTGTATCCTAATTAGTAATACAAAACTGTCCTTTTAATTTAATTAAACGTATGTGAATTGAAAGATAATAGAATTTATTTATTACTTTATTTCACTGCACACCAGGAATTAATCACAATGACAATGCAGGGACCCTACTTTTTAATTAAAAACTAAGAACCGAGAACAAATACAAAGCCAGTATGGTGAACATTGAATAATGAATAGTTTTTCCAAACATCAAGGTATATTATTAGAACAATTTCAATATAAAAAATAAATAAATGACAATATAAAATAAATAAATGTATTATTACGCTCCTTACCCATGAAGTAGGTTTACCAGCCCCCAAAGATGTTATTAGAAGAGATGTCATAGGGGATAATTATAATGTGATGGTCAACTCTGGAAATCGATTTTTCATTCTTAAATACACATATACAAATATACAGAGTGTTTCACAACTTAGAGCAAAAAATTAAAGGGTATATTCTGTATGACGTGCTGATCATGAAACAAAAAGAATTTTGTTTTAAATCGCAAAACTATTTTCCATGTTTTCCAGTCCAAAATTTTTCGTTGCCACTGCCACTGGGTGGATGATTATGTTAAAGTTATTAATTAAATAAAATTCTATTATAAATAACTGCTAATAATTGAATTGTGTAATTATTCTTTCGTAGTTGATATCTACTACATTGTTTGTGTTTAATAGGAAAGCAAATCCAGTGCAGTACTACAAAAAATGTTTTAGGTTAACAACCCTTAATTTTTCGAATTTAAAAAAAATTCTTTTTGTTTCATGATCAGCACGTCGTACAGAATATACCCTTTAATTTTTTGCTCTAAGATGTGAAACATCCTGTACACATTTTTTTGGGGTGCTGCTGAGGTTTCGGAAAGCACCTTGTTCCTCCAAATGTACTCGTACTTATCATCCCCTCGTGGACTGTAATTAGTGTCGTACAATTTTAAATGGAGTAGGTGGTTCAGTGGTATCGAGTCGGCCTGTGGATCTTGAGAACCCTGGTTCGATCCCCATAGTCGACAAACAATTTTCACCAATTTAAATCTACCCCTGTGGCTCCCCCTCCACTAATATCGTTGTTGACCGTAATTTGACGACTGGTAACCGCACTTCACGCGAAAAAATATATGACTTACCGAGATCTGCCTAGGCAGAGTGCCACACCCAGTGATGAGTAAAAAGCGTGATGATATATTTATTTATTTAAAATTTTCTATAAAATATAATAGAAACGTTTAAAATATATAATATGGCAAATGTTCAAACTGTTTTGAAACTATCTTATTTGTTAAATATAGGTCCACTCATTCACTTTTGATTATCGTATTCAATAAAGTGGTAAAGTATTGTCTTATTTACAGTAATTTATAAGAACAGTGGCAACAGACACTTTTAATTAGTTTACTCACCATATTGTGGCAAACACGGATTATATAATTTAATTAAACAAAATATTTATACAAAATTTGTGTTACTGTTAATAAAATACAAAATTACCAAATATAAAAAATTGTGAAAGATAACTATTATTAAGAAACAATAAAACATACTTTTCTGTTTAAAATTCATTTAAGAGCAAAAAAGAAATATGTTTTCACAATTAAAATAATAATTCATAGAAATAAATTCTGTTTCCCGTGATAAGTACTTAAATTATTAATTTGCATTGTTGAAATTTAATATTTAACAATATGGCAACTTTCTGTAACCAGTAAAGAATGCGCCACACAATTATCTCTACTATCCCGATGTAATCACTATAGTCTTATTCCGACTGAATTCTATTCGCTCTCGCTTTTTATTTACAAAATAAGATCATTGTACTGTGGTAATATTACGAGTATTAGATTGTAATGTGGTTAATTATCAAAAACACACACAAAATTGCAATTAGATTCAATATCGAGTCGGCCTGTGGATCTTGAGAACCCAATTCACCAATTTAAATCTACCCCTGTGACTCCCCCTCCACTAATTCCTTTGAGGGCAGTGATTTGACGGCTGGTAACCACAGTTCACGCGGAAAAATATATCACTTACCGAGATCTGCTTAGGCAGAGTGCCACACCCAGAAATGGATAAAAGGCGTGATTATATATTTATTTATTTTATTTTTTATTTGTATCAGATAGTAACTACAATTGTTTATTTTCTTGTTTCAAAACAAAAATGGAGAACCAACGTTTAATTAAAAAAAAAAATTATGACCACCACATCAGAATGACGACGAACAATTTATCAAAAAGTGTTAGACCGCAACAGTAATTAGTGAGAATTGAAGGTGATTATTAATCGATCGTGGTAACCATTCATCCACAACTACAATGCTAAAGTTGGGAAGTAAAATTGAATGAATTTAAAATTGACGAAAAGTCGTTAATGCAAAATTATGTAATGTGATATTCAAAGTGCAAAGTTTCTTTCTAATATATTATGTTGTAAAGTCGTAAAAAGTTTTTCTAAAGTTATTCTCGCGATTTTTAGTTTTAACATCTAGAACAGTGTTTCTCAAAGTGCGGTACAAAAAGTTTCATGATTTTAAGGTCTGATATGCATTTTAAAAATTAACTGCAACAATATATGAACAAAAATATTAAATCATATATTAGAAATACACATACACCAGTTTTTAAATTAAAACCGTCGGTATAAATACCTATTTAACACAACTTACTATAATTTTAAAACTGTAAAAAATTCCCAAATTATTCATGACAATATCTTTTGAGGTTATTATATTCTACTCGTCTTAAACTATATAAGATTATGCAAGTATGAAAGACAAGGTAACCAAAAGATTATGTAGCCCAAAGCTATAGCCCCATTCCTTAAATTTTCTTTTAAAATTTTAATTACCATATTACCTATACTGTAATAGCTATTAATATACCTAGAAATGTTATGAGCATCGTACAGTCGTAGATGTCAGTTTGCAATCCGAGCTTGTAGAGCGAGGATTTTGAGGCATCTAAAGCTTGTTATGACTCATAACATCCGTGGTTTGTTCAACAGTTTGTTTATCGATTTCAGAATATAAGCACGTTAACATATTGTGCATTTAAACACAGGTTTAATATCCTGAAACCGGTAAATATATAAAAAGCACTCTATTTTGCTCCTTACCAATTGCTAAGTTTGTAATTTTCTAGAAAAAAATTCATAATTTTTATTTTGTCTAATCGTCTTATGATAGTGTTTTATTATTCTGAATTATATTTATAATTTATACAATTGAAGTAATTTTTCAAAGAAAAAATGTAAATAGAAATCTTTAAAGTGGACAAATTTGACGGCAAGCTTAAAAGAAAACAAGTTTGTATTTTCGGTATATGGATGATTTCTAGTCAACCGCCTTAAATACAAGGAGTCGAATTTCGGTAAACAGTATTTTTATACTGATCATAAAATAAACAGAAAAAAAAAACATTGATCGACAGTACAACATGTTGTATGATGAATAAATTGATTATTATAATTTAATTACTAACATATTAAAAATTAAGCCTTAATATAAAAGCCTTAAAACCTTAAAAAAACATATTTTTTTTCTACGATCAGTGCGTTATATTACATATATCCTTAAATACTTTTAAGTATACAAACACTTGTATTCTAGGCTATAATATGAACAATGCTTGTCTGCTTGTATCTGTGTGTCAAGGATCTTGGAAATGGGGACTAGCTATTTTGTTGAAACGATCTAGTTATCTCTTATTCAACGAAAAATTCATTTAGTAGTAGTAGTAAGAAAAATGAAGAGAAAATACAGAAACTTTAATTCTTCAAAATATAGACATGTGAGTACTTTAAGACAATGTAATTTAACATAAGAAATCAATTGAGATCAAAATCAACTAGATATTATTAAAGAAAATTGAGAAGAAAATATTTCTTTTATCTATTTCTTAGTTTCTAATCTATCACTTTAAACGTCACTTCTTCCGTTATTTTCCGAGCGAATACATTTAAAAAATAATAAATTAAAAGCGATTGACATCGACAGATGCCAACTGTTAGTTAATTATCCGTAATTCATTGTTCATCCTAACCACCAATCGATCATAAATAAATGTTGTCTCGCTTTTAACTTTTATTTTTGAGTGTAATATTCTGTTGTTAAAGATTTAATTATGTATTTAATAAAAGTGCGTATGCAGTGCAGTTATGAGTCTTGAAATGACGGTCGACAAATATGATAATTTTTAGAAACACTGGTGCAGAAATTTCTAGAACTGACCAAGAAATAAAGCTAAAACAAAAAATGACATTTTGTTGTATTTTTCAGAATAGATATCTCAATTTGAAATATATAGTTTCAGTGCAAAAATTTATAGCTAATAAAATCCTTTTTACTGTTTGAGTTTTATTATATCTGTACTTGCGTTTTCACGTCAGCGATTGAAAAATATTAAATACTTTTTCTTATTTCTTCAGTTTTATATAGTAATAAAATTCTTTAATTGGAATTCCGAAAAACAGAATAAGAACAGAGCACCGGGTTTCTTAACGACTTGTTTAAAAATTCTGTGTAATTAAATTTCTTTCTAAATTATTTTCAGCGTGCTCCAGAATGAATTTTGCCAGCAATAAAACGCAGAATTTTCTGTTTCATTTATAATATTCATTCATAAATTGCCGGAATCCTGAATCCAAATACTTGATACACATACATATATTTAAGAAATTAATAGTTACTTCTTTTTTATACTTATTTAAATCTCGGTTTACTATAAGCAAACTTTAAATAAATAAATAAATATATCTTCATGCCTTTTACCCATTACTGGGTGTGGCACTCTGCCTAAGCAGATCACGGTAAATGATATATTTTTTCGCTTGAAGTGCGGTTACCAGCCCTCAAAGATATTAGTAGAGGGAGAGCCACAGGAGTAGATTTAAATTGATGAAAATGTATTAAATATATTATTAATTTAACATTCATATTATATTTTCCTACATTTGAAATAATAAAATTTGGTGCCTATTTTTGAAATCGGATTCATTCGTTTATTGTCCGAAATTAACCGACAGCTAAAAATCGATAAACATTACATTTAATATATTTTTTAATGATTCTTAACGCTAACAAACAAGTTAGAACATAGATCACCAATTTGCATCGGTCCGCGCCAAGCTGGGCTAGTTCAGTACGAGTTCGTTTACAGTGGAAGCAGTATTTCTGATATTTTGTGAGCATTTCTAATGAATATTTTATTGTGTAAAATTACTTAAATTGTGTGTTATTGTATGTGTAAGAAAAACATTTAAATATAAGTGATAATGAAATAGAATAGACTATATGGACCTCCTAGGATTCGCTGTCGTCAACAGTGGACATCGTGGCATGTGGCCGGTAGCTGATTCCTGCTCAAAGTAAACTATAATAATATTATTTTTAGTAATCTTTTGAGTATATTCTGTAATTGATTCTGTTAATTTTTAACGTCCGTTAAAGACTTCATCCAACAATAGACGACACTAAATACAAAATTTAATTCATTTATATTACTTTTCATAACAGAAACTTAATTCCAATTATAGTATAGGGTTCAGACTGAGCCGCAGTGTAGTAGGTCATATATTTTTAGCTCGGGATCTTCGGATTCCAATGACGTAACATCAATCGTAGTACCATCATACTGCCGAATTATGGCTGCTAAGTATGCTTTCATTCATTAAAAATTTGTATTGCGTTAAAAGTTAACAGAAGCAAATGCAGAATACGTTCATTTGTATTTTAAAATAAATTGTTAGTAAAATAAAATATACATTCTCGCTGTATCTGTCTATATCTTTAACATTAATCAAATTATTTATTATTCTTTTTAATTTAATTTAGTAAAAATAACCTTTGTTACGTAGCTTGAAATCAGTTTCGTATAAGACATTTCATTTAAAAAATATCATTTTTGTTTACGGCTAGCTAAGACGCATTTGTGAAATGTGGAGAATCTTTAGCATTAAATATGCACTTTTAATTTTACTTCTGGGTTTCTAATACGATTATTAAAAGTTTGCGGATCGGCGCTAGAGATTGTAGAATGAACGAAACGAAGGCTGCAACTCGTCGAGATCTGCAAAAATACTTTTAACCTGAAGTGTATACATTTTTGTTATAATCGGATATTAAGGATTTTTAAAATTATAATTAATAACATTTTTAAATGTAGGGAACTAGGAAAGCTATACAAACAAAACTAAAATGTAGAGATGGGCGAATATCAAATTTCTCGAATTCGAATATCGAATACGAATATTAATCAGATCTTGAATATTCGAGGTACTCGAATATTCGAATACTCCTAAAAGTTAATTTATTTATTATTAATAATTATTTTTCTGTTGACTCTAAGATCTAAAACGCAGGATCAGGGAGTAATGGCGGCATATGACGTTAGTAGTTGGTCCGCCAGGAAGCCAGAAGGAAAAAAATAATTATTTAATTATGTCCTTTTCATTATTTGAATGAAATGAATGAAATGAAATGAAATAAAATAAAATTAAAACAAAAAAGAAAAAGATGAAAACTTCAAATGTTGGCGAAAAACAAATTTGAAATATAGTACGTCTTCATGGTTTTGAAACAAAATATCTTTGTTATTAATAACTTCAAAGTATTGTAATTGCTTTAAGTTTATGTACAAATGATAAAGAAAAACATAGCCAAAAACTGTGGTCAACATATGGCGCGATATTCGAAGTATTCGAATGTTCGCTATATTGACGTTAATATTCGAAAATCTCGAATATCGAATAATGTCAATATTCGCGGCATTCGACTATTCGCGGATGATATTCGCCCATCTCTACTAAAATGTTAAAAAATGTGCAATGGTGGTCTGCAGAATACTATTAGATGAAAGCAGCAGAGTGATAATATAAATGAAAACAATATCATCGCCTTGGAAATAACCCATACCTCGCTATACGGCCGCTCTTTATACGGCATTTCGCTCTAACGGCCCTTTTCAATTAAGGCACGTTTTCGATTTACGGCCCAAAATGTTTCGCTATAACGGCAAAAAAAACTTTTTTCCCATTGAATTTGTATTGGTTCCTTATCCGGCTTTTCGCTTTGCGGCCAAGTTTTGTAGAACGTATCTAGGCCGTAAAGCGAGGTATGGGTGTAGTTTAAATGGCTAACTGAAGAATGGAACGGAACAAAAGTTCATATCGAATATGACAAAATAAAATATTTTTACCTATTTTTTCATTAAGGTGAAGCATACGGCCTGAAGTTCGTTAACCAACAATTTGTTATCGTGTAAGTAGGGTTTCTTGTGGTTTTAACAAAAATGTTGATCTGACCAATCATAAAAAACCAAGTATGAGTCTATGCTAAATAGTGGTAGGGGTATTGGCACGTAGTTTAAAATTATACAAACTTGAAGATTTTCAAGAAAATTATTTCAAATAACAGAAAATAATTCTAAATGATATGTTAACACAATAAATACTAAAATGTAATAACATATAGTATTTTATTTGATATTATGACATAAAAACGACATTACATCAACTTGAATATTCTGAGTTTAGAATTGCAGTTCTCATTTCTCATGTATTTTCTAATCATGTTTACATACTGTAATCCTAAAATGTATTGAAAACATGTAAACGCTTCAATTAAACAAAATACATGTACTATCAGAGTTGTAGATATCAAAATATGAAAATAAATTTTTCCACAAGCATTTGTTTATAAATTTATGTACGTACTTTTATTTTTGCTTCGATGAAGTATATTTGCTCTGTTTTATGTTATCATTCATCTTATAATCTGTAAGCAATGTAAATACATTCCTACCTCCTTTTGTGCAATATTTAAGGTTAGAATAATAATTGTTGTCTATAAACGTTAAATTAAAAACATTGATAAAAATATCTGTTTTTAAAACAAATAATCCATTTCAATATTACTAACCATACTGTTCTACTAATCTGCTCTGCTAAAATTGATCAAATCTTTGCAGTAAAACTTGATATACCGTACTAATAACTTCGAATATTAGTGTAATATAATACGAAAAATAAAATAGATATATGGCAAATCACAAATTCTGAAATACTCATTCATAACTCATTCTACATCGTGAAATATATCATTATGAATGACAGCTGTCAATCTAGATGTTCATTTTAGCGCTGAGTGTACGACAAAGCACACATCAAGTGTGTAAAATGAGTAATTCGTAAAGTTGCTGCAACAAATTCAAATTTCAAAAAAATATTTTATATACTTATTCTCATCTAAATGAAGGAACAAGTAGTGCAGAATAATCTCACAACATTCTACTTTTTGATATATACAATATAAAGAATGTGAAATTTCTATAAAACAAACAAATTTGAATTGATATGCAACAGGTCAAGATATCAAAATTTCTAGTCTGAATTTCTCAAAAATGCCGAGTACGATTTTGTTAAAAAAATTCTGTATATTTAAGAACATAGTTTTCTATAACACATAATTTTTTTACCCAATTTGAATTTGTAACTTTTGAGAAAAAAACAAAAATATCCGAAAAAGCCTGCTTTTGAGCGTTTTTTCGCATGTTTATTTTTTTTCTCAAAAGTTACAAATTCAAATTGGATAAAAATTGTATATGTTATAGAGGACCCTATTCTTAAATATACAAAAAAATTTAAAGAAAATCGTACTCGGCATTTTTGAGAAATTCTAGTCCATTTTTGAACCGTTTTCTATCTATTAATTGTACATAAATTTAATAATATGTATATTATTACTACACCTTGAAGTATTGGCTTTAAAATTATGTACAATTCATCGTAAGTTTCATTCATTAAAACAAAGATATCTTATTTGAAAGAGATCAAGTCAGATCAAGTGTCCTGCAGCTAACTTAAGATTTAATTAAGCGGATGCTTCACCTTAAGAATCGGTTGTAGAAAAAATAGTGTATGTGCTCGAGCAGAAAGTATCCTTGCCGGCAATAGACTATTTTCTGCTTTAGATACACAAATTACTATAGAGCAAACCGTTGCTGTTAGCTAAGAGCCCCGTTGTCAATAGCGACTGTCTGCAAGGAGCCCTGTTGTCATTAGCAACGTTCTGCAAAGTCTTGGTCTGCGATTGTTTTCTGGCTGTCACTAAATGACGTTCGAAAACCTTACTTTTTACTGATCATAGATAACTGTATATTATATAATAAGTTTTATAAAAGTGTCTAGTTATGAGTTTCTTTTTGACACGAACTGAACGAAGCGAGTATGTAAAGAGTTTATAAAACGAGTCATATACTATACTTTTTCTACGAATGCAAATTAAGACAAAACATATAGAGTTTTATTAATTATATGAAAAATAAGGTTGTTACAATAACAGATGCAGGAAGCTAACTTCACCCCGTGCTTAATATATTCATTTATAAAATTTAGGTGCATCCACGGCCAACGTGAAGACGTTGAACATCTGTAAACAGAGTAAATATGTAACCACCATGTTTTAGTTCGTATCTTTACTAAATTCGCAGTTTTAATAGTTTGAACAAGGCTTCGAAGGGTAGACCATGCTTGAATTTATAATGATGCGTGCATTCCACTTAAATGTATACTACCTGAAACCGGCATAGGGCATACCCTATCTGTCGATATGCATTGAACTAAAGACCTGTTGAACAACAATATTTGGTGTCTATTGGGTATCTACGGCTGGACGAACTTGGATGAATAAGTCTTATACTAACATGTACGCGTTAGTTTGTCAATTTGTAAATTTATTTTTTCTACGATTGCTATGAAAAGTTGACAATGGCAACGTGCGAAAAAGACGTTAAATGCGCGCGTTTCCAATGGCAACACGCGATATACGAAAGATATTAGATTCGCGCTTATTTCAATAGTTACCAGGGATACAAACAAAACAGAAACTTGTCATATTGACATTTGACAGAACGAATTTATTTTCAAAACTTATACGTTTTTAAATAATTTTTAGATGCAATCGTAGAAAAAATTATGTGTATATCACGAGCGTAAAGTCTTTGTTCCTCCTGCACTATTGCAGATCTCGCCTTCGGCACGCGCTGCAATTACCGTGCTCGAGTAACAAAGAAGCACTTTACGCTCTTAATACATAAATAACTATTGTATCTGACATACGTTTATTTTGAATTTCTGTTATAAAGAAATTGTTATTATATATTAAACTTATAAATCTGATCATTTTATTTATACCTTGCAATGAACAGGGAATGAAGTAATACCACCCGAACACTAACGAAATATATCGATTTCCCCCAACCGGTTATTCAATTGGTATTTATTTTTATAATACATATGCTTGTGCCAGGCAGTATATATGTCAGTGATATATTCCCATGCAATCAAATGAATAAATTACATAGAAATAAAATAAATAAATTTCAATTCCTTATTTTATTATCTATTTATTGTAGTTTCTCATGATATAGCTATACAATACACAGACTGAGAAGAGCTTTTTATAATAACATTTTGCTAATTTCACCGGAGACCAAAACGATGTAAATGTAAGTACATAGAGCTTTCTCAATAACAGTGTACACTGCATGTGGCTTTCAACAACACTGTTATTTCAAAAGCGGCAATTTTACAGTGGTTAAATATTTTACATAAAATGAACCATTTCAAATGATTTGACTGTAGAAAATATTATTTTTATAACCTACACTGTTACAATATTATGTTTATTAAAGTACGGAATACAAAACTGAACCGATTGAGAGGTTACATGTATCAGAGGTATGTTTGTTAAATCGAAGATAAATAATATCACATTAAAGAGTTCACAATTTCGTTAAATTTCTACAGATATCTATAGCTTTCGAAATATAACAGAAATCCACCATTAGAGCAAAAATAAGTACACAATATTAAACGTATAACGAAAGGATTTTACAATCCATCGTACTATGTATACATGAACTTCCAAAGCCAGAAATATATATTGGACGTTTTACGTCGGCTTCAAAATTACATGTAAACATAGTCATAACGTTTATTATAAATTCTTTGGAATTTTCTAAGAACTAACAAAACAATTTTGTTTTAACAACTACAACTGTCTAATTTTTCCATATTGGAATGAAAAATGGACTGTTTTAATTTAAACAATATACAGTTATAATAAATATGATCATATTTGTTCAAGAATGAGATTAATAATTATAATAAATAAAATTAATATGTTGGACTTACACCAAGACAATGTTTTTATCAAAATGTCAAAATATTTGTACATGGAATACATAACATGAAACGAAATTAAGTACCCATAGTACTATTACAACTTTCAATTGATGCATACTTTTAATTTTAAATTTTAAAATTCAATTTAAATCATTATAATGTAGCATATATATCAACTTTGTTTTCGTAGATTTTAAATTAGTTACATAAGTTAAACGATGTGCACTATATGGTACACACTCTCAATTTTTTAAATTGGGCATAACATGCCTAAAGTATGTATACACCTGTCTGTTAATAAATCCTAGAAAAGTTAAGAAATTACTATTTTCAAGTACAATTTAAAGTTTTAAAATAGCATCAATCAAAAATTGTAAAGCAAATTAAAATCTGCTTGTACATATAATAGTAATATTTTGGACATTCTGATAAATAGATTTGCTGATAACAACCTTATCCTAATTAGCTAGCTCTAGCTATATGAAATAATAACACAGTAAAATAAAATGCACTTATACATACGAGAAAAATATATAAGCAATATTTTCGTTGTACATACGTATGAAGAATATACATTCCTTAAAGTTAATTAAGATAATTAAAATATACACGTACGCTTAAACCTATGTATAATATCTACACGAGAATACCGCACTATGAACAAGGATTCAATTCAAAAAACAAAGAGTTCTTATTAGGTAACGATACTAGAGTTCAACAACTTTTGTTTATAAATAACTACAGTTCATTTGTTTAACACATCACAAGTTTTCGAGTCTCTGAGAATTTTTCGGCTGGCACGGCCCACAATCTGTAACAGAGAAATAGAAACATTAGAACACACAAAAACACTTAAAATATATTTTTTAAATATGAATCGTTTACAGATTGTTGGCAGTATTCCATTTGCAATTTAGATCACTTCAGATTAGTTCAGATAAATCAGGTTACATGAATAACTAAACTGAACTGAACACACCAACAATATTTAAATAATTCATCTTTTTCAAATTGTATATGATGAAGTTATATTGTTCAATTAGATGATGAAAATTAGGTGAGTCAAACGATGACTCTTTTCACTATAGTGAAAACTGACAAATAAAAACATAACATTATTTTTTAAATTTATTTATGTTAGGGTTCGCACTCATCGAGTTGCAGTGTGATAGTTCAAATATTTTTTAAGTTGACTGCAATTCGAACTCGGAATCTCCAGATTCGAATTTCGTAACGCTATCCACACGGACTACATTAGATTTATGGTTAAATTCTATTTAAATCCATAAATTTTGTAGATCAACAAAATCGCAATGCTTATAACTTTTTAAAGTATTTTATATTTATCATTGATGTGATTTTGTTTATGATTTACCGATCTATAAATTTATAGATTTCTCACAGAATTCTACTATTAATCTGAATTTAAATATAGTTATTTTTGTATCTAAGCTGCAAAATGATTGTTTGTGTGCGTCGGAAAAAAAGTTTGCGGACCGAAGTGCACACAATTTTTTTCACGCAACTTAATGAAAAAACTATTACAAATTTAATGTCAAAATGATGGTTATCGTAAAAATGAATGTGTAACCCAGGAAACGTTTTCAGAAAAATAACAATTTGTTTGTTTGTTTATCGGCAGCGTTTTGTTTGGTTTAAAATAGCTCACCAAAATAATTGATAGCCTAATCATGAATATATATAAAAAAGTTGAATTTCGCAAGCTGAATTGTGAGCGTAAATGTCAATTTGTTTGACACCTGCGAGAAAATTATATTTATATTAATTCAAATTTTAATAATTGTTTATAATCTTGTAGAAAATTTGAACCATGTTTAATTTTGTTCACTTAATTTGCCAAAATTTCAAAAGTCAAACGCTTGTAGTAGGGGCGACTCGTCAGGGGAGGCAGATAAGGCAGCGTGTCACTACAAAATTCTAAACATTTATATTTTTGATATTTATTTAAATATTATTTTATTATTTTTATCACGCGCTGAACCGGATTTCGAATCCAGAGATCCCGAGTCCGAATCTCACTCAAGCTAAAAATTATATGAACTACTACACTGCGGCTCGGTGATTGCGGACCCTGTATTGTAATTGGGATTAAGTTCCTGTTGTACAGAGTAACATAAATAAATAAATATATATTTTGATCTTTATTCATTTATAATAGAAAAAGCAACATTCGAGCCACCACCATATCCAGTATGCAATTCAAGTTGCTGTCTATATAGATCTAGATCTTAGGTATGTCTCGTTTAATATTTGCAACACATAATATAACACCGTATTTTTTTTTATTTCGATTCAGTATTCGGTTGGAAATATGTGCTAGACCGAGAAATCTCAATGGCACGATTGCGAGAAGAACAAAAGACGCGCCAAAAAAGAAGCGTTGCGCATTTATTCGTATATTCTGTTGTGTTAGATTTAAATATCTTTCAGTCATGTTTTGGTTGCATTTTAAAGAGTATAATATATGTTACTTAATTTTATAATATAATAGCTAACTAAAAAACTTAAATAATAGTAATTTAAAAAACTTGAATAATTTTTCGATAATACACTGTCTCACCAATGTTTTAGAACATGAGTCGCCACTGGTTTTTATTTGGACTATTCGCCCAAATTCTATGAAGTGCTGTCATAATATATATTTGTCATATAAAGTGTTATCAAATGGTCAAAACATTACCTATGCGATATGTTAAGCGGGATTATTTCGAACTAAATTTGAATTTGTAGCTCTAATATTGCAAGTAAAGCGAACGAAGCAAGCTAATAAAAAAAGGAATTTATTCTTGTAAGTGTAAGTTAGATATGATCTCAAAAGCAAATGGAATATGCCTATTGTTGGGTATATTCTGAGACTGACTGCTAAAATTTAACGGCCGTAAACAATTTTAATCAAAGAAAACAAAAGTAGAAACAGTATAAAATGTAATATCCTTTTTTTATTCATTGAATTGAATAAAAAATAATTTAATTGCTTTAAAAATAAACAATCAGTTACAGGAAACGCCCATTTATTACCTTTTACGAGTAGTTGAATTTTTATGTATTTAAATTTACTGTTTGAAAGTAAATAGTCAATTGAAATTAATGCTAAAATTCTGTGTAATCTCACATGTTTTCTAGATCAGTTCATTTGTAAATAATGAACAAAATCGAAACGAAATTTGATACTTGAATGAAATTTTTTCTACCTTTCAATAAATATTAATGTGATTTTGTTCATTATTTATAGATTTGCAGATCTATAAACTTATAGATTTATCACAAAATACCGCCATAAATCTAAATATTATATTAAAGCAGTTTTATCTAAAATAACTTATAACCTCATAAAAATTTAAAAATAAATATATCGTATTAAATACTCTGATCTTGATTTTAATAAATACTAATATATAATTATTACTAATTATCATAATTACTTTTATTTATCTCATTTTATTTAATAGTTTCTCATCTTTATTATGTCATCGGTGGCGCGATCATATTACTTTAGTTCCTAGACGCAGTTTGACTTAGGGACCCTAGTTTCACAATTCAATTGTGTATATTATATGAGGTAGGTGGCTCAGTGGTATCGAGTCGGCCTGTGGATCTTGAGAACTCTGGTTCGATCCCTACAGGCGACAAACAATTTTCACCAATTTAAATCTATCCCTGTGGTTCCCCCACCACTAACATCTTTGGGGGCCGTGATTTGACGGCTGGTAACCGCACTTCACGCGAAGATATATATCACTTACCGAGATCTGCAAAAGGCAGAGTGCCACATCCAGTAATGAGTAAAAGGTGTGATGATATATTTATTTATTTTATTATATTACGTCTGAGGCGGGAAATGCTTCATTATAGTCCAGGGTTTATTATATGACCAAGATGCGAAACAAACAGTTCAGTTTGACCTTTTACACCTAAAATATTATTTTTAATTTAAATTTTTTAACTTTATAAGTTTTTTATTTAATAATTAACATGTAAATTATTCATTGTACTATCAATATATGCTTATAAACTTTGCAGAATAAACGAAGTTTTCGGAAAATATTTTTTTTACTTAAAGCTATTTGGCTTATTTAAAAATACAAATCCTTTTGGATTTTTCAAATTAATATTACAAACTATTTTAGTTTTAGTTTTTTAAATAAATAAAATAATAAATATATCATCACACCTTTTACCCATTACTAGATGTGGCACTCTACCGTAGCAGATTTCGGTAATTGATATATTTCTTAACGTAAAATGCGGTTACCAGCTGTCAAATCACGGCCCCAAATATGTTAGTGGTGGGGAAGCCACAGGGATAAATTTAAATTGGTGAAAATTGCTTGTCGGCCGTGAGGATAGAACCAGGGTTCTCAAGAACCACAGACCGACTCGATAGTTTTTCAATGTTGATTATTCACATTAGCTCTTAAGATCACTGTATGTTATTCCTGTTTGTTATAAGGAATTTAAGTATTTATGTAATGATTAATTATTGTTTCACCGAGTTATTGTATTACTAACTTTGATTTTTTTTTTTTGATGAGTTATTTAGTGGTGAGATAGTTAGTGGTTGTGTTAAGGGATAGGATAATTTTAGAGGTGAATGATAAGATATTTTGTATTTACTTTTATTTAACTTAAACATATCGTTTTGAAAATTTTCCACATAGTTACTAATTCAAATCTTAGTATCATTAAATAAATATTTAAAAAATGCAGCGCCTCTCCTGTTTTACGACTATTTGCTTATTCAAATCTTTATATAAAAAGTACTTAAGTTAGTAACAAAATGAGCCACTTTAAACAGTTTATTTGTAACTACAATCAGGCACAAAACGTTAAATTTATGTGGAAAGATAACGTCTGCATACTTGTAAAAATATACACGTGCCGAGTTTTTACGATAGCTACACACACTATGATAATAACAAACAGTTCTGCTTTATGCAATATCAGCCCACACGGGTGTCTGTCGGGTGTCTGATACCGCGGTTTAGGGAAAAATCGAATTTTTCACAGATAAGATATAACATTGACCTTGCGTGAGTGATACTGCTTTACACTTGGATAGGGAAATCAGTTTCTTATTTCTAATTTTAGATTTTATGTTTATTGAATTTTGTTCAACTGTAATTTGTTTTTGATATCTTAATAAACAGTCAAGTTAAATATTCAATTTTATGATTTAATGCAAAATTTAAATTATCAACATGAGGTTTATTTTATTTTGGATAAGGGAAGAGAAACTTGAAATATTTGTTATTTCTTTGTTTCTTCATCTGTATTTTTATTTATTATTTTTGTGCATACTAATCGTTAATCGTTAATAACTATTTTAAAAATCTGTAATAAAGTAAAAATAATTTATCAGCATTTTGAAATATATAATTAAAATAATTTTTATCTTGGTAAAATCAATCTAATATAAATAATATGTATATAACATTTTTATTTATTTATTTGTTACACTATACAATAGAAATTCAATCCCAATTACATTACAGGATCTGGACTCACAAAGCCGCAGTATGGTAGTTCATATAATTTTTAGCTTAACTGCGATTCGAACTCCAGATCTCTGGATTAGAATTCCGCAATGATATCTACACCACCGTACAACCGGACATAATTAAAGTATCTTTTTTTTGTCTTATTTGATTGATACATTACGGTTTCGCCGTAGTGTATCAAACTTGAAATTCTAAAAAAAAAATTACAAATAACTATTTTAACTCTTAAAGACTTCCAAAATTCGATACCTATTTTTTTTTAATGATTACAATACTTTTATGGGGTAGGTGGCTCAGTAGTATCGAGTCGGACTGTGAATTTGTAATATCGGGTTCGATTCCCACAACCGACAAACAATTATCACTACATTAAAATTACTCCTAAAATCTTTGGAGGTCGTGATTTGACGGCTGATAACCGTAAGTAATTTCTCATTAGTTCACACGCATAAATATATCACTTTCCTACAAGCAGTATGCCATACCCAGTCATGGCTGATTTTACTAAAATCTTAATTAGAGTTTTAACAGGAATTTATTTTCATATTAGGACAGACCAAGAAGAGGCGATGGCTCTTTAATATTTAGTACCCGCCACTAAGAAATAAAATGTGTTTTTATTCACAAAAAAATTGTAATGCCATAACAGTTTTTTTAATCATTTTTATAATTTAAATGAATTTTCATATTACCGACTCAACAGCGACAAATGTGAAATTCAGTTGCGTTTCAATTTTGTTGGTGTTTTATTTTTCAACACAAAAACAAATCACCGGTCACTTTTCCATCTTGAATCGGTAAGATAAAAAGATTTGCGTGATTTTAGAAACGAAATACGTTTAATTAAAACAACAAGTCGCCATCAATCGTCAGTGGTTGTTTCTTGAATTTATCAGTGTCGTCAAGTAATTTTCTCATTAATTCTTTTTGAAATTACTCATTTTATACAAATTTTCTGAAAATTAACTTCAATACATGAAGGTATGGTATTTCAATTTTCTAGTAATGTAATGGAAAAATAAATTTAGTAAATAATGAATCTCGCCTTATAATATTACAAGCAAGAAAATTAGTTTCTTATTTAAATGCTTTAGTGGAAATAGTTGAAAACAAAAATAAAAACTTAAGAAATAAATATTTCAATTCGTTTTAGTTGAAACTATGGTTCTCGTTTTCTTTTCGAAACTGTAAACAAAATTCCGTTTTAACTTTGTTGCTTTGATGTAACCCGATATCTTTGCAGACAGTTGTAGCCAAGTGGATATAACTTAAGTAAACAAGAAATCACGTCTTTTAATCTCTACTTATTTATATTCCCGGCTGAGTGTAAGAGTGTAAAACTGGCAACTTACAAAATTTTAAATACAAAAATTATTTAAAAGTAAATTTATATATTAGAACATATTCTTGCAGTTTTAACAAATAAATCCAAACTCCGTAGAACACATCAAACATCAGCAATTATATTCATATTTTTTTATACTTAATTTTGAAACCCCATGAGTGCAATGAGATACTTTTAGCACAAGATGTATTTTTTCTGTGATTGAACTTTTAAATAATCATACTAATTATACTAATGACTAGGGGTGCTGTTTCCGAATATTTTTTCAATCCTGGGATCTGGGATTAAAAGTTCATAAAATCCCGGGGAAATCAGGGAATTTTATTTGTATGAAACCTTTGATACTATTAATTGAAACATATTTGTTTCAGTATATTTAATTTAAAAAAAAAACATCGTTTTTAAAGGAAAACAAAAACAAAAGTAATTTCTTTTTTTAAACAGTAATAAAATAAAAAAATAAAATAAATATTTCGTTATACGTCTTGATTAAGTTTTTAAAAAAACATCAGAGAATTTACAATTAGCATTCGACGCAAATTTTTATCATTCTCATTGTTAACATTTCGTTCTTAATCATTTTTATCGTGGTTATCAGTCCCGTCTCAGATTTTAAAACTTGAATCCCGAAGATCCACTACTTATCGCCAGGTTGCTATTAGCAGCGTGGGATAAAACATTTTTTCTTTCCGTTAGGAAATAGACGTTTTATTTCACTTATTTGAGTTAGGTAATGAACTGCATTGTTTAACTAGTGAAATAATGAGGTAACATAGCAACAGATATCTTGGTAGACGAATTCTGATGTGTTATTCTTTTATTTTTTGAATTTATAACTGTCATTAATATGTCAAAATTTCATAATTTCAAAAACGCTCTTTCGTATTTATTAGAACGGAAGTAGAAAAAAATATTGTATGAAACTAGTAAGGAAATAGGTTATTACCTTACTTATGTGTTTACATAACTCGGCTACGAGCGTTCTGCAAATTTCACATGCGTAAAGTAATAACCTTCATTTCCTTACTAGTTTCATAAATAGCTATTTACGCACTCTATACAATATACACTTTTTGCACTGCAAATGAGTATGTAAAAACTCACTTTTTGTATGAGCGTAGAAAAAATACAATTGTGTCTGAGTAGCAAATGAAATCAAATACAATTTATTATAGCGGTTCAATGGATAATAATTTAGAAGGATTATGAATTTCTAATCTCCTCTTAACATTAGATGTTAATAAACTTCAATGTGCAAATGATGAGTGATTGGTAATCTAGATTCATAGTCAATATTCTCGTGCACAAATTGTAGTAATTAGTAAACCATAATTAATTTGAAGTGAACAAACGTGGCATCCACTATGTTGAAAATGACTCGGGTCACAGCTAATTTTCATAATTATACTTGCTCAGTTCATGAGCTTTTATAGCCGATCGTAAACGGAATGTGCCGCCAGGATAAATACATATTACATGTTTAAAAAATACAACTCTTCCACCAATGACAGCGCGAGAGCTGCACCAGTGGCGTGCATGCAGGGCGCGAAAAAATTATACGGGTTTTATTATTTTCGACGATGTAAATTTAATTATTGTACAAATTATGGCTTTGTGTTGTAGGTTTTTGTTTTTTGCTCGCTGAAAACAATCATAATAAATATTTTACGGGATGGTGGCCAGTTGTAAAATAGACATTTTGGTTTTGTAATTTTGTAGTTGATGGCTGTAATCGTTTCTGAATAAGAAATTGCTATTGTATTTTTACTACGAACTAATGCGATACAGTTGTACAAGGAAGTTGTCTTTACAGTTCCTTCAGTCTGCAGTCTGAACAAGTTATCTATCCATTTTTAATTGTGCAAATATTTTCGTAATTTTCGTAATGAAGGACTCCATGTCAGTTTGTGATAATTATATTATAGAAAGGTTGGTTGTAAGAAGACAAACTGAATTTTATAATATTTTAATTATATACTTTGTGCGATCGATTTCGAGTCTATGCTCATCTTCGGGCAACAGATGAAAAATACATTAATACATATTTTGTATATAATATAAATAATAAGTAATTGACTGATCGTCATATAAATAAATATATAAGTGATTTTACATAAGTAATAAATAAATCAATAAATTAATAAAAATATGGTTTGTCAAATAGATAAATAACATGTGCAAATATGTTTGTTCTAAAATGCGTTTCCTTTCCTTGTACAACTCTCGAATTATACATACATAAATTGTATAAATTATTATGAATTTAACTGTATTTTTTAGTTTAAAAGCTCAATTTTAAATTACAAGAATGTTTATAAGGTTGTAATTGATGGTAATACTTGAATACCTTTTAATAACCTATTGATATACTAAGAGATGGCGTTGATCACGATATGCCAAACTTGAGACAAAGGTATACTTTCAGTTGGTCTCCATAAGCTTACTGTTGCTATTTCTTTATTTTTTCTATTATTTTGAATTTGTTAGTAGTGTTTTTATTCCTTATATGCCCTAGTTCGATGTTATCGTTAGTTGTAGTTGTAGTATTTGTTTCATTTATCTTCCTCGTATTTATTTAGGTACAAATTTAAGTATATAGTTCAAAGGTTCTTTTAATAGTGTAAGTTTTTCTTAGCTTTTTAATATAATATTAGTTAATTATAGTTTTTATCTTCCTTTTTGCAAATGGTAGTTCTATTGTCTCTCATTTTTTATTTATTATTCAAGCACTTAGTGATTAGGTTAGTAGCAAACTGTACTTTTGTTATTTTAAAATACCTAAAAGTACAGTCAGAGGTAAGAAGAAGAACTAAATAACAACCATGAAACAAACATAATTTACGTTATCTATCGAAACAATCAATTAACATTATAGTTTAGAGAAATTTTAAATTTTCTATGTATTTCTAAATGTATATATTTTAACAATGTTTTCTTATTTTGTTTTTTAATTAGTAATATACATTGATATAATTAATTTCATTTGGAAATATTATTATTAAGTTATTTAATTCTATTATAATTTTTTAATATTAATAACACTGAATATTATACGTTTTTATTACATTTTTTTAAATACCTAAAGCTCTTTCACGAGAAAGTTAAGAGCTTTTAGTTAATTTATTAGCCACTGGATTGTATGAATGATACAATATTTTATTCTATTTATTACAAATGATTTCAAAAAATAATTCTTACTAGTTCTACAGAATGTTGCAAACGCTTATGTAAATATATTAACATATGACGTCATTCTTTTTAGTGATATTTATTGCGTGAATTGTCTAATTCAATGGATACCCTATAGCAATAAAGATTTCTGCATTATGCATGTCTTCACTTCGTTCATGTAACAAAATGATTCGGATCTTTTTACTGAAATCGGACCGTATAAGTGCATTTTTATAATAAATTCAAAAAGTAAATGCATATTGTAACACAAATGACGGATTGTTTGGGCTCTTATTATCAATGGACTCTTGTTGTAATGAGAGAGCGATTTGAACCAGATAACACTCCCTTATATATAATTATGAAGCGAACATGATTATTAACTTTAGCGACATGTTGATAATAAACAGTTTTATTCTAAAAATATTAAAATATGTGAAAAGTATGTTTATTTAACCATCTCTAAATAATGAATCTCTTCAAATACAAAAGGTAGTATAGCGTGCTGGTTTTAAATAGATCATATTGAATAGCATTAAATCACAAGATGCATATGTAACGTTATTATCTTATTATACTAATTTTAATTTTTTGTTTGTTTTTGATATGGTATATTTTCTATTATCTAAATTATCTAAACTATGGATAAAAGTAAATTATTAACATAAAAATAATAATAAAAAAACGATTATCTGTAAAATAATTTAAAAGTATTATCAAGTATTAAATAATAATTGATTTTAAGCAAAGACAAAATTTTTGATAAACTTTAGAATATCAATCAGAGAGCTTGTAAATATTTTTTTTCATGTATACACTTATTGAAATCATTATTAGTACCTACTATAAAATTATTAAATGATAAGTAAATAGTGATGAAAGTACTTGAATACTCAATATGATAAGGAAATTATAAAGCTCATTAGAATGCATAATCATTTCCTAGAGATAATATTAGGTAGGTAAAATACTTAACATATCTATTTAATTAAAGTGAAGATATGAATAATAATAAATTAAGATAAACGATGAAAGGTCAGTTAGTAGTTTAGGCGATTCTACTGATTAGAAAACAAATTATAAAATTCAAATTTTGCAAACACAAAAAACCAATTAGAATTGTCAAAATAGCCTTCACAAAATTATTAATAATAAAAATAATTTATGATGATTAGTAATATTTCCAAAAATAACAATAAAAATATTCAAATCAACACTGACACTGGGCATAAATAACTCGCTATTGTCATTTATTTCGACATACACAGAAAAGGATTATCATCCTTCACACTCCTCAATAAACGAGAACAACTGAAAAGCGGCTTTAATGGCGGACTGAGAATATGGAGGCATGGAGGGTGATTTGTGACCGTGTCGGTCTGAAAAACTCACATAAATTATATTCGTAAATAACTACTTATTATAATGATTTTGTATAGAAATGCGCGAATGCCATTTTATAGGTTTCAAAGTTTGCGACGGCGAAATATAAAACGCGCGATGTGAACAGTTCTGAGAGCGGAAAGGACGACCGAGCGAAGAAATAAAACTTCGCTCGCAAGGACCGGATTCAGTAAATTTATCTCGAACGAATTTGTTGAAATTTAATGTATGAGCCATAGGTTTGCGTAATTAATTTTTCTTTATTCATAAGTCCCATAATATTTTACAAGCCTTAAATAGTTATTTGTATCACTAGTCCAGAAACTGCTATTTTGCGAGTGCGAGTATATTTTGAAAGGACGAGCCGCAGGCGAGGCCTTTAAATACGAGCACTCGCAAAATAGTTTCTGGACGAGTAATATACAATTTATTACTCACATTCTAAATGTCAGGGAATTTTTTTATGTTGGTATCATCTAATTGTCAGAACTGTACTTTTAATTTTAATTAATTATTTATTGTTCATCAATTTAAATCTTCAATAAGTTTAATTACACTGTCCAGTTTATTTAATAAACATAAAACATAATTCATTTCTTTATCTATTTCACGACTTGTCATTCCAGTATTATAACCTAAAAAATCTACATATTTTATTCGAATTTTACTTTGCTAATTCGATTATAATTACTTACAATTTTGTTTAAAATATATGTATAAATATTCTGTTTTCTTGTATTGAAAATACTCAACTATGAATATTTTATCATAATATTTTTACGCCAATGCAATATTTTGACATTTCGTACGTTCAGGAGTTCGCTATACTAGTGATGCCAACATATAACCATAAAAAGTCACTAATTTTTGCCGGCCTTAGCCGGCAACACATGGTTTCCGGACGATTTTTAGTTATGTAATACTGCTAATGCCGGACGGTGGCGCGAAATAATAATTAAAGTCTGAGTCACAATCAGAAAATAGATTCAAATCTGATCTGTTAAAATGTTTGTTTAAAGTTTGCACACAATGATGTACTTTAATTAAAACAATTATGCTGGACTTGCATTGTTTCCCTTAATTTTTGAAAAAATTGTACAAAAAATATTTCACAACGTTTCGAGTGTTGTAATCTACACTCGTCTTCAGGTGATGACCGTTAAAATGTATTAAAATATACTACTTTAAAAAAATATTAATCAATTAATGAATTTGGAATAAAATATTAATAAAAATGTAATGTTTTAAATTTTAAAAATAATCATAGCTTTATTAAAAACAATAACAATTTTTACTGCTTTAGATGTAAAATAAAATTCACTACAATATTTATAAGAAATATTTTTTATAAATCAATGTGGGGCTTTTATTCAAGAAAAACTGATTTATATCTTAAGATGAATCACGCGTTTAATTGTGTCTGAAGTTGGGACCTGAAACAATGATATTTTTTAAACAAGATATTATTATTATTATAAATGAAACATATTTTGTATTGTAATAAATTTTAAAATATTACATTTCTGTGTATTTAAAAAATATGTAAAAATTCCTATTTGTACAAAAATGAGTGTTTTTGTTTATAAGTTCTGCAATAATCAACACATTTTGTAATTAGATTGGTGTGAGGTGAACCTTATTCATCTTATTCTTCAAAATCATTTTGGTAACTTATTTCTTCTATATCAATAACTAATTTGGTGCAAATGTGCAAAATACGCTAATTATTTTAACATCTTTCTCTCAACCGTTTATGAGAAAACAATAATTTGAAATTATTTTCCATTATTATTTGCACATAAGTATTCAAATTTGTCAGAATACTTTTAACCTTTAACTTCCGAAGCATGTACAATATATAATGTATCCTTTACTCTAATCCTAGCAATTCTTGTCTGTTTGTCTGTCATGGTGTGTGTGTGTCAAGAAACTCAGAATCGACATAAACTCTTACGATGAAACTTAACATTCTAATGTTCTTTGGCCTTATAAAATGATCTAGCTATATCTTATCCGTCGGAAAATTCATTTAGTAGGTTATTTTTAAAGAAAATTAAGGAAAAAATTCATGAAAAATAAATTATTCAAAATATAGGCATGTGATTACATTAGGGTAGTGCAATTTGATTCAAGAAATTGAAATTCAACTATATATCATCAACTGTTTTCGAGATAGGAGCAAAAATTCGAAAAAAAATTGAGGAGAGTCATAATTTTTTTTCGTAACACATGCACAAGAAACACGTTCTTATTCCCTAATTTTAGAGAGAGAAACACTGCTTTTCTTCCCTAGGTAGCATGTTTCTCTCCCTAGAGACTACTACTAGCTATTTGCGGCGTTTCCTAGGTAACTAGTTACGCAACCCATATTTGACATTTGTCCCGATAAGACGGTATTTTTGTGCACTTGTTACGAAAAGTATAATATGCTTCACGAGAGGGCGCGATTATCCCTTGTGTGAAGTTCACACGCGGGAATAATCGCTTGTTTCCCTTCCTTGATGCATAACATACTATTATCGACTCGTATTTCTTGATTTCTTATTTTTCATTTTTTCCTGAGCGAAGCTCAACCTTCCAGATATTTACATTTATTCCGTATTTAGATCCCAACTTCAGATCTTGTTACGCGTATGTATCAACTTCAACACCTTAACATAGTGTACTCGTATTTATTTAGTTACAATACGATATCGACCCTAATGATAGTTACAAATATTTATAAAATTCTTAAAAATAAATATATTTTTGCATTTATAAGTAAACCCCGAACTACTTGAACGCAGTTGAACATATTTTCTGTTATTGTAACTGTTTGTAAACTGTGTAACTGTTTCCAAATTGTCGTAAAGAGATAAAACCAATATGAGCTAATGAACTATCACGCATTTTAGCCATTGCTGTGTAGCAAGTAGCAAGTAGCAGCAGCCATAATAAAGATCTCAGTAGATGATTTTTGTTTCCATGAAATGTGATTATGTAATACGAGTATTACGACATCCACAGTTTTTAATACAGTTGAAAGATGGTTTTCTCTAACGTACAGGAGTGTTAGTTTGTATTTACATTTAGTTTTTTTCACGCTATCAGTAAATGCACGTCTTCAGCAAAAAGTTACGACACAAATAATGTATTTTATCTATTGCTAATTTATATGAAACAAAATTATTTTATATGTTTGTTTGTTCGTCGCCTAAGTTTTATACAAAGCCTTCTTCAACAATAATTTAAACAATATTCTATGCTGTAAGAAATTATTTACTTCATTTTACAATTAATTTAAATAATTACTAGAGTTATAAGTATTTGTTTTCTATTATTGACACAAAATAATTGAAAATACAGCAATTTTTATATAAGAAGACTTGATTAATATATATCTCTCTTGAGAACCCTGGTTCGATCCCCACAGCCGACAAACAAATTTCACCAATTTAAATCTACCTCTGTGGCTCCTTCTCACAAATATCTTTGGGGGCCGTGATTTGACGACTAGTAACCGCACTTCACGCGAAAAAATACATTACTTACCGAGATCTGCTTAGGCAGAGTGCCACATCCAGTAATGGGTAAAAGGCGTGATGATATATATTTTTTTATATAAAAAAATATATCATCACGCTTTTTATCTATTACTGGTTGTGGCACTCCGCCTAAGCAAATTTCGGTAAGTGATATATATCTTCGCGTGAAGTGCGGTTACCAATCGTTACATCACAGCCCTCAAAGATGTTAGTGAAAAGGGAACAACAGGTGTAGTTTGAACGTTGTGAAAATTGTTTGTCAGTTGCGGGAATTGAATCGCATGCCGCCTCGATACGACAAAGCCACCTACTCCATAATTAATTCGAATCACCAAAATCGTGAGAAGAAGCACCACTTGTAGTAAACTTTTGCAACATTTGTTCCCCCATTTTTACTTTGAAATCAGCGTGACATTCCAGCCCGGATCGCATAATAATTTTATTTGTGACAATTGAATAGCTTTCATCTGTCAAATCATAATTTTATATAATACAGTTCAAAATAATCGACGTTGTTTGTATAATGGAGTATAGAAAGAGATAAATTTAATTTATACTCGTATTTTACAACAATTATTTAAGAATTCTTCTTCAAAATTATCGCCTGAATTCTACCATAGAATTATATGCGATCCAGGGGCTGGCCTTGTATAAAAACGTAGGCGACGGCTTGTTGCCTGTCACATGTAAAGATGTAAACAAATGTAAATATACATTCAAAATGTCAAACAAACGTCTTATCAACAGAAGCATAAAAAAGATAAAATATCTGTAAGATTCACATACTCACTGTCCCACGTAAACTCTGTTCAGTGAGAAGTGTGGTTCCAATGGATATATTTAACTTTAAAATATGCTTATCAACATTTATAAAAATATAAAATAGTGAAATTTGTATAGTGGTGTTACTGCCACAAGTTTTTATGATGACATAACATAATCAAAATGAAAATAATATACGTCCTTTACAACCACACTGTAATCTTTAACCAAACGGACTTTGAAAACGTATCATTATAAGGTTGGGATATATTTGATTGGATACCAAAATGTCAAAACGAAAGTTTCCACGGTACGAAAAATATTGAAAGTAGTTTCAAAATTTCTGTGTCATATTTGACGTATTTGAGTTTTGATGTTTATGCTACATTATTTTTAGATGTTATCTTGAAGTTTAATGGAAGAAATCTATTTAAAAATTAGTTATGTACTTATAACCAAAAATAATCAAAATTATTCACGAACAAATAGTTAACGGAACAGTTTATCTCTGACAAATGACAAATATTTTGACATATAATAAGGTGTTGAAATTTATAACTGTCAACGTATATTGTTAGTTTTCCTATATTAAAACAGGATTCGATTGCAGTGCCATCTACTACATCCTTAGCTAGGACAGGGTGTAGAAACCAATATATTATTATACTCCATAATGTATATACCAAATGTAAATCTTATTGTAACATTTTTAAAATAATTACGATTTTCGGAAAACATTTGAAAAGTTTGGTAATTTTTAGTTTATCACATTTTACACAAAATTAATTCACTGATATCGTGAAAGTAACGTACCTAATCAATAAAATTATGTTGGAAAATTATCTCATATGTAAATTATTTATGTAATTTTAATATTTCAGTCATTTATAACAAAATGGTTATAAAATAGATATTATGTATACTACGAGCGGAAAATGCTTTTGTTGCTCTCATGAAACTATAGACAAGGTGTAGAAATAACTATTACGAACGTAATAAAATTCATGTGCAATAAAAAGAAATATAACAAAAATTTAACAATATTTTTACAAAAATATCAAATGAAATAAAATAATATACGAAACAAATAAGCCACGTAAAATGTAATGATCTTTCCATACTGGAGCGAGGTACAGTCATAGGTATAAGAAGCAGAACTACGACAAAAGTGCCGTTTACTACCAGCCTAACTAAATATTGAAAAAAAAAGTAATAAAAATGCATGACAAAAGATCTAATATTTATAATAAAAAAGGTAATAATAAAACTATAATTAACTAATATTATGAAACCCGCATTGCTGGCGGCATATGACCTAAGAAGTTTGTCCGCCAAGAAGCCACAAAAGAAAAAAAAATTATACTAAGGAAAACTATCTACATAAATTTTGAACCTAAAAAGGTAAAAGATTAATAAAACTAATACTAAATTTAGAACGACAACATAGAACTATGTATTATATAAATTAATTTAATAAAAACTACTACTAGCAAACAAAATAAAATAAAAAAACGATGAAATGTAAGTGACAGAAATGGTATTGAAAGTGTATATTTGTCTCAAGTTTGACATATTGCTGGTAGCACAAGCTCTGTGTTTGGGTGTTCTAAGAGTACGGTTTTAACATGTTAGAGATAGTTAAAACATCCAAAAACACTGCTCTTAAAACAGGCAAAAACAGAGCTTGTGCTGCCAGCCATTGTGATCAACGCCATCTATTAGTAGTTGAATATGCAAATAAATTCAAAACTTTACGTTATGGACATTATAATGTAGTAATGTATTATTTTAGAAAAGAAAATAAGTTTCCAAATTCTTCTATTTCGATTCTAAAACAATATGAAAATAGAAACAGTTTGTGTTTTTTTTTCTGTTTAAATAAACATTTATTAATTGTATTATCAAATTTCTTTGTTCAGTAGTAATGTGTCTACAATTTTATAGTACCTAGGTACATAAATCTGTTGGCATTATATCGATAATCGATTAACAGTGAAATAAACATACCGAAGAGTAAAATATCTGTTTTAATACATTAATACAAAAAATAATGAAAGAGATAATTACTTGACAGAGCTAAATTAACTTTTATTATCGAAGCTTTGTGTGTAAATTAAATCTGACACAAGTTCATGAAATTACTGCCATATTGCCGACAAATACAATAATAATAAATGGTAGAATGACTGCGTCTCTATAAAATTTTGTTAAAAATGTATGAAATTCATTTTAAGGTTGTACAGCAAAGATAAAATAAATGAATACTAAATAGCAAATATAATGACTAATTTAGTTTAATTGTTCATATTCACGGTACTTTAAACTTAAAATTTAATCAACTTGGTGTTAAAAAAAGAGAAAACAAAATAAAAAACGCACTGTTCGGTTGTTTTCAATAAGACACGGACGAACCGCCGAAGAATTTGTAATTATCGCGGGGTGCCATAATACAGAACCGGCTTAACCTAAAATTCTTTGTTTATTTTTTTATTTGAATACACTATTGGCAATTGATACATTCCATTGTGACATCTGGTGATAAAATTTTATACTAAATACTGGTATCTTACTGCAGTTAAATCTACAGAATTTATTATGTTCTGAATCGGTAAATTTTGTATTTTATTAATTTGTTGTTATTTTAGGTGGTTCAGTACATCGAGTCGGCAAAATTTTACTGCAAGCGGTGCTCTTTTCGACGATTTTGGTTATAAATATGAAAGTTGAAATATTATCAAAATTGTTTTATACTTACTTATACTATACATTTATAGATAAATTGTTTTACGACCCAATTTTTCGAAAAAATTAATCGTGAACGATTTTTACTTGGGATAGATAAAAAAAAAAATAAATATATTATCACGCCTTTTGCCCAATCTGGATGTGACACAGCAGATCTTGGTAAATGATATTATGTATACGTGTGGAGTGTGGTTTCCTGCCGTCAAATCACGGTCCTCAAAGATGTTATCGGAGAGGGAGTCTTTTTAAGACAGAATTATAATAAAACTACTCATAAATATAGTATTAATACCATTTATAACTTTGAATCTAATTTATGTAGAATCATTAAATGTGTTATCTGCCAATAAGTTCCTTCTTAATCCAGATTAAAATAAATTTGTTTCATGAATTGAAATGAGAGTTAAAATTGGAATGATTAATTATTATTATTATATCATCACGCCTTTTACCCATTACTGGGTGAGGCACTCTGCCTAAACAGATCTCAGTAAGTAATAATTTTTTCACGTGAATAGCGGTTACCAGCCGTCAAATCACGTCCCCCAAAGATGATAGTCGAGGGAGGTCCACAGGGGTAGATTAAATTTGTTGAAAATTGTTTGTCGGCTGTGGGGATCGAACCAGGGTTCTCAAGATCCACAGGCCGACTCGATACCAGTGAGCCACCTACCCCATATGATTAATGATGTTTTAAAATATTTGACGAGATAAATACAAGATACCAAATGTGCCAAGATCTTTATAAAATCTATAGATGATAACTTTTTTTAACAAATATTATTTATCAACATAAAACATAAAATTATACCAAAACTAATCAAGTTTCATTATATGTATATATCAATTGGTTACGTGGTAAATGTATTAAAGTTCTTCAATTCATCACGCATTTGTGAAACGCGGTCTGCGGTCATTTTATGATATTTTTTTCAATTTCTAGGTTAGATCCGTTATAAATGAATATGAGTTTTATATTTGGACGTTTTGGTCACGATCTATTCTATTTTGTATCTGATGATGCCACACTTAGTGGCCGAAAATCCAATATATACTTGTACACAACCGGACTCGCATACAGCATTTTTTTTATTCTTATGCCTCTCTAAAACTCAAATATATTATTATATGTTAATTAGTAAGAAAAAAGGATCACTGGGCTTTGGATGATTTATATTTAATCAACTGATTTTCGGTCCGGAATTGCACCATTATCAAATTCATTAAATAGCACAATTGTACTAACAATTGTTTTTTTTAATAATTACAAATATATAATTTATAAAGTCAAAAAAACAATCACTTTCAAGAGTCAAAAAGTGATTCAGGCTTTTGCCTGGTTATTGCTCTCGACTACTTTCTGCTCTAGGTACACAAATAACTATTTTAGTTTAAGTCCTATACTTATTTGATTTAAACTTCGGCATTTTAGTATACTTAACTTTAGAAAAAAATTATGTAATTAACATATGTTCTAAAAGCTTACCTAATATTTATTTTAAGTAAAATATGTATTTTGTTATAAATCAATTTTTTTTATTATGATTACTAATTTCACTGCTCATTTATAATACATAATAATTAAAATTAAATTAACATCGACTCAAACATATAAATATGTTCTCCTATTTTTATTTTTATGTGTTCGCAAATTATCATTTATTTTAAAACATATGTTGTCTGGTGACATCAAATTGTCGAAGACAGCTAGTTTGATTCCCACAGCCGACAAACTGATTTTCGTAACATTCACCCCTGTTGCTTCCCCTACACTAATCTTCGAGGGTTGTGAAATAACGATGATAATCGCACTACACACAAAAAATATGTTTCACTCGCCAAGAAATGCTACGGAAGAATGTCACACAATGGGTAAAAGGCATAATGATATGTTTATTTACTCATCTCAATGTTTCAAGAAATTTTATAGTTTTCATGTAAAATTTGTAAAATAAATTACATTACTGGGTGTGGCACTCTAGCGTAGAAGATCTCGGTAAGTGATATATTTATGAGCATAAAGTGCGGTTATCAGCCGTTAAATCACGGTTCCCGAAGATGTTAGTAGTGGGGAGCCACAGGAGTAGTTTTAACGAGGTGAACATTGTTTGTCAGCTGTGGAAATCGAACACGGGTTCTCAAATCCGCAGGCCAACTCGATACCATTGAGCTATCTATCCCAATTGTACAAATTAAAATTACATATTTACTTAATTCAGTACTAATTTAGGTAATTTAAAAGTTAATTCTATTTTTGGCCGAAGGACAATTAATCACAAATTAACCACTAAAACTCTTAGACTACATTTAGAACTAGTATTAAATTAAGAATAAAAATTAGTTCATGTAAGATTGATGGTTAGAAGATAAAATTATCCAATAATTTTTACTCTTTAACTACCTGGTTGAGATAAATAACATACATACTTAAATTACTAGTCTTTAACTTAAGTTCGTTTTCACCAACGAAATTTAACTTTTATGTTTGACTTAAATAAATAAAAACGAATCAAAGTAAAATATTTACATTGCAGTCAAACATTTGATGTAATATTGTCAGGATATGTCAAACTTAAAATTTAAGTTTTGTTGGTGTAAACCAGGCATGTCAAACTCGTTTACCACCAAGGGCCATATCAAGTATTACTCATAAGCCACGGGCCGCATTACCAAAAAAAAAACTACAATTGAAAACAAACAGATATTTTATTAACATGGTAATTACACACAAAATAATGTATAAGTATTAAAAAAACTGTCTTTTCAAACTAACATTAGTTAAATAAAACTGCATAAATATATCATATAATTTTTTTTTAAGAAACTTGGCAACCAAATCTTCAAAATTTGATTGAATTTCTTGAGCAGTAGCTATTTTTAAAATGGATTGCACGTGCTAATTTGTTAATCTCTATCTTTCCGCCGATTTGTTATTTTTCAAAGTTGAAAATAGTTGTTCGCACAAATATGTGCTACCAAACATAGCTAAAATACGCCTAATTACACATAACACATTGGGATATCGGTCCACTGATAAATAATTATAGAAATTTGGTATTCCAACTTCCATATATTTTTGTTTCAATATGGAATCACACTGAATTTTGATTAATTCCAGTTGGTTACGTTTAAAATCAGCGGTTTTCGTGCACATTCAACAAAGTTCGACTACGATAGTTCATGGCCCACCCAAGAAGTGCGCTATTGTCGCTTTTATCCGCGATATTCAAAAATAGTATTGTAATTTTTATAATATCAATATATTCCCAAGACATCATATTTTTTTATAAATGTTAAATTGATAAATTTATATATTAATATTATCAATTTATGACACTTGTAACAAAATATGATATCTTGGGAATTTTTTTTTGTAGATTATTTGAAAAACAATGATTTTTACCTTGTATGGAAATAATTTTTTTAAATATTTGATACCAACCTTGCCGGGCCGCAGACAACTTGTAGGCGGGCCGCAAGTGGCCCGCGGGCCGCGGGTTTGACATGCCTGGTGTAAACGAACATTAGAGTTTGTTTCTAGTAACCATGTAAACATCTTGCACCTTTTTAAAAAATTATTTACCATTACATATATTTATTTTTTTTTATTAGAAGCAAATGCATGATTAGTCTATTATGTTTTAAAAATACATTTAAGACCAATAATCAGAGATTTGTTCGCCAACCTTACTACTAATCTCCGCGCACACTGATTCAGAATCGTATAATAAGTGACAAACGATTTTTTTCAGTTTTGCTCGCAAGTCCTTTATTCATAACTTAAGTTCGTTATTTAACTTTAGTACGTAATTTGGAATATTATAGATATTATTTATTTTACCTAAAATTGCCAGTATTAAAATATGTGTTGATAATAAACAGAATGTATATTTGGCTTGGTAACTAAATTTAGTTCAAATCGGGATTGAAAAAATTCAAATATGTCTTGATCATAAACAGAACTAAACTAACTAAATTTGGTTCAAATCGGTAGAAAACTGCAGGATTGAAAAAATTTGACAATTAAAAAAAAAAAATTGTAATAAATACTATGAATTATCAAATCTTGATAGTATCCCAATTTTTCTCTTTATGTTCAATTATTAAATATTTACTTAAAAATACTAATGAAATTATGAATTATGATGGTTATCATTAGTTTCTAATTTTCTATTAGAAAATTAATAATTTTTCTTTTGTATAAATAAAAGGCACATTAGTGTCAGTTTTATAAAATTTGTATAACATATTACTTCTTATAACACATACAATTTAGATAAATTTTAAATGAAGAAAATAAAAATAATATGGCCAAAGATGAAAATGTAGCATTAGACAAATGATTAATTAAATTTGTAAAAAAAATATGGTTAAAATCGATTAAAAACTGCAGGAAGAGTTTGAGGGACATAAAAAGCGAGCAACCGACATACATACATTATATCCACCTAAACTAAAGTCGGACACGTCCTTTAAAGACTCTATCCAGGTTTTCTAATTTTTAAATATTTTTTCGATGATCAAACACCATACGGTTCACTTTAGTTCGTCTTCTTGAAAGTCGTCGAGCTCAAAATATCATCCCGCATTTGATGGTATCAATTGAGCTCGAGCCGGTCCTGTATGATCGCCAAGCAGTAACGAATGCGAGTTTCGCTCATCCACGGGTATGTTTCAGCCGTTATATGATTTACGACACAAAGCAACATGGGTTTTATAGGCCATCATTTCAGAGGTTTTAATACTACAACAAGTTTTAACTGCAGCCGCCGACGAGAATGCAACTAATGCGTGCATTCGGCTTCCTTATCCCCGGATCGCGGGCTGGGGAGCTAGGATCAGGGTCGCGAGCCCACTGTGTAATACGCTATTGTGCAGTAGCGGCGGTGATCATAACCTGGCATTAACCGGGTGATCCAGCAACGCGGGTTAATAGTTTGAAGTTTGGTGCACTCTAACCTACTGGTTCAGTATCGAATTTAATCGACTGAAAAACAATTGAAACTTGAAACTTTAATTACCTTACCTTTTCTTTTGTTTCAATTATCAAATTTTATCATCGCGCCTTGCTTATTATTCTGAGAATGAATTTCATGGAGTTAACTTCGGCGATAAGTTAACATATCCTTAACGAAAATTTGTTACACCCAAGTAGAATGATATAGATTGAAGAATAGAAAAGAAAGTAGAAAAACTGCCTCTTTCTTTTTTACACTACTTTTATAAATGAAAAGCGACCGGTTTTGATTACTAAAGTGATTGTATTTAATTTAGGAAAACAGTATAAAAAATACAGATAGTTTTTTGTACTTCCTTTTCTTTTTCTTAATTAACATGTATTTATTTTCCAGTAATCTCATTCTTTCATTTGCACCGCGATAAATTAAATTTTTCGAAAACTGTCATATAAAGTTAAAATTTTCATGACAACTATCAACACGCGAAATGAGTGTTTTTTGTCTACAGAACGCAAAAGACTTACATGCAGGATGCAAAAAATTTTTGCATCCTGCAATTTTTTGATAGAAGAAAGGCTTACAATTTAATAAAATTTGTCACTTTATTTTTTTGCTTAGAAACAATACTTCTGATCTTAAACAAAATTTATATTTAATGTTCCAATTGAGCAATTATTCATATTTATCCCACTTGAGGAAGCTAACTGGTGTACTGGAATAGTTTCTTGAGAAATGCAATGTGAAATGCAATGCGAATCCCAATAAATCGCAGAAAAAAATTATAACGTTTTTGGTTTCTATTGCCAACCAGCTGTCAATTGCTGGTCAGAAAATACCAGATTTGATAGCAATTATATTACATACATTGTTGTCATGGAGACACTAGATGTCACATTAATTAATCCTAAACGTCAAAATTTTCTCATTACATTATTACTAATTTTGGGACATAGTTTTCGAAAAAACGTTGTTTATACTCGATTGTGAAATGCTTTTTAAATCTCGAATGTAAAAGTAACATTTCGCAATCTAGAAACAAAAATAACTATTTAAATTTGGATTAAATAAATAAAAGAGAAATGAAATCATATGAAATAGCTGACATTGTTGTTAAACGTTCAATTTGCCTCTATTTATTTAAACCAAGTTTAAAATTTGTAGCGGTACAACTAACCATAAGTGATACATTTTGACTCGTGATGTGCAGTTACCAGTTGTCAAATTTCGACCCCTACGATGTTAATAAAGAAGTTATGGAGGTAATTTTAATGTGGTTAAAATTAGTTGTCTGCTGTGGGAATCAAATTCGGATTCTCAAATGCACCATTTAATGAGAATAGTAATTTTTTTATTACAATCAGGGATCAGTTTCACATTAATGGTTAATTATTAGTACATTAGTAGTACGAGAAATTACATTTTTTTTAAATGACTGTATACTCATGCATGTCAAACTATCCAAGGTTTTCTGTGTAGCCTCCTTAAATACATTCAAAATAAAATTCGTAATGCTAGAGTATTATATAAGATGTAATATACATGGTTTTATTCCATACTTCTGTATCTGAGTGTACATGGGCGTAACATAGTATGATTGAATCATACGGTATACAACTATTTGCATAGAACAAGAGTTTTTTTTTCTCATTTAAAATCGCAATAAATACCATAAATTATCAAATCCTGGCAGTATCCCAATTTTTCTTTTTATATTCAATTGTTAAATATTTATTAAAAAATACTAATTAAACTATGAATTATGATAGTTGTTAACAGTTTGTAATGTTCTAGTAGAAAATTAATAGCTTTTATTTTGTTTAAACCAATGGCACATTAGTGACAGACAAGAAAATAAAAATAATATGGACAAAGATGTAAATGTGGAATTAGACAAAGATTAATCTATGAAACAATATTCTATTTTGTTACGTAAATATTAAGTAATATTACAATACAGGGTCCGGACTCAACGAGCCGCAGTATGGTAGTTCTTATAATTTTTAGCTTGAGTAAGATTCGAACTTGGAATCTCCGAATTCGAATTCCGTAACGCTATCCACACCATCGTACTGCCGGTAAAGTAAATAAATAATAATTCAGTAATAGTAATTTCTCCATAGAAATAATATAAAGGGTGTATAATTATTAAGAAAGCTGAAGTAATAAAGTGCAAAATCAGTTGAGAGTTGTGTGTGAGGGTGCTCTCGGCGACATATAAACAATATGCCGTCAAACAATAGTCTTAAACTTTTATTCTAGATTTTATGCGAGAAACAGATTTCCTTACTTGTGTTATTGTGTGTTATCTTTTATTCTTCACACAAACAGTTTCATTTAAATGTAGTTAAATTCCAACAATTTATTTTTAGTTACGCTCGTAAAATTTTAAACCAAAATTAAGTACTATTTCATTTGCAAAACCGTTTACTCTTGTTCCACAACTAAAAGAAGTAATTAACACTTAGAAACGTTACAAACAAGAATATTAAATTTCACGTCAAAAAATAACAAAAGAAGTGCAAGCCATACACTAAACAGCGAGCAATTAAACTTTAATCAACAACCGAGCACCGTAAACCAAAACAAAACACTGAAAAGAGCAAAATCAAGTAGTTGGAGCAATTGTGAAACAGCCAACAAGCAACAGTAATTGCTAGAAATGTAGATCGAAGGAAGTGCGACTTACAAAGGTACAATGAAGAAACATTTAAATAAAGCCCATACAATCGTTAAACTGTGAAATCCACGTGACCGAAACTATCTTCATTCGTCCCGTTTTGGTTCCTCCTTCAAGTATATCCGAAAATGGATCACAGCAAACACGGTTATTTTCTTCACAAGTCGATTAAATGATTTCTAAAAGTTGTGCTTAGTTTTAGTAACTCGAATGGTGGCTATTTCTTCAACTATCACACAGTTTGACAAGTACTGGAAGCCACTAGTACAAACTAATGGAAACTATGGCTAAAAACTTACCATAATCTTAGTTTATTTTCGGGATACCCTATTAGTTCCTATTTCGTACCTCGTTACCTTACGTACTCTAATATTTACGACGGTTCAATTTCTGTTTCCTATTTTAATATTCATTCTATTGTACTCGTAATTACAAAACTTTCTTGTACATTTGTATAGTATATTATAATATTATATATGTTTCAAATGGCATTATGTGTATGTTTTTTACTAATTCAATGCAATATTAATGTTCTCTTATCTACTTATGTATTAGTTTTATTCTGGTTAAATATATTTTTTAGGTGGTTGATACATAAATAGTTGTTTTACGTATCCTTTGACGATCGTCAAGTGTTTATTTTTTTACACTTGTAAAAAACAACTTTACGGCCGTTTTTACTAAATGGCCGAATTTATTTCTCGGTCGCTATAGCCATTCATTTGTTTAAGTAGAAAATACATTGCTTCTTTTCAAGCAGTGTTACCCTTCTTGCAGGTTCATAATTTCAAGCGGTATATTAAAAAATTCATTGTCTATTTCTCAATTTTTTGGTCAACGAATTAATTAATGTAGTTATTTTCTTTTCACTTTTACCTTTCTCAGTGGTATCTTGAGAACCTTGGTTCGATCCCCACAGCCGACAAACAATTTTAACCAATTTAAATCTACCCCTGTGACTTTCCCTCCACTAATATATTTGGGGGCCGTGATCTGACGGCTGGTAACCGTAACCGCACTTCACGCGAAGAAATATATCACTTACCCAGATCTGTTTACAGCAGAGTGCCACATCCAGTAATGGGTAAAAGGCGTGATGATATATTTATTTTACTTTTACCTTTTAAAATATTTTGATAATATAAAGATTGTTTTGATAATTATTGTCGAGGTAACAGCAAAGTACTCTACACGTGACATGAATCAATTAAATATAAAATTTAATTTTAAATAAAAATTTATAACTATTTTAATAACTACTTAAAATGTTGTGTGTACCTCGGTTGAAAAGTTATTTTTTAGCATCGATAAAAAAGAACACTTTTACAACCTTGGTGGCAAAATACAAACAAAGATAAAATGACTAATTAATATAGCAACTAAATGAATAATTTTTTTACAATCGCAATATGTCTACTTTCTTGTTATGCCATTGCATCTGCTTGTAGGTCTGTGGTAACCATGCATCTTTTTCTTATTAATTTATCATTGCATATGTTTTTTTTTTAGAGTAGGGGGTCTTTTGTAACATCTGTACAATAGAGACATATTAAACTCACACAATAATAAGTCTGCTGAAATAGAATTGCGAATAGCTATATAATAAATTCAGTTCGTAGAGCGGTCAATAGATGTCAGGAAATCTTGTTCATGTATTAATGAAACATCTCAATGGAAATCACAGTAGTTTTATAGCTTTTTTTGAGTGTCTCAACTATAATACAAATTCATAATCGTTTCAAACGAGGTAGTAAAATTTTCTGCACGTGTTTATACGGTTTTATTGCTGCTTTAGAATAGGGTTGGGTCCCCTCTTAGGGTTGAATAATACAAATACTATGTCAAATTGGGCGATCTTTCTTGTCGCTCTCACGAAGAGCATTTAAGAAAAGATTTAGAAGCTTTATAGGATTTTTATAGATCTGTCAACATAAGTTTTGGATAGTAAAAATGCATTGCGTTTTCATGCGTAGTTTAGGACCAGGAATAATTCCTTTTTGAAGATTCTGTACGCTTAATAAAATATTATATGTAAAAAAATGTAATTTGAGGTTTCCGCATTATTAAGTTTTCTCTGTAGCTGAATAATAAATCAAAATTTATGTTCATTTTAATTTAAAATCTAATTGATTTGTTCAAAATTTATGCTTGATTTTAACTACCAAGGCAGTAACATAAAATGCAAAATTTTAATCAATTTTTATTTGTTTACCACTTGTAATTATTAATTGTTGATTAGGAAAATCCTAAATGTTATTGTTTTCAGTTAAGTAAATCTAATTGAATTGCCCGTTTTGTAAACTAATCTGTCAATAAATATTCGTGATTTATTTACCAGTAAACAAACTTCAGAAATTTTAATTAGAACTTCGTATCCATAGATTCGTCGCAAACAAGATTATGATAAAATTATTTATTATAATGTACTATATTATCAGACGATCCTATACTTTAAAAATGTTTATCAGACGGTGCTTTTCCCAACGTATAACTGTTAAAATATAGAGCATTCAGTGAATCAGACAATTTACGTCATAAATACGAGTGAGTGCTGGCATTAAACAGAATGACGTCTTGTGTTAATAAGTTTATATGAGTATTTACAACAAACTATATATTTTTTTGTTCAATTAATTTACAATTTGTCGTATTTGGACAATAAGTAAATCTTATAACATTAATTATGACAAGAGAAGGATTATGTCCATTGACATTTACCCAACAATTAAATTAATTTAATTTGTGAATCTATATGGTAAGTCCAAACTATTACATTTTTTTAGTAAACTATAAAAATAGGTTACAATTATGTTTCAAATAAAATAGCAAAATTTAAAATATTGCCACTACATTCGAAATAGTTATTTGTGTATTAAAAGCGTAAAGTGATTCTTTGTTACTCGAACACGGTAATTGCAGCTCGAGTCGAAGGCGAGAGCTGCAATAGTGCAAGAAGAACAAAGACATTTTACGCTCGTGATACACACATAATTTTTTCTACGATTGCATCTTCAAATTATTAAAAAACGCATTATGCGTACTGAAAATAAGTTCATTCTGTCAACTGTCAATATGACAATTTTCTGTTTTGTTTGTATCCTTGGTAACTATTGAAATAAGCACGTATTTAATATCTTTTTCGCGCGTTGCCATTGGAAACGTGCGCATTTAACGTCTTTTTCGCGCGTTGCCATTGGAGACGCGCAAAAAACATATTTTCTGATTGCTCCACAAAAAACGTCAACTTTACGATGACAAATGAGAGCGTTATTGTCAACTTTTCATAGCAATTGTAGAAAAAATATATTTTGCCCCTGTCCTTAAAACATATGTTGTTTTTTTTTTAAAATAAAAATGCACATTTTAACCAAATTACGTATAAAAAAAATAAATTCACGTTAGTAAGTCTCCATATGTTTTTGCAGCTTCAATAGATAAAATTAATAAGTTATGTAACCTGACTACATCCACACAATTTATTAAATATTTTTTTATTATTGGTAGCTTGAAAAACAATTGTTCGATGTTGTAACGATAACACAAAATAATAATGTTTCGGTAATTTAACAATCTAATAAAATTTAAAAATAAATTTACTATTTTGAAAAAATAAGGGAAATAATTAATATTCTCAATATTTGAATATTCATACTAAAAAAATCGTCGGGATGCGGAACCCCGTAGTTCCGCCACTATTCAAATCATAACTAATAAAGAGAATAAAATGTTACCACATTAATACATTTCAGTGGCCAATAAATTAACTACAAGCTCTTCCCTGTGTCGTAACAGAGCTTTCAGCATTTTGTTAATGAACAACAAAACAAAAATGATAACGATAATGGTAATATAGTTTAGAAGTATAATATAAATGTTTATTATTCAAGCTCAGTGTATAAATAAATATAAATATAAATATTAAAATAATTTTACCAAAAAATGTTTGTAAAATAATATAATAATCATATTTCAAAATATATATAAATAAAAATAAATTTAAAATCGACTGTCTTTTAATATAAATTTTAAAACAGTTTCTTTTTATTATTTCAGTCAATTATTTTTATTATTGTGTCAACGTTGAGTACATAATAAATTATAAAAAATATAACATTCTTTTTTATAAAATAATTTAAAATGATATAATATATATATAAAAATAAAATGTCAAATATTTCTAAACATTGTTTATTTATGTGTATAAATATCTAAAATTTTCTTTTAAAACACAGATTTTTGGTTAAATTACTTTTAATTATTTTATTATGTCTTGAAAAAAGCATAGGTTTCACCTGAATCGTTGATATAATTATAAAAATAATTGACTGAAATTCAAAAAAAAATAATTTAAATTAATAATTAATTATATTAATTGTTTCCAATCCGTACTAACAATAAAAACAAAATTTAAAACGAGTAGTGAAACGATTATGTAAATTATTACATTTTACCAAATATTTGTTGGAAATTAGTGTTAATTAAAGTTACCATTTCCTTGGTAACAGAATCATATTTATAGATATAAATCAGTAGTTATTTCTACCTACTCGAGAAATAATTTTACTTCGTTATTAGTGTCTAACATATCAACAGCACCCTCTAGTCTCTAACCTCTAGAGTAAAATCCTAGCCGTTTTGGTCAATTGGCAAAGAATGTAAAGTAGTCTGTGCAAAAACAAAAATGACGAAGCCAAGAAAAAAATCCAAGACAGAGAAAGAAAGAGTAGCTTAGGAAAGTTGGCGGCGAGCAACATACATACTGTAAAACGTTTTGTCTACTTAATAGAAGTCCAGCCGAACTCGTCGCGCAGCAACGCAAAAAACAAAACTGTTAACGTATAAATGTCAGGGTGTCACCGAACACATATATTACAAAGTTTATATGGGTTAGATTTAGCCGCTCGGCCGCCGGAGGCCGTAAACCGAACCGAAAACAAAACAAAGGTGAAAAATTTTAACTGCGCGTAAAAAGTCCCGGCCAAAAAGCCAATCGTAAAACGCTGACTACGAGAATTATGAGTTGGGAACTATAAAACGGAAACTCTTAACTCTAAACTTGGATTTTAAACTTATACTGTACTTGTTGACCGTTTTAAATTTATCACTCGCAGAATTTAATCAATACTCTGCATTCATTTCTTTAATTAAAATACACATATTACGATTGCATTCCCTATAGATTACATTACTAAACATTTCAATTGAAATATATGTATGAAAACGCACGTTATTACACTTTGGTTAACGAACAATTGCTATCAAGAACATTCCCACACAATTATTTGTCCTTCTAAAATATCATTGTATATAATTCAGGATTGTTGCTAATAAATTGAGCCCCCTCGTAATAGCCGTGATTTAACAGCTGGTAATCAAACTTGACGGGTATAAATTTATCATTTACTGAGGTTGGTAAATTGTCACATCCAGTAATGGGTAAAAAGACGTAATGAGACATTTACATATAAGTTTTGTATAATTTATATTATATTTAGGTGAAATTTGGACACAAGTCGTTTTTCAACTTGAAACACGATTTTCTGCGTTATTAAAGACTGAAACGAACTTTTGTCATTTACTCGCCTAAAAATAAAGATATTTTAAAATTGTTTAAACTTTATTCAAATTATAAACTTTACGTTCATTTAAACTTTGAGTCTAGCGTTTAAAAATCTCTCTCATCAATAATTAAATAGAATATTAAAGAAATAAAGTCGATTACTATGTTTCATACACATATTCAAACTATCCCATGAAAATTGGGCAGTTAACATTAGAAACTAACTTTACGATGGAATTACTTTGTTGATTTCTTTACAGATAATATTTGAATTAAAAATATTGACTTAATGCCTTAACTTAAACATCGTATACTGTATTTCCAATATTTACAGATTTCAGGTTTCAGTTTCATTTAATTCTGCATTTCAGTCTATATATTTGATTTTACGTATTTCATAAATTAAGAAAAAGAACTTCAATTACTAAGCATTAAATCAAGGCCCCCAAAGATGTTAGTAAAGAGGATAATTTTAATGTGGTGAAAATTATTTGTCGGCTGTGGGAATCGAACTTGTTGTTAAAATAAAATTGTGATATTTATTTCCTAGTCAGTTATAAATTAAAACTGAAACAAATATAAACAAAAATGTGTAACGATTGTCTGTAGTAACTTAAGTTTTAATCGTAGTCTAATTGGGTCTCAAGTTGAACAGGAACATTGTTTTTTTATTTTAAATCATATATGGTTGTCATTATAAATGAAAGATATTATGTATGGTACATATATGTCAAGTATAGAACATTTTTATCAAATTGTATGAAATAACGTCATATTTTTGTGTTTGTCATATAAAAGTTTTATCAAATGGTGAGAACATTACCTACGTGGCATCGGCTTAAAGTGCAAGTTTTCAGCATTATTACATTTATTATATTTTTTTGCATATTAATAATAAAATTCATCTTTTTTTAACAAAAAAAACTTATAGAAATGACACATTTTCAAGTATTTTAAAAATAGAGAAAAAAGTAAAATAGTGGCAAAAGTAAATACTAAATTCTCATTGGTTGAATTTTTTTTCACTATTTTTACTTAATTATCTTTTTGAAGATCATTTAAACAATATACTATGGAAATCTGTCAATTTTTATTATACGTAAATTCAATCCAATATCAATATGCAAAAAATATGTGTACAACAAGTAATAAAAGTATATTTTTCACTCATTTGCTTTCCGGTGTCGTGCATCGAATTTCAAATTCATTACAAAAATTGATATAATTCCATCCGAGTGATTGTGCATTCAATATGAATTATATATTCCCCACATTGTAATTTAGATTTTTATGGAGTAAATAGCTCCCAAAGCAGCAGCTCCTTTCGCCACTAATGGAAGAAACCAACAAACATTTGTTTCGTTTGTATGTAAGTAAAATTCTTATTGTGTATCTTGTACCGAGTGAAGAATTTCATCAAAACAACATTTATTTGTTTAATTACTTCATCTTTGCTTCTAGAGAATTTACAACTTCACCCTCGCAAATTAAACCCGCTATTCGTTTGTTCCTCGCACGTGTCAGCAGAGCAACGCCAACTATCGGCGTAGCTTGCTGTAAAACTTATCTCGCGTTTTATACGGAATACACTGTAAATTTTCATGTTTTAGTGTGTTTTATGTGCGCGCCGTGCCAACTTTTACATGCTAGATTTCTCTACCGTATAAAAATTATGGCTTCTCTAGGGTAAACACAATTCGTACCATATGGATTTTGTTGCACGGTTGCTGAGTTGCTTCGAGCGCACCTAAGCGCTCAGCGCTCACTCGATCTTGTAATATCTACCCTGACTCGTTTCGGATCATTTTATATTCTCCTTACTCTTACGATTATTACAGATACTGAATTATGTTTCTTCTGCTGACATTTCAAACTTTTCAGTCAAGGATTGTTTTTCCGATAGAGTTGTTCATTTTTCATTCTTCAATTTATGAAATTGGTCAGTCAAATGTTTTTACTGGACTTAGTTTTTTTACCAGTACATACTTTATGGATTTTGAAATACATTTTTCTACGATCAGTAAAAAAGCAAGGTTTTCGAACGTCAAGTGAACAATTTAAAACCAATGTTTTTCAAACAGTTGCTATTGGCAACGGGGCTCTGAAAAGTATATTTTACCGTATTGATCATGAAAGGAGTTTTTTTAACGGATAATCGTTTATAAAGTGATACATTTATTAACTGTTTTAAAAATGGCGTAATAAAAAACTAAAAACAAATGTGATAAAAGTAAATAAATAAATAAATATATCATCACGCCTTTTACCCATCACTGGGTGTGGCACTCTGCCTAAGCAGATCTCGGTAAGTGATATATTTTTTCGCGTGAAGTGCGGTTACCAGCCGTCAAATCACGGCCTCCAAAGATATTAGTGGTGGAGGAGCCACAGGGGTAGATTTTTTTAAATTGGTGAAAATTGTTTGTCGGTTGTGGGGATCGAACCAGGGTTCTCAAGATCCACAGGCCGACTCGATACCACTGAGCCACCTACCCCATAAAAGTAAATACAATAATTTCATTTCTTTAATTTTACTTTGTCATTATTTTAATTTATTTATCTCCATTTAAAGTTTAAACACAATATTAAATTTTGACGTCCGTCAAAATAATTTTTTCGCAACCATACTATGTAATTAACAGATTGTTTATCACATTTGAGGATAAGAATTGCGTGGCGCTACGAAAATTTCAGTGTTTTCGCCGTTCATGTGTGCGATGCGATATTTAACCGATTGAATTAGAATCAAATTAATTTCACTATACAAACATAACTTCAATACAATTTGACAAGTGTTACTATTTGTTTAAAATTCAAGTAAATTCGAATATAATTTTCAATTATATATATATTTAAAAAAATATTCTTAAAACGAACACTTGAAATTTACGGTTATATGTCAAAAGATACGTACCATGCAATCTTTAGAATATCTTGTTATTTGTTGCTATGGTTTCAATTGTCAACAGGACATTGAAGCATTTTCATATTAGGGTGGTATTGCACAAGAAAATTAACTCTTTTTAAAATAACACGGGAATTTAATGGCATATTGCCTGCCTTATGACGCAATATATTTTTAAATTTTGGCTTCGTAAAAGCAACGTTATTTTACTCATTTAATTGATCCATTTCAGCTACACCATAGTGAATTAAATTTCAGATTCATGAAAAAAGTATTGCTTTCATTATTAGTTGTATAAATAACTATTGCGCCACAAAATAAATTATATTTTTGTTTTGTTTGTATTGATTTCCAAGTTACCTACATTCACATTTTTTAAATAATCACAATTAAAACTTAATTAGTCGTAATTTCCGATCGTAGAAAAAATATTGTGTATTTTTGCAGACCTCGACTAGATGCAGCTCTTGCTACGGTCGTACTTCTATCTCTAGCCTGGGTCTGCAAACAGCTACTTTTAACCCTAGCTATACATATAAATTTGGAATTTAGTCTTTTTAAAAATAAAAATGAAGTTATTTTGTTTTTGCAGTAACACGTGATATATGGGTTGTCCTGAACTAAATAATTTCGCGGCCATATTATTATTGTTAATCCGGCCCTGAATATGAAATGACAAACAAAATAAGTACAAAACATGTAAATAAGTAACAACAGAAACAATGAAATTTACAAACAATTATTATCCTTGTAACAGTTTTCATTTCCATAAATTTGCGATATTTAATATTATGCATGAAATACTTCTTAAACAAATGAAGTAGGTATACATACTACGTAGGCACAGTACTTGTTCAGTATTAGTTAACACATTTAAATAGTAAACAATACTTTTCAATAAAAAACATTTAAAAAAATCATAAATGCTTCACAATATTATGAGCCAGTCATTAAACCTACCTATAAAAAAGGAGCATATTTATGGACAAATTACAAAAAGAGAGTTTTTTGCCATAGTTTCCTGTTTAAAATGAGAAAAACACTATGGAAATTTGTTATATGACACATATTTCATTTGTATATTTAATAAAAGCTTAAAATTAATTAACAATTTGTAATATTCGTAAAAAACAATAGTATATTATTCTACAAGTTTTATAAGATGTATTATCACACGAATTTGGAGTACTCCAAAGAAACGAGTGTGACAATACGTATATTTTTTTTACTTTGCGTCATTTATTTAACCAAAATTTTACAATTGCTACAATCTAGGGATTTATATGATAACACTGCCGAATATATGTTAACGTTTCTCAACTGTAAACTCAAAAGAATATACTTGAAATATTTAAGGTATGAAAAATTTTCATACTTTTCTTTTTACCTCACATGTGTATATATAAAAATTTAGTTTATGCAAATTATGTAATTATAATATAAAACATGAAAATGATGATATTGATATTTTGATGATTTAAATTCTCAAGTTATGTTATAGCTTAGTAAACTACCGTTTTACATTGATCTTCTTATTGAGTTTTCTTAACAATAACATTATAAAATAATTATTTGTCAGTGGAAATACTTCCAAATTGTAAGTAAAGAAAATTTTAAAATATTTGAGGTTATCATTATATGGTAGGTGGCTCAGTGGTATCGAGTCGGCCTGTGGATCTTAAAACCCTGGTTCGATCCCCACAGCCGACAAACAATTTTCACCAATTTAAATATATCTCTGTGGCTCCCTCTCCACTAATATCTTTGGGGGCCGTGATGTTACGGCTGGTAACCGCACTTCACACAGAAAAAATATATCACTTACCGAGATCTGTTTAGGCAGAGTGCCATACCCAGTACTGGGTAAGAGAGGTGATGATGATATTTTGAAATGCGTAATACTACCAATCTTACAAAATAAAAAGTTACCAGAAACAGTTTAAAAATAACCTTCATTATTAAACTGTTTTCGGTATAATAATAGACCGTTTGTGAACGCATAGTATAAAAAGTGATTTGAATATATACCAAAATAAAAATATATTTCCTTACACTTTTAATATAAATATAATTATTATAATACTATGCAGAATTATATAATAAAACTAGAAAATTTGTTATGAAACCTGAAAAATTAACGACAATATCAAATTCATTATAACTAGCCGTCAAATTATGGCCCCCGATGGTATTGGCGATAACATTATTGTACTGACAATTAGTTGTTTGGTATAGGAATTAAAATTGAGATATAAATTCTACGGTTCGATACATTTTCAATGAGATATCAATCGTTAAACTCGATTTAAGTCAAATGAACCTTTTCCAGTAAAATGATAACAAATATATATGAAAAATACGGAATAAGTAATGTTATCTCTGGATTTTGATAATACTCTGTGTGTGGTTTAAAAAATAAAATAAAAATCAATCCTGTTAACAATTTGCAACATCGTAAACAAAATTCTTATCTTTATGTTAATTTAGATTTTATTACAACCACGAGTTTTTTTATCATCGACGTTTTTATTAATTTTTTATGTCTTCTCACAAAAAACTCAACATTTGCATTTCACATATGCCGTATCGGCATCACGTATCAGGTTTCTAAATATAACGAAAAGGAACATATAATTCCTATTAGCCACCGGTCATTTTAATACGAAATGCGGTGAAACTATAATTTAAATTTCATAAAATTTCATAATTATTTTCAGTAACACGCGAACAGAGGTTTTATTTCTAATAAAAACATAACTATTTCTCGTGTAACATTATTTGTGTAATGTGTAATTTTCTCAGTCCAAACTGCTGAAACGCGTTCCTACGTTCAGTGGCGTTCAAACTTTCATTACATGTATACTCGTTTTTTTTTTACCACCAGCAAAATAAGTATCTCTGTTACCAAGGCTGTAATGAGTAATTTTTTGCATTTTACTATTTTTATTTATCTGTCTCCTTAGAGATCATTTAAAATTTAACAACATACTATCGAACTTTTGTAGTTTCTAACAATATTAAATTTTCTTTTGCGTAAATTCAATCTATTGTCAATATACAAAAAAATACCTGTGTAAGACGTAATGAAAGCATATTTATGTCACTCTAATAACTATTTCATACGACCATGACGGAATGTAAGCGTTTCTGCATTTATTTCATGTATGGAAAGTAGACACTTGTCACCTACTCATGTGGAAAGTATTACTTTCTGCGCAATAGTGAGTAGATCATCTATGGATACATGAAAACATTTTTAAGTGAATTTCAAAATAGACCTGTCAATAATGATTTATAAATTCTTTTTGGACTTTTTCAAATGGTCGTATAAAATAGGTATTTGTATAACATGTGATTAATGCCCGAAAGGTATCACTCGCGGAAGGACACTTTCATCGAGAGGTATACATTTTTTTCTAATTAAAAAATAAAACTACAAAATTAAACATTTCAAGCTATATAAAGTTTCTTTTAATCTGTGCGTCGTATTTTTCTAATACTACTGAAGTTCTAAATAAAAAATCGAAAATTTAAAAAGTATAACATTTTAGTTGATGGTAAACCTGCTTTCATAAAAACTTGTTAAGTGCATTTCTCAGCGCCTACTGATCGATTTATTCGTCAATAAATTGATCGATTTATTTTGGATATATTGATAATGTATCCTTATGCCTATGGCACACTGGTCGAAGAACATCGATGAGCTCTTCAATGAAACAACAGTACGCACCCTTCATTGACAAAGAATAAAAGCTTCTAAAGTTGAGAAAGAAAAACTAAATTTCAAAAAGACACAAAAGATACGAGTGTAATGAGATACGTTCGTTTCATCAATGAGCTCTTCGATGGAAATAGAGGAGCCTCTATTTTTGTCGGTGACGGGTGCGTTCTGTTGTTTCATTGAAGAGCTCATCGATGCTCTTCGACCAGTGTGCCATATGCATTAGATATATGAAAACTGTCAACATTTTCAAACGAATTTCAAAACACTAAAACTGTTAAAAATGATATTAAATTATTTTTTACGAGTTTCTAAATAAACGTAAAAAGTAATATGTGCATGTGCTCTGGCTCTACACCTACACCTCGAATAACAATCTCCATGTGCGATTCGCAATAGAATACTTTCTGCTCTAGGTACCCAAATAACTATTATAGCGTGTATACAATGTTCACTGAAATATTAGATAGAAATTTAGCAGTTAAACTCATATCTATCTTGTAAATTACAGAAAAAATAATTGAAATGAACATATAAATCTGTCCCTTACAGACACATCTTCATGATATCATACCCGGCTGTTGAACGCTCTTGCTACCGGCGTTCGCCGCCACGTCGGTCGCGCATAAAACAGCGGTAACATTGCGGTAGCTCATTGCGAGCGTGAAAACTCCCTATATACGTAATAACAATCAAGCGGATTTGCTCAAGCTGGCGCTGATGGCCAATTGTTTAAATTTACATGACAGCTGACGGTGCTGGGTGCTGGTGCAAGCATCCAGTCAGCTTGGAAGAGAGAGATAGAGTTTTATGGGGATTCAGGTATACGGTAGTGTTACGAGGATATTGTGGATGAATTTGATGTGCAGAGCAGGTTTTTTGGAGGTTCATTGTACATATTATTATTTATAACTTATTTTGATCATTAAGTCATAAGTAAAGCCCGGATATTTAGGCACTTAAAAACACCTAAATAAGCAGGCATATAGGCTGGTAATTACTCTAAAATAGGCGGGATTTTAGATAGCCTATATATAAATAGTTTCTTTAAAAAAAATTATAAAGTAATTATTTTTCTAATATTGGTACTCGTATCTACTCTTCGTTAGAAAAAAAATAATCATTTTAAACAAAAATTAACGCAATCTGAAAAATAATAATAAAATAATAATTTAGGGTTCAGATTTAATTAACTATTATACAAATTCAAACTATGTAATATACTTTGATTCACAAAATATGACGAGCAATAGCTCAATGGAATTTTCGGAAAGGGACTGTCTTCGGTCAGTCAGAACTTGCTTGTAAGCTGAAAACTTCGTTCGACATCACAAAATGTGACAAGGGCGTTCTTATAATGGCAAAGGCACAATTAAATTGCCACATAAAATTTTGACTAAAACGCGTTTTGCCTTTCGGCATTTTAAATTCACACATAACAACTTGATTAAAGACAAAGTAAGTACTTTAAATATTATAGGTTAGGTTGAAACACTTTGCCGAGTGTTTAATTAGTCAACGAGATAGATGATAAATGGCGCTGATAAACCTTGTCTGCTCAATAAAAGTTGAAATAGGCAACAAAAATAGGCAAAATAGGCTGTATAAGGTAAAATAGGCACAAAAACCAAAATATGGGAAAAATAGGCTCTAAGGCACGAAAAAAAAAACCTTCTATTACACGTAAACATGTTACCTATGTATAGAAAAACTAAATTGCCTGAAGTATATTAAAATTTGAATCTAGGCTATTGCCTAAAAATCCGGAATTTAGTCATAAGTATCACTTTATATTATCCATTTTAATTTATTCCCAGAACTTACAAATTTTGCTCAGTAACAGTAGAAAGTAGGGAAAAGCTTATCTAAACTGATACGATATACAATAATAAATAATATTAATAAAAACAGGGCTGAAATATTTATAAACATTTACCTACGCAAGTACACAATACAGTGTTTATAAGCCATGTCAAATGGCTTGACAATTACGTCATTATATTTGTTGAGGTATAAAAAACATACGTGACTTATTCTGTTTCACTCATTTACATTTTCAATATATTGCGAACAAAGGAAATGTTCTTTGTAAATTAGCTGAAATAATTTGATATAGCTCGTAAAGTTTGCATTCTAATAGTTATTTAGTTTATATTAAATTAGTATAAATTTCGTTAACCTTACCAAAATGAGTATGATTTCAACTTTCCGTTATGATTGCGTGACGTATTATGTGATTGGCCCCCTAAGTCTAAATGCGGACATTAATAATAAATAATTATTTATTCTTTTATATTTTTTATTCACTGACCTACATACATATTTTTCCAAATCATATACTGAATAAATTTAATATAAGGTATTCATTTAGATTTTTTATTTTTTAAAAACTGTTATAACAATTTTTTAGTTCTAATAATGGGATTTTAAAATAAGAATGCGCTTATAGTGTCGAAAATTGAAACTACAACAAAGGTATAATTTGCTACTAATCTAATATTTGCTATTATTTAACATTTTCTTTGAATTCATTAAATTTTCCAAATATACAACAACGTTCAAATTATAATAATAGAATGTTTTTAACGAATATTTCTATGAAATGCATATTATTACTTATCTGTAACAATCTATATTGAGTATAGATGGCTCAGTGGTATCGAGTCGGTCTGTGGATCTTGAGAACCCTGGTTCGATCCCCACTGCCGACAAACAATTTTCACCAATTTAAATCTACCCCTATGGCTCCCCCTCCACTAATATCTTTGGGAGTCGTGATTTGACGGTTGGTAACCGCACTTCATGCGATGAAATATATCACTTACTGAGATCTGCTTCGGCAGAGTGCCACACCCAGTTATGGATAAAAGGCGTGATGATATATTTATTTATTTGTAACAATCTATGTATTTTGATGCAAATAATATTACAGATCCGGAACAAACAAGATCAGTGAGATTCTAATAGAGATATGCATGTACAAACAAAATTAAAAATATGGTTCTAAAATACAAATATTTAAATAGACAATACAGAATTAAAAAACACAAAGACAAATATAGTTGAAAAGAATGAGCATTTATAAGACTCAATCAAAGCAGCCATTTAGAAATTTGCTTAAAAGTTTTATTCTGTTCTACTGATCTGCAACAGTATACAGAATGGTTAAAATGTTTTTCCATATAAAATACTATTTTAAAATCGATATGTTGCATAAATGCAAGTCGATACATTTAAAGTTTGAACATCACTGCGTAGCCATTGAGTAAATTATTTCAATTTGCTAATAACATAAAAAGAAAACAAATAATTAAAACATTTTATAAACACGAAGTAAAAATAAACATTTAATAAAAATGTTAACAGGGTAACTACCCAATTAACAATAAAAAAAATAAAACATCTAGCATAAAATTTTAATTTGAAACAATTTCAATAACTTGTATGTACCGTAGAAAATGTAATATTTGTAAATATCTTCGTGATAACTCGAGCCTGTTTCAATTATTCGTTTAAAAATGCATGAATCGAATGTTCCGCATCGAAAATAAAATCTAAAAGCCCCACGCGCCATCTTGGCATCTTTTTCACAATAGAGTTGCAGTAGGCCGCTCGCAGCAAATATGGCCGCCTCGTATCCATAATAAATGGCATTTGGCTGGAACGATTCACTATTCACCGGTGCATTTTCGAATTATTGTCTCATAAAGCCTGTAATGTTCGAATTTAATAGCTTATATTATGAATAAAATTAATTAAACTCCTTTATGCTTTCGGTTGTAAAGTTACAAAGTTTAGTTTGAAGGGAATATCAATAGTTATAGCGCTTTCAAACACAAATGGAAATGTGAAAATTATATCGCACGAAAGATGATTTATTCAAGGACTGTAAATGCGCACTCTTAAAATGCGCTGGTTTATATTTTCTCGAAGACGAGGTTTTCATTCAAATTCTCATTTATTCTTGAATTCTGATGGTGAATGGCGCTTATTACATCCTTGACTTTATTGCTAAAATGTTGAACGAACACAATAAGAATTTATGTATTAGATGTTTATGTATTGAATACATAAATTTTTATTTGATTTATGAATAAGTACTTAACCTTACTTCAAGAATTTAGTTTAAATAAGAAACTCTCTTCATTCTATTCTGTTTTGTGATCTCTGATATCTAATACTTTGCATACACAAATTTTATACAATCAGATTTACATAAGAAGATTGCAATTACTTTATTGCAAGTACAGATCGTCGAAATGAAGAAATAACATACGTATACAAAGTTTTAGACAGCACGAGTGCTAGGCACATTATAATAAAAGATGTCTGCATTAAGTATATGTTTTATGTGTACTTAGTTCATTTAGTTTAATGATTAGAATCTTATTACGAAAATTTGCTTGTACTTATAAGGTTTATTTGTTTATCGATTTCAAATCAGTGATTTGTTACGACATTTACAGGCTCTAGATATCAGACTGATTTAATTCGTATTTCTTATCAGCTCATCAGATCTTTGAAGAAAAATTAATCATTAGTATTTTCATGTACATATTTTGAGATCTACTTATACGTAGTTATTTGATATTAAAGTATTTCATCAAAATGGACTAATTATATATGTAGTTATTATGTAGTATTACATATTTTATTTTCAAACGAAAACAAAACCAGGAACACTACATTATATGTATAATTCGTATAATATACTTCTTTTTTTTTTATTTTGCGTCATTCATTTCATCAGAATTTTACAATTTCAATAGCAAATATATTGAACTACAATCTAAAGATTTATGTGACATGTGGTTTGGTGCACAATAAATTGACTTTTTAGGCCCGAGTACTTTTCATACTTTTCTTTTTATTTTACAATAGTTTGCAATTTTCGTGAAAATTATGTAATATTAAATAAAATCTGATAATGCTACTCTGTATTACTATAACAGGAACTTAATCACAATTGTAGTACAAGGTCCGGACTCCTTGCGGTAGTTCATATATATACTACGCAAAAAAGCAACACTTTGCAAACCCCCAAAAAACGTGATTTTCAAGATTATGTAACTTGATATGGGGTAGGTGGCGCAGTGGTATCAAGTCGGCCTGTGGATCTTGAGAATCCTGGTTCGATCCCCACAGCCGACAAACAATTTTCACCAATTTAAATCTACCCCTGTGGTTCCCCCTCCACTAATATCTTTAAGGGCCGTGATTTGACGGCTGGTAACCGCACTTCACGCGAAAAAATATATCACTTAACGAGATCTGCTTAGGCAGAGTGCCACACCCAATAATGGGTAAAAGGCTAGATGATATATATTTTTTTATATGTAACTTGATTGAAAATATGTTGTTTTCAACGTATTCGGGCTGAAATGAAAGGTTGAAGTCTCTACTTTACAATGACGTATGTGCTGATTCAATATAACCGGAAGTGCTTTAGCTACAACCGGATGTATAGCACCAGAAAAAAAAACGAAAAAGTATCAAGTTTACAAACGTGCACATAATGCAATTGTAGTCGCAGGTTAATTTATGCAACAAATTCAAAAAGTTCAACTTTTTTGTATTAAATTTGCCATATTATACGTCCCGATTCGATAAAATGGAAGGTTTTTACGCCCTTTAAAAAAAAACGTTTTTTCCTAGTTTTTAGCTACATAACAAAAATGGAAGCTATGATCCCGACTACTACAAAATTTACCCCAAATACAATTTTTCGTCCTTTTATCTATTTCATATTAAAGGGTGACGTTTATTTTAATAATCTGGATCTTTTTCGTGATATTTTCGATCGTAAAAAGTAATGTACACAATAAAGTGCAAAGTACCTTTACAGAACTCGACTTCTGGCAGTGGCAGAATTGTCTTGCAAATAAACATATACAATTTAATTACGTTTTTTAAAATGCCGTATAGATTCATTTTATGAAAGTTTTAAATATTTCAAAAAATGTGAAACAATAAAATTGTTTCTCCACTGTCACTATATTAAGTTTTTCATGCTATATAAATGTGTTCATTTTTTGTTTTGGCCAGCCAATCAAAATGAAAATAAAATACGAGTATGCTATAATTTTTCCTAAGATTAGTTATTATCTTTTAAAAGTTTCGTTATACTTGTCTATTTAGTATTTTATTGTCATAAATGTTGTAGAAATCTTTTGTTTCGTTAAATAATTGCGGCACAATATGGCGGGTAGACCAATCTAGTGCCTCATATCGTTACTGTTTTGAAGTTTGTAGTATTCAATGTTATGCTCTAATCAGT